>CM035791.1:6632599-6742599 GCA_020466265.1 Siphamia tubifer
ACAACTGACGCACAACACAGACAACTGACGCACAACACACACAACTGACACACAACACACACAACTGACACACAACACACACAACTGACGCACAACACACACAACTGACACACAACTGACACACAACTGACACACAACTGACACACAACTGACACACACAACTGACGCACAACACAGACAACTGACGCACAACACACACAACTGACACACAACACACACAACTGACACACAACACACACAACTGACGCACAACACACACAACTGACGCACAACTGACGCAGAACACAGACAACTGACACACAACACACACAACTGACGCACAACACACACAAGTGATGCACAACACACACAACTGACACACACACAAGTGACGCACAACACACACAACCGACGCACAACACACACAACTGACACACCATACAGACAACTGTCGCACAACACACACAAGTGACGCACAACACACACAAGTGACGCACAACACACACAAGTGACGCACAACACACACAACTGACGCACAACACAGACAACTGATGCACAACGCACATAACTGATGCACAACGCACACAACTGACACACAACACACACAACTGACAGACAACACACACAACTGACACACAATACACACAACACACACAACTGACGCACAACACACACAACTGACACACAACACAGACAACTGACGCACAACACACACAACTGACACACAACTGACACAACTGACATACAACACACACAACTGACATACAACACAGACAACTGACGCACAACACAGACAACTGACACACAACACAGATGACTGATGCACAACTGACACACAACACACACAACTGACACACAACACACACAACTGACATACAACACAGACAACTGACACACAACACACACAACTGACACACAACAAACATAACTGACACGCAACACACATAACTGATGCACAACACACACAACTGACACACAACGCATAACTGACACACAACACACACAGCAGACACGTGTAGACGAAGAAGAGAAAGAAAGCACAACTGACACACTACAGACACACAACTGACACATGTACATATAGAGAGGATGCACAACACACACACACACACACACTCTCACTTCCAAAGGACACGCCCACTCCTCTCCTACTGGTCTCTCCTTTCATCGAGCTACAGTCGTCCAATCATCTGGAAGCACGTACTGACCATCCAGCACCTGTCTGAAGGCCACACCCCCTACATGAAGGCCACTCCCCCTCCTGCTTCTTCATCTTCTCCTCTTCTTCCTCCTTCCTGTGTGGAGACTCTCACCTAAACCACTGTGCACTCACTGACCTCCTTCAGGTCACATGATCGACAGCAAATGTGGTCCAATGATGGTGAAAATTATTTCATTTTCATTTCATTTATTTATTTTCACCACAGAAAGAATATAAAACAACAAATATGCAAAATACAAGGAGAAAAGAAAGAAAGAAAAAACAAGAGTGTAGGAGAAGGACTCGTACAATGTCCTCCTTCTAGAAACTAGGGAATATTAACAATGAGACGAATATAATAAATTAATTAAATAAAACCTAGATAGAAGAAAACAGATTCATACTGGAGCATAAGCAAACACAATACTAAAGTGACCAAATATATGCTATAAATAAATACAACTGGAAATGTACACACATGAATATATGCTACTGTAAGACTAATGCAATGGGAGTGATAAAAAAAAAAGAAGAGGAGAAAATTATACAGATCAGTGGTTGTTTAGTAGAAAAAAAACTTTTAATTAACTGTTAATTTTATATCTAAACAATTCCAAATTTGTGGACATCTGAACATCATGAACATTCTTTGCTGAGTTTATGCATGAATGTGTTATAAGTTCTTTTACCTTGTGTTAAACTGGTGAACATCTGAACATCTAAAAAGACCTTTGAATTGATTAAGTATAGAGGAAACTCTCATTCATTATTTTATGGACGAAAAGAGAAGTTTGAAGATTATTTATTTATTCATTTATTTCATTTTTATTTATTTTCATTTATTTATTTCATATACAGTCAATATTTTATAATTACAAAATAGCGATGTGGAAGGGGAATGTCTACGAAACATTAGAGGCGATCCAGACAAAGCAACTAAAGGCTTTAGTGTCGATGTGTATGTACTGGCCCATATTATATGACAATATGATAAATAGAGATACTTTAGGTTTTTGATGATAATAGATTTGCGATTTTTTTAAATGACACCTATGTTTTTATATATTCTTTGGGAAATGAGCTGTGTTTTTTCCAGGTAAATTTTTCATCAATGGTGATTCCTGTGGATGAATTGGTTAACTAGCATTTTATTAATAGCTATTTTAACATTTGTATTCTTCACCACAACAATGATGAAATTACTTTTCTTAATATTAAGAGATAATTTATTTGCTTGGAACCATTTGTTTAGTTTCTCTAGTTTCTTCTTTTCATTCTGCTAACTAATATGTCTAGATTTGAATGAGATGTAAACAAGTTAGTGTCATGAGCAAACAATAGTGCATATAACTTATAAGATACATAATCATTGATATAGATGAGAAATAACAAAGGACCCAAAATGGAGCCTTGAGGAATGCCACCGTAGATGTGTTTAGTATCTGAAGAGTACTTATGATTGGAGATGGGTTTTTTTCTATTTGATAAGGAATCTTTTATCCAGGTTAAGACTGTCCCATAAAAGCCAGTGTTTTAGTTTCTCCACCAATATTTAATGGTCAACTGTATCAAAGGCCTTCGACAGATCTAAAAGAAAAAACTCCACTAGTGAATTCATTTTTCTCTAATGAAGACATAATTTTATCTGCTAGTTTCAGGAGCATCATGTACGTTGAGTGGTTCTTTCTAAATCCATACAGTTTGTGAAGTATGTTATTTGCCTCCAGGTGTTGTAAAATGCTTTTGGAGACTAATTTCTCAAGGACTTTTGAAATGACTGACAAAATAGTTATAGGTCAGTAATTTGACAGTAAACAATGATTTCCAGATTTGAAAAGAGGTATAACTGTTTTTAAATCATTACCAGTCTCTATAGACAATTTGAGGATATGTGTGAGGGGCTCAATTATTGTTATGCTAACTTGTTTTGTCCATTTCATTAAGATGATGAAGACCACAATGATGAAGATGATGATGGTGAAAATGATGATGAAGACAACAATGATGAAGATGTTGATGGTGAAAATGATGATGAAGACAACAATGATGAAGATGTTGATGGTGAAAATGATGAAGATGATGATGACGTTAATGAAGACAATGATGATGATGATAAAGATGATGACGATGCAGACAACAATGATGAAGATGATGATGGTGAAAATGATGAAGACAATGATGATGATGATGTTAATGAAGACAATGATGATGAAAATGATGCAGACCACGATGATGATGAAAAAGAGAATGATAATGAAGATGATGATGATGAAAATGATGATGATGAAGATGACAATGATGAAGAAGACAATGGTGATGAAAATGATGATGAAGACAACAATGATGAAGATGATGATGGTGAAAATAATGATGAAGACAACAATGATGAAGATGTTGATGGTGAAAATGATGATGAAGACAACAATGATGAAGATGATGATGGTGAAAATGATGATGAAGACAACAATGATGAAGATGATGATGGTGAAAATGATGAAGACAATGATGATGATGATGTCAATGAGGACAATGATGATGAAAATGATGCAGACCACGATGATGATGAAAAAGAGAATGATAATGAAGATGATGATGAAAATGATGATGAAGACAACAATGATGAAGATGATGATGGTGAAAATAATTAATACAATGATGATGATGATGATGATGACGTTAATGAAGACGATGATGATGATGTTAATGAAGACAATGATGATGAAGATGAGGATGCAGACAACGATGATGATGATGATGATGAAAATGATGATGATGAAGATGACAATGATGAAGAAGAAAATGGTGATGAAGATGATGATGGTGAAAATGATGAAGACAATGATAATGATGACGTTAATGAAGACAATGATGATGATGATGATGATGATGATGAAGATGGTAGTATTCCACTTTACTCCAGTTTTAAACTGATGTTTCCATTTCTGTCGTTTCACATATGTTTTACTTCCTGTTTGGAGGGTGTCGTCGCGGTTACGTGATAATAAACACGGTCGGCCCAAACAGGTCAACCATGTTTGTACGACTGAAAGGAATCCTGGGAATTAGTGTCTACTGGCGCGGCGGCGTTTATCCGACAGGATAATGGCGGAGGAAACGACAGAGCTGGAGCTGAAGTCATTATCCTGAGAATCCATTAAGGCGAAGAAAAAAAGAAAAGAGAGCGACTCTATTATCGGTGCGTCAACCATCAGCCACGACTGACTGTCAATTACAGACTGAGCCCCCCCACCCCCACCCCCTCCTCCACCAATGACTGACACTCTGACACTCGGGCTGTTAGACTCAGTGGGTAGAAAGTGTTGGATAATTACAGTCACACCTTCACACGCTGCAGGTTCAGAGTATTTTAAGAAGAAGGAGACGAACAAACAGGAAACTCATACAAGGAAAGTTCACACCATGAAGGAAAACACCAGAACCACAGCAGAACCAGACTAGCAGAACCACACCAGGAGAACCGCAGCAGAACCACAGCAGAACCAGAGCTGAACCAGACTAGCAGAACCACACCAGCAGAACCAGAAGAGAACCAGACTAGCAGAACCAAAGCAGTGGAACCAGAGCAGAACCACACCAGCAGGACCAGATTAGAAGAACCAGAGTAGCAGAACCAGAAGAGAACCAGGCCAGCAGAACCAAAGCAGCAGAACTACCCCAGCAGAACCGTAGCACAACCATGGTAGTGGAACTAGAGTGGGAGAACCAGATCACTAGAACCAGACCAACAGAACTAGAGCAGCCAAACCGCAGTGGCAGAACCAGACCAACAGAACTGGACCACTAGATCCAGACCAGCAGAACCAGTCTAACAGAACCAGACTAACAGAACCAGAGCAGCAGGACCACACCGGCAGAACCAGAGCAGAACCAGAGAAACCGAACCAGACCAGCAGAGCCAGAAGAGAACCAGACTAGCACAACTGGAGCAGAAGAACCAGGGTGGCAGAACCAGACCATAAGAACCAGACCAACAGAACTAGAGCAGCTGAACCACAGTGGCAGACCCAGACCAACAGAACCAGACCACTAGATCCAGACCAGCAGAACCAGACTAACAGGTCCAGAGCAGTAGAACAAGAGCAGCAGAACCAGATCAAAACTAGAGTAGCAGAAGAACCAGAGTAGCAGAACCACAGCAGCAGAACTAGAGTGGGAGAACCAGGGTGGCAGAACCAGACCACTAGAACCAGACCAACAGAACTACAGCAGCTGAACCACAGTGGCAGAACCAGACCAACAGAACCGGACCACTCGATCCAGACCAGCAGAACCAGACTAACAGAACCAGAGCAGCGGAACCACAGTGGCAGAACCAGAGCAAAACTAGAGTAGCAGAACCAGACCAGCAGAACCACAGCAGCGGAACCAGAGCAGAATCACACCAGTAGAACCAGAGTGACAGCAGAACCAAACCAGAGAATGACCCACAATTACAATAAAAGACTGAAAATGTATCATTCGCCATTTCGTGGTCATTCCCGGTTTATTTTGTGATCGTTCCCTGGTCATTCCCGGGTCGTTCCCTGGTCATTCCCTGGTCGTTCCCTGGTCATTCCCTGGTTATTCCCTGGTCATTCCCGTGATCGTACCCTGGTCATTCCCTGGTCGTTCCCGGGTCATTCCCGGGTCATTCCCTGGTCTTCCCTGGTCATTCCCAGGTCATTCCCTGGTCATTCTCTGGTCGTTCCCTGGTCATTCCCTGGTCATTCCCTGGTCGTTCCCTGGCCATTCCCTGGTCATTCCCGGGTTGTTCCCTGGCCATTCCCTGGTCATTCCCTGGTCGTTCCCTGGCCATTCCCTGGTCATTCCCGGGTTGTTCCCTGGTCATTTGCTGGTCATTCTGTGATCATTCCCTGGTCGTTCCCTGGTCATTCCCGGGTCATTCCCTGGTCGTTCCCGGGTCATTCCCTGGTCTTCCCTGGTCATCCCGTGATCGTTCCCTGGTCATTCCCTGGCCATTCCCTGGTCATTCCCTGGTCATTCCCAGGTCATTCCCTGGTCATTCTCTGGTCGTTCCCTGGTCATTCCCTGGTCGTTCCCTGGTCGTTCCCTGGCCATTCCCTGGTCATTCCCGGGTTGTTCCCTGGTCATTTGCTGGTCATTCTGTGATCGTTCCCTGGTCATTCCCTAGTCATTCCGTGATCATTCCCTGGTCGTTCCCTGGTCATTCCCTGGTCATACCCGGGTCATTCCCGGGTCGTTCCCTGGTTGTTTCCTCTAACTCTTCCAGATCAGTGGTGGTTCTGCTGAATCCATCAGCGGTTCCACTGTTCTCCTAGTTCTTCTGTTCTGTCATTGAACACATCACCTTGTGCTCTTTTATATCAGTGCTCGTTAATGTGTAACCGTTGACGACGGCACTGTTTACTGTGATTGGAAAAGCTTTGACGGCGCCGCAGATGAATTGGCTCTAAATGAGTTCTAATTGATATTTACTGTTTACACTCAGATGAAGAACCTTTTAAAGCTCCACCATGTTTTACAGAAACAAAGAACAAGTTCAACAGCTGCTATTAAAGAGATGAGGAGGGGGAGGGGGAGGCCATTAAGAGGGGGGGGGGGGGGGGGGGGTCAGTGAGAGAGGGGGCGGATGAGCGAGCGATCGAGGGAGCGATGTACCCCATTAGCATGAGGAGCGTCGACGTCTGTTCTCATTAAAGTGACTCTGAAGGACATGCTTTTACCTGATGGGGACGCAGAGTCTATTAAGGACCGCAGCACCGTCGCATCCACGTCACATGACCTGAACGACCACAGCGTTCAGGGTCACATGACCAGTCTGACCACAGTGTGAGTGCAGGTTTAACCAATGTTTAGTCTGGGTGAGTCCAGATTTAGTCCATGTTCTACCCAGGTTTAGTCCAGGTTCTATCCAGGTTTAGTCAAGGTTCTACCCAGGTTTAGTCCAGGTTCTACCCAGGTTTAGTCCAGGTTCTACCCATGTTTAGTCCAGGTTCTATCCAGGTTTAGTCCAGGTTCTACCCAGGTTTAGTCCAGGTTCTATTCATGTTTAGTCCAGGTTCTATCCAGGTTTAGTCCAGGTTCTACCCAGGTTTAGTCCAGGTTCTACCCATCATTACCTGTGATTTAACTAATGAACCAAACATTTGACATAAAACATTCATGAACGTGATCCTGAAAACCTCCAGACCTGATCCAGGTAGGCCCAGGTTTAGTCCAGGTAATGGTTTGATGTAATTTTTGTTAATATGTTCAGATAAAATCAAAACTTTTTTTCATAAACACTGAAGGAACCAGAACCTTTGGTCTGAACCTGAGAAGAAACAGAACTGCTTTAATGGGACTGGACCGTCAGAGTGGGTGGAACCAGAGTGGGTGGAACCAGAGTGGGTGGAACCAGAGTGGGTGGAACCAGAGTGGGTGGAGCCCATTAAAGACTGGTTCATGTGAATGTCCCCTGAATATATGCACAGCCAAATCCAGTGGTGTGTGTCTGCTGTGTGTGTGTGTGTGTCTGTTGTCTGTGTGTGTGTCTGTTGTCTGTGTGTGTGTGTGTGTTGTCTATGTCTGTGTGTGTGTGTGTCTGCTGTCTGTGTGTGTGTGTGTTTGTTGTCTGTGTGTGTGTCTGTTGTCTGTGTGTGTGTGTGTGTGTGTGTGTGTGTGTGTGTGTTGTGTTCAAGGCCACTGTGTGTCCTTGTCAATTGTTGCTTTGGTTCTAATGACTTTCTCTTCATTTAAGAACAAACAAACACAAACAGCGCGTACCTGACGACACATTCAAATGCAGATCTTATGAATTAAAAGCGTGGATGGGCTCTGGCCTTGTGTTGTGACGGCAGGTGGAAAAACGAAGCAGCTTTTATCTCCGACATGATGAGACGAATGGTGCGTTTTCACATTCAGAACGAGACGCAAAAAGAAATCTGATGAATGAGTTTATGTCAGCGATGGAGGAAGAAAAGTGAGCTGAAGCCAAAAGTGAAAGAGAAAGAAAACAGATACCAAGAAAAAACTGAGAATAAACTAAGAATATAAAGGAAAAAAGAGATAAAAATAAGAATATAAAGAAAAAAATGACAATATAAAGAACAAAGGAAAAAAGAGATAAAAATAATAATATAAAGAAAACAATCAGAATATTAAGAACAAAGGAAAAAAAGATAATGAAAAAATAAGAATATAAAGAAAAAATAAGAATATAAAGAAAAAATAAGAATATAAAGAAAAAAGAAAAAAAGAAGATAAAAAATAAGAATATAAAGAAAGAAGAAGAATATAAAGAAAAAAGAAAAAAATAAGATAAAAATAAGAATATGAAGAAAAAAATAAGAATATGAAGAAAAAAGAAAAAATAAGATGAAAAAAATAAGAATATAAAGAAAAAAATAAGAATATAAAGAAAAAAGAAAAAAAACTAAGAATATGAAAAACAAAGAAGCAAAAGAAAAAATAATGAACATGAAGGAAAATGTTGAACTCTGATTTGATTAAAGTTTCATGAAATAACAACGTAAGTTGATAGATGTAAATAATAACATATAATAAAATATGTAAATGAGTCGTTTGACGCCAGATGGACTGAATTCAAGTGTTTTTACATTTGTTTTAGTTTTATTTCTTCTGTAAAGTTGGAAAAGTTCCACTTCTATAAAATCATTCAATGATATAATTTATTTTGTTCTTTGAAAATAAAGTCATAAAGTTTTGAGAATAGTTTAAAATGGAAGAACAACAGGAGTCATAACTGAAGGAAAATAAAGTCCTGTTATGAGACTAAAGTCAGAATAGTTTGAAAATCATGGTGCATTCAAGGTCCATCTGGAACTCATACTTTTCTGATCTACCAATGAAAACACCCTCGAATGTCAAACCTGTGACCAAAATTCAATATTGACCTTAACTGTGACCTTTGACCTCGAGTCTTCAGATGTCATTGCACATGAACAGTGGGAGCAAAACAAGCTACGTTTGTAAAAGTGAGTTTACAGGGATGAACAGGAATCTCTGATCAGTGTGAAAACACATTTTGGTGACCTTGACCTTTGACCTACATTCATCTAAATCTATTCTGGACCACCTCACACCTTTCCTGAAAAGTTAATGGAAATTGATCCAACAGATTTTGTGTAAAGTTGCTGAAAATCAGACAAACAGTAACAGTTCAGACACAGCAGATGTGATGGAGCCACAGGTGTTGAACCATCTGATGTCATGTGGATCCTGACATGTTACCACTGATGTGTTTTAGCTGTGGACATTTAGTGTCACCTTGACCTTTGACCTTTATTGCTCAAAATTTAATCGGTTCTTGCTTGTCCCATTATCTATCATTCCTGAAAGTTTCATCAAAATCTTTTCCACAGACAGACAGACACAGACAGACAGACACAGACAGACAGACAGACAGACAGACACAGACAGACACAGACAGACACAGACAGACAGACAGACACAGACAGACAGACAGACAGACAGACAGACACAGACAGACACAGACAGACAGACAGATACAGACACACAAACAGACAGACACAGACAGACAGACAGACAGACAGACAGACACAGACAGACAGACAGACAGACAGACACAGACAGACACAGACAGACACAGACACAGACAGACAAACAGACACAGACAGACAAAACCGTTAGAGCAATACAACTTCAGCAAATCTGATTCCCGACGTTAACAAACAAACAAACAAACAAAAATAAAGACCTGAATTCAATACCTGAGCTTTTATGTCATAAAGTGTAAAACCTGGACACCAGACTAACACCTGGACACCAGACTAACACCTGGACACCAGACTTACACCTGGACACCAGACTAAAACCTGGACACCAGACTAACACCTAGACACCAGACTAACACCTGGACACCAGACTTACACCTGGACACCAGACTAACACCTGGACACCAGACTAAAACCTGGACACCAGACTAACACCTGGACACCAGACTAAAACCTAGACACCAGACTAAAACCTAGACACCAGACTAACACCTGGACACCAGACAAACACCTGGACATCAGACTAACACCTAGACACCAGACTAACACCTGGACACCAGACTAACACCTAGACACCAGACTAACACCTGGACACCAGACTAACACCTGGACACCAGACTAACACCTAGACACCAGACTAACACCTGGACACCAGACTTACACCTGGACACCAGACTAACACCTAGACACCAGACTAACACCTGGACACCAGACTAACACCTAGACACCAGACTAACACCTAGACACCAGACTAACACCTGGACACCAGACTAACACCTAGACACCAGACTAACACCTGGACACCAGACTTACACCTGGACACCAGACTAACACCTGGACACCAGACTAAAACCTGGACACCAGACTAACACCTGGACACCAGACTAAAACCTAGACACCAGACTAAAACCTAGACACCAGACTAACACCTGGACACCAGACAAACACCTAGACACCAGACTAACACCTGGACACCAGACAAACACCTGGACATCAGACTAACACCTGGACACCAGACTAACACCTGGACACCAGACTTACACCTGGACACCAGACTAAAACCTGGACACCAGACTAAAACCTAGACACCAGACTAACACCTGGACACCAGACTAAAACCTAGACACCAGACTAACACCTGGACACCAGACAAACACCTGGACATCAGTGTAACACCTGTTGTTGTTACATACAGATAAAATGTTAGACGTGACCGTCAGCATTTGTTCATGAGCCACAGTGAAGGTATGAGGCCACCGCAGCCTGATCAGGTGGGCGGGGCTAGGGGCGGGGCCATGGGTGGCTGTTGTCAATACTCAATCTGCCCAATGAGTCAGAAAAAATGAGATGAAACAGAGGTGAGTTCATGTGGAAGAAGAGAAAAAATGGAAGGTGGAGAAAATGAGACAAAAGCAGGAGGTTTAGAACAGATGACAGTTCAACCTCCACCACAGAAGAAGAACCCAGTCTGAAAACTGAAATCACACCATGAAAACCTTCACATTTATAAACCATCCTTTAACCCTTTGTTAACCAGCTGTGATGTTTACGCTGCACTACGTAGTGACAAATTCAGATTAACTTTAAATAAGGTCAGGATTCAAAAGTTATTAATTTTTGTATCATATTTAAAATTCTGGACACCAACAAAATGTGTGAGGGGGCGGAGTTTGTTGTCCACGGAAACGCTCGTTTCCAACCACCACCAAGGAGCTTATGTTTTTGCCAGTGTTTGTTTGTTTGTTTGTTTGTGTACAACATAACTGGAAAACTTATGGATGGATTTTGGTAACATTCCCAGGGTATGGTTAGGGGCGCTGCCAGGTGGGGAAAGGCGGGAACGAATCTAAGGGCCTGAGCACTGACAGGGGCCCATGGGGGGGGGGTGATAATGTCATTTTTAGTTTTAATAATGTTTCCCTTTTTTTAATACTTTTCTAATAAAGGTCCAAATTTGATCATCTAAAATGAGCTAATTAAACATGGGTGTCGATTTTCTTAACTTTTTTCTTTAGTTTGGGGGGGGGGGGGGGGGGTGACTGCTCTCACAGCGCTTTTCTAGTCTTTGTTTTGTTTTATGTTTGTGTCTGAAATAAAATTAAAAAAACTAGAAATGACTTAACAAATGGAACAAACAGAACAATCAGAACCAGTAGAACCAGCCCTGTGTTCCAGTTGATGCACAGGTTGGTTTGTGTTTTTTTCTTTTATAAAAATCTGTCTTTTATTTGTCACTGAGGTTTTAATGCATGAGTTTATTCAGACAAACATGTGAACCTTCAACATGTCAACAAACACACACACACACACACACACACACACACACACACACACACACACTGGACTGTGGTTTAGTCCAGGTCGACTAATAACCTGCAGACAGAAGCCAAGGGCAGCACCTGAACACACCACGCACACAAACGCCTCACAGCCTCACTCTCTTCTCTTCTAGTATTGATCTGTGCAGCTGCTACTTCGTCCTGTTTCAGCTGAAAAAGAACATTTAGCAAGAAAAAAAGGACATAAAAAACATTTTAAAAATTATTATCAATATGGTTAATTTAACGTATGATCAGTTATTGATTCAAAGCAGTAAATTAATTCATGATCATGGACTGATGTGGATCCATCAGTTTTAATGACAGATACAGGCCAAAGATATTTATAACCTAATATTTATAAACTGAACTAATATTTATAAACTAATATTTATAAACTGAACTAATATTTATAAACTAATATTTATAAACTGAACTAATATTTATAAACTAATGTTAATAGACTGATATTTGGAGCTGATACAGAATTTTTTGAAATGAAAATGAAAACAAATGTCAGAAAAACTTTCATTACAAGTACAAAATAAAAACAGTTTTTTCCTCCTGTTCTGTTTTCTTACTTTCTCTCTCTCCTATTATTATCATTTTACTTTTGTTTTCTTTCCCTTTTATTCTTTTCTGCTCCCACTTCTTTCTTCTTTTTTCATTTCCCCCTTTTTTAATTATTTTGAACCATTTTTCTTTGTTCTTTTTGCTTGTTTTTCCTCCTTTTAAATTATTTTTTGTTCTCCTCTTATTCGTTCTTTCTTCCCCTTTTATTTGTGTCTTTTTTCATTTTGTCTTCTTTTCTGTCACCCTTTTGGTTTTTACTCTTTTTTTTTTATTACTTTCTCTTTGCTCCTCTCATTTTTCTTGTTCTTTTTCTCCACTTTTTAATTACTTCTCCCTTATTCTCTTCTTTAACATCCTCCTTTTTTGTCTTCTTTTTCCTTTTTATTTCTTTTACCTCTTTTCTCTTCATCTTTCTCTTCTTTTTGTCCCCCCTTTACTCTTTTGTTCCCCAAAGGTTTTTAATTTCTTTGACCCTTTTTATCTTTTTATCCTCTTCTTTTCCCTTCACTGTTCTCTCCCTCTTTTCTCTTCTTTTGGATTTATTTTTTTCTGTCCCCCTTTTTTCCTCTTCTTTTTCTCCTCTTGTTTTGTTCACCTATCAGTAAATCATTGCAGGGAAAATAAAAAAAAGAGCATATTGAACCAACTCAACAGGCCGATACTGACACAGGGAGAAAAAAAAAAACCTGAAACATGAGCCTTTACATCAGTCTGTCTTTAAAACTAACGGTGTAGATTTGACATAAAAGTCAGATGTTTGTTGATGCTTGAGTGGATTTTATTAAACATCTACAAAAACACATAAAAATACAAAAGGATCAAACAGACACAGATCCAGAAGCAGAGGGTCCTGTGTGCCAACAGCTCCCCCTGCTGGACACTCACACTCATTACATCCAAAAGGCCCGCCCCCTGCCTCTGATTGGTCCACCGCGACAGACGAACAGGAAATAAATATTGGAGGCAGAGGCGGAGACAGAGCACTACGATTGGTCAACTTCAGTTCAGAACCGGAAGAGGGGCAGAACCAGATTAGAACCAGGACCTGGATTCAAGGAGACCGGGACCAGGACCTCCCAGATTCAGTTTTAACCCATAAAGACCCAAACAGACACTGGTGACACAAACCATCCACTGAGGTAAACGCTCAAATACCCGTTAATCCAATAATCCTATAAATACATGGAAATATTTGGTGTAAAATACAGTCCATTTTTTACGGTCATCACAGATGACTCTTTTGGATGTTCAGAGGCTCCATAGTTACCATGGAAACACCATTATCTCCTGCGACACTGATTCGCCAATAAAACCCATGGAGTTGGATCAATGACAGAGGTGGGAAGTAACTGAGAAAAAGTATTTTGTTGCTGAACAGAAGTAGATTTTTTTTAAGTATATGTGCTTTACTGGAGTATTTATTTTTCTGGAAAATTTTTACTTTTCTTTTTTTTTTTTTTCTGGGGGGTGAGTTTGCAAGATTCAAGACTCACTCTTGTGTCTTCAGACACCATACAAAGACAGATAATGTGCAGAACAAAAACATTTTTCATTGGCTTTTACATGGAAATAAGAAAAAAATAATAATTATGTGGCTCGGGCCTAAAGCAACTAAAAATATACAGCAGCAGCTTTCAACTTTTGTAAAGTTAAAAAATTAAATAAAAAGGGTTTCAAACTAATTTCAGTTCTGGGGTCACATGCAGTCAGACCAGTAAAATAATATACAAGGCAGTGCTATAGGTTTCTCTTCTTTTGTGTAAAAAAAAATTAAATTATACACAAAAAAGAACAACCTGAACAGTCATGTACAACTTGTATTTTGGAAAAAAAAAATGCAATTTTACATTTACGAACATTAATTTACCTATTAATAAAGGTTTTGTTTGTATGTAGATTCAGTGATCTTTAAGTTGATATGTTTACAACATTTAAAAGCTTTTGCATCACTGTTTAGAGATCAGTTTTGCTTTGTGTTTGTGAACGTGTTGTAATATGGATGTGGATGTATAAGTATATGATTCAGAGTTGCTGATAAAATTGGGAAAATGTTTGTATAAAAAGGTAGAATTAATCAGCTTATACTTTCCCCTGCTGCTTTTCTTTCATGTAAGATTTGAGGCATGGCACTTTTAAGTTACCATTAAATTTTCATTTTTTTAAGTTTTATTTTCATTTGTATTTTCAAATTGTCATTACATGATCAAAATATAGAATAAATCTAATAATTTGAGACATATATATATATATATATATATATATATATATATATATTTGATTTTTTTTTACTTTTCCACCCTACATTTGTTCAGAAATATCTGTACTTTATACTCTTTATATTTATATAAATATCTGTACTTTATACTCTTTAAATTTATATAAATATCTGTACTTTATACTCTTTACATTCTCAGAATACTTGTTACTTTTTCAAACTAAACAGATGTGATAATACAAAAAATAAGTCACTCCAGAGGGAAAGAAAAAAAAATAAATCACTGGAGTCAAGAAACTAGGACATTATAGATGATTATAGAATTATTTACTTTGAACTTTATTAACTTTTATTTTAAGATAAGTTTTCATGAACATTTACATGATCTATGAATCAAATATTGGAAAATATATGATTTACACACAAAACAAATGCAAAATTCAGAGGACAATATTTTAAAAAAATATATGATAAATCAGTTAAAAGGTAGAAATAGAGGAAAATACATTTGGGAAGTGGCTCAAAAGTAGCACTGGGTCTTTATGGGTTAAAAGTTTATTTGCAGAAAACAATGAAACTTTATCATTAAAGTGTAAATGATGTGGCTTTAATCCTAAAAACTGGTTCATTCTGGGTTTTTTTGTCTTTTTATCTGAAAATGTAACAGGTTTCATGAATAAAAATCACTATATCTTTAATGCAGATTACTGATCAACCGATATGGAGGTTTTTTTGGGCCGATACCGATACCATTTTTTCTCTCCTGAACCAATATTTGGAGTCGAAAGTGATTTTTTTTGTCACTGTTAAATGAAAACAAATGTCAGGAAATCTTCTTTATCAACAATTAGAAAATACAAATTATTATCATTTCAGTGCAATTTCTAAGAGAAGGTATTTGATTATTATAGGGGTGTGAAATTATTAAAATTTTTAATTAGATTAATCACAGGATTGCTTTAGATCAATTTTGATTCATCTTGATCAAAACATTTTTGTCGGTCAACTGTTCTGTCTCGGATTTTTTTTTTTTACTCAAATTTCCCCCAAAATACACAAAGAAACCAAAAATGTGGAGAAAAACTTATACAAAGTGTTTTATAATCCACTAACATTCACAAAAAAATATAAAGCACAAAAAAGCAATAAAAAATGTTAAACATTCAAATCTTTTGTAAAATACAGAAAAAAAGTGATAAAATATCAAAAACATATGTAAAAATATGAATGTATGTATATATATATATATATATATATATATATATATATATATATATATATATATATATATATATATATATATATATATATATATATATATATATATATATATATATATATATATACACACACACACACATCTATGCAATTAACATGTTTATTCAACACCAACAGTTTCAACAAAACAACTGTTCTATATAACTATTAAAATATATAATCAGATTCATCATGATGGTAAAATAATCTACATTAATGTGTTAATTTTAACAAACCTAATAAAAACACAATCATCTATTTTAATGTGTTTTCATTACGTTTAGATTCAGATCTGATACTGATCACAAATCTGTCCAACATCAGCCAAAAAATAATCATATCTAATTTTATGTGACTGCATCTAAAATGTGTGATTTAAGTAATACATTTACTGTGTACTACTACAGTACTACCCAGTACTACTACAGCTGAACTAACAGTCATGTGACATTAGTACCAGTATCACAGAGTACAGTAATACTTTACAAACTGTTGGTACCTGCGTACATTCGAGCCATAACCAGATTAAACTCATCGTTTATTTATTAAATACTTTATTTTTGATTCAAACACAAATGTTACTCAGTGACGTCTGTGGGTGGATGAAAGTTCACTTCAAAATAAAACTAACCCACTGTGGATCAAACAGTTACACACTTTCATCCATGAATCAGCTTTTATTTTCATTTTAAAAACTGATCCCTGCACATATTTGTGGGTTTTGTGGGCGGAGTCAGAGAAACTGGAGCTGTGAACTCTGACCTTTGAGCAGTTGTTTTAAGCCCCGCCCCCTCAGTTGTTCCATCATATACTGATCGTAAAGAAAAAATAACTTGAATTGTTTGCACTTTTAAAGTATAATTTGTTTTTATTGCATTTATATACATTATTTTTCAGGGTCTTCCAATTTACTTTTATTGATTTTATTCAATTGTAGAATACTGTAGATTTTATATTGAAGGTTTAAACTGATGTAATCAGTAGGTTCATAATAAGTGGGTCAGACTCACTAAACCAAAACTGTTCCAACAAAAGAAATGATACAAGTTCATAGGATTCCTGATGATATCATATCGGATTGATATCGGTATCGGCCAATACTCGAGGCTGCAATATCGGTATCGGAAGTGAAAAAGTTCTATCGGAACATCCCTAATTTGTGGATAAAATAAAAACTTAATTCATCAGAACAGATGATGTGTTAAAGTAAAAAAAATCTGAGGACGAATGTTTTTGTTTGTGGGTTGAACTTTTCTGCTTCTGCCTTTGGGTTCCTGCTTCTGAAGGGACTAAACCGTGACCTTTGACCTGAGGTAGGCGTGTCCTCACCACTCCTTCTTCTTCTCGTCCATGGACACGCCCCCGGGCCCTAGCGCCACCACCAGCAGGAGGCCGCCCACCACCGACGTAGTCTGGAAGAAGTCGTATTTGAGGAAGTCGTGCATGGGTTTGTAGGACGGGACGCTCCAGAAGGCGTTGACCGTCACATTGAGGACCAGCAACCACGCCACTAGCGTTAGCGCCGCCAGCTTCGTCTTCAAGCCCACCGCCA
This sequence comes from Siphamia tubifer, assembly GCA_020466265.1. Lineage (NCBI taxonomy): Eukaryota > Metazoa > Chordata > Actinopteri > Kurtiformes > Apogonidae > Siphamia > Siphamia tubifer. Next base: position 6,650,193 of record CM035791.1, read on the forward strand.
CCAGCAGGATCAGCGCTGAGCCCACCAGGTTCTGCAGCAGCTGGGGTCAAAGGTCACAATTCATTTCATTTATTTTTTTATTCCTTCAGCTCAGGGTTAGGGTTAGAAAATCAAGACTTTTTTTAATGTCATTTGAAATTAAATTAAGGCCAAACTGACAATGAACCAACATTGAAAAAGGAAAAAAAACATCACATGAATTACTTGGGGGCAGTTTTACCAACTGTTTATTTTAAATAGAACATGACTTTTTGTTCCAGTTGCTGCTACATTCATGAACCATCAGTTTTATTATATAACACACACTTACAAAAGTATAGTTGAAGGAATATTACACCCACAGAATGATCTGCCCTCATTTTCTACTCACTCAACCAAACAGAACTAACATAAATCTTACTAATGTGTCCAAATTTGTAAGACTTTTTAAAATGTGATTTAATACATTTTAATGACAATTAAGGCCTTATTTTTAGAACAATGAATTCAATGCCTTTTAAGACTTTTCAAGGATCCACGGGAACCCTGTTTTAAAAACTCTGTATCTTGAGTGTCCTGAAAGGAGCCTATAAATAAAATTTATTATTATTATTACTATTGCAGATAGAGCTTTAGTTACTATTACTGACAGACAGGAAATCTAGTATGAGATTCCAAATGACATCATAACCCTTGACCTTGATGTTAAATGGTCATAACTCCAAAAAGAGTATTGATAAGTACAGTCACTACTTGATTTAATTGTTTCCTTTTTTCTTCTTTGTTTTTTTCTGCGTCACTTTTGGATTTTTTTTGTTCTTTTGTGTCATTACTTTCATTTTATGTCATTCATGTCTTTTTGCACAAATTTTACATTTTCTGTTTTTGTCAGTTTTTTATCCAATGAGAGTTAAGTCCTGTTGGGGGTCTAAGGTGAAGCCCAGATGGTTGTGGATCCTGGTGGACTCACCGTGAACAGGCTGAGGTCAAAGTGCAGCAGCGTCATGAACATCAGGACCAGAAGGACTCGACCTCCGAGCTGCAGCAGGTTTTTAGGAGAACTGGGTCGACCCAGAGACGGAACCCCCGCAAAAACACTGCGAGCCTCGGCCCGGGTCTCAGCCAGGATCAGCAGGAGACCACCTGCTAGGGACAGGTTCCTACAGAGACCAGAACCAGGGTTATTATAGAAGACCATCACCCAAAGAAAAAAATATATATTGAAAGTGAAACTAAAATGAACAAATCAGAATCAAAGAACTTTGACCCATTGTTCACTGAAGGTCAAAGGTCACAAACGCACCTCATGAGGAACTTGGGGTCCCACAGGATGCTGTAGGCCACCGTCTGAGGGTCAAAGAGGAGAGGGCAGCAGGTCCAGGTCCAGATCCATGTGGGTCACCATATTCACATAGTTGTTAAACATGAGCCCATTAGTTCCTGTATGTGTGTTTCTATGTGACATATTTCTATAGATCTGCACAATAAAACAGGCTGTTACTGTGTCATTGTTTTATCCCGTTTTCGTCTTCTGGTGTTGTTACATAGTCACGCTGTCGTGTCGTAGCGTTGTCGTGTCATTGTTATGTGGTAGGGTTGCAGTAATGCTGCCGTGGTGTCACATTCTAGGGTCATAGCGCTGCAGTATCGTAGCGCCGCCATGTCATCATGTTCTAGTGTCGTAGCGCCGTCATGTCATCATGTTCTAGTGTCGTAGCGCCGTCGTGTCATCATGTTCTAGTGTCGTAGCGCCGTCGTGTCATCATGTTCTAGTGTCGTAGCGCCGTCGTGTCATCATGTTCTAGTGTCGTAGCACCGTCGTGTCATGTTCTAGTGTCGTAGCGCCGTCGTGTCATCATGTTCTAGTGTCGTAGCGCCGTCGTGTCATCATGTTCTAGTATCGTAGCGCCGTCGTGTCATCATGTTCTAGTGTCGTAGCGCCGTCGTGTCATCATGTTCTAGTGTCGTAGCGCCGTCGTGTCATCATGTTCTAGTGTCGTAGCGCCGTCGTGTCATCATGTTCTAGTGTCGTAGCGCCGTCGTGTCATCATGTTCTAGTATCGTAGCGCCGTCGTGTCATCATGTTCTAGTGTCGTAGCACCGTCGTGTCATGTTCTAGTGTCGTAGCGCCGTCGTGTCATCATGTTCTAGTGTCGTAGCGCCGTCGTGTCATCATGTTCTAGTATCGTAGCGCCGTCGTGTCATCATGTTCTAGTGTCGTAGCGCCGTCGTGTCATCATGTTCTAGTGTCGTAGCGCCGTCGTGTCATCATGTTCTAGTGTCGTAGCGCCGTCGTGTCATCATGTTCTAGTGTCGTAGCGCCGTCGTGTCATCATGTTCTAGTGTCGTAGCGCCGTCGTGTCATCATGTTCTAGTGTCGTAGCGCCGTCGTGTCATCATGTTCTAGTATCGTAGCGCCGTCGTGTCATCATGTTCTAGTGTCGTAGCGCCGTCGTGTCATGTTCTAGTGTCGTAGCGCCGTCGTGTCATCATGTTCTAGTGTCGTAGCACCGTCGTGTCATGTTCTAGTGTCGTAGCGCCGTCGTGTCATCATGTTCTAGTATCGTAGCGCCGTCGTGTCATCATGTTCTAGTGTCGTAGCGCCGTCGTGTCATGTTCTAGTGTCGTAGCGCCGTCGTGTCATCATGTTCTAGTGTCGTAGCGCCGTCGTGTCATCATGTTCTAGTGTCGTAGCGCCGTCGTGTCATCATGTTCTAGTGTCGTAGCGCCGTCGTGTCATCATGTTCTAGTGTCGTAGCGCCGTCGTGTCATCATGTTCTAGTGTCGTAGCGCCGTCGTGTCATCATGTTCTAGTGTCGTAGCGCTGTCGTGTCATCATGTTCTAGTGTCGTAGCGCCGTCGTGTCATCATGTTCTAGTGTCGTAGCGCCGTCGTGTCATCATGTTCTAGTGTCGTAGCGCCGTCGTGTCATGTTCTAGTGTCGTAGCGCTGTCGTGTCATCATGTTCTAGTGTCGTAGCGCCGTCGTGTCATGTTCTAGTATCGTAGCGCCGTCGTGTCATCATGTTCTAGTGTCGTAGCGCCGTCGTGTCATGTTCTAGTGTCGTAGCGCTGTCGTGTCATCATGTTCTAGTATCGTAGCGCCGTCGTGTCATCATGTTCTAGTGTCGTAGCGCCGTCGTGTCATGTTCTAGTGTCGTAGCGCCGTCGTGTCATCATGTTCTAGTGTCGTAGCGCCGTCGTGTCATGTTCTAGTGTCGTAGCGCCGTCGTGTCATCATGTTCTAGTGTCGTAGCGCCGTCGTGTCATCATGTTCTAGTGTCGTAGCGCCGTCGTGTCATCATGTTCTAGTGTCGTAGCACCGTCGTGTCATGTCATGCTGTTGTTGTGCCGTCGTGCAGAGTGTGTACCTGGAGGCTGATGATGCCGAACAGGGCGAAGCAGGCATACTGGACAAAGTTCCTGCTCAGGATTAACACACAAGCTCCTGAGGAAACAAAGATAACATCAGAGACGAACCAGAACCAGAACCAGGTCAAGCTTCTGCATACTTGCATTGACATTTTGAGTCTGTGAGAAGTTCCCAGATCCATACTAGGTTTATAAACGTTGAGTATACATCATGAGCTTCCTACTCGTACTGTCATTACCCAAGATGCAACGCAACATGACGTCTGATCGTACAGCCTCCTGCACAAGAATCTATTCTACATGTGTTACATATAGCTGACTGTGGTGACTTATGGTCCAAGACACTATTCAAAATTTGCTGGAAACTATTTAAATATTATTCAAAAATCAAAAGAGTTTCCACAAACCTGAGCAATTCATCTCATCTTCTGCATGAATCAAATCAGGCTTTTAATTTGGAAATCACAATAACTGCAGCCAACGCTGTATTTCATTTAACTGTGTCGGCAGTCAGCTGATTTCATCTACAATGTCGAACGGATTTAACAACAATAGTCACATGAATCTACACCAAGATTTTATTAAAAAGAAAATAGTAACGCGTCAAGGTGGTCGGAGTGAAGGTGCGCTGTGACTGCAGAGAGGTACATACACGCTCTGCTTTGTTTCTGTTTTTGTGACAATTTTCTCTTGCATTTGTTTTATGCGTTTGTGTTTTTGGTTGTTCATCTTTCTTGTGTTTGCAGCGTTTTGTCGATGATGTGCGTTTGCTCCTGTTGGCCACTGTACAACGCAAGTCAATACGACATTTTTTTCCAAGTGAAATGCAATACAAGTACTGCAGAATTCAACATTAACATTCTATACAGGGTTCTACCCAGGAATTTTGTACAGTGTATGTTAACCAGGACGTCCCGACACTACGTGCATATGTAATAGCCGTTATTAAATCTGGTGAGCGGCCGCCCAGATGTTAGCCAATGGGCGTCACAGATGATCCAAATGCGATTTATGTCACTATTCACTAGGGGTGTGAATCTTACACTCACAAAACGATCCCATTCACAGACTACAATCCAATTCAGGTCGATTCATGAAAATTAGTAAACAATTTGATTCAAACTGATTTCATTCAGTTTCATTCAATACAAATTGACAATTTAACTGTAAGGATTTGTTTTACTTTGTTACTGTTTATTTAGTGTCAGAGACAATAGATCAGAAACTACTGAACATACATTCACACAACATGAACTCAAGTATTTATAATATACCTGTAGATAACTGATATGAATGATAATATACCTGTAGATAACTGATATTAATGATAATATACCTGTAGATAACTGATATTAATGACAATATACCTGTAGATAACTGATATTAATGATAATATACCTATAGATAACTGATATTAATGATAATATACCTGTAGATAATTGATATTAATGATAATATACCTGTAGATAACTGATATTAATGATAATATACCTGTAGATAACTGATATTAATGATAATATACCTATAGATAACTGATATTAATGATAATATACCTATAGATAACTGATATTAATGATAATATACCTGTAGATAATTGATATTAATGATAATATACCTGTAGATAACTGATATTAATGATAATATACCTGTAGATAACTGATATTAATGATAATATACCTGTAGATAACTGATATTAATGATAATATACCTATAGATAACTGATATTAATGATAATATACCTGTAGATAACTGATAATTCAATTATTCAATTCACATGACTTTCTTACTTTATGATGTGCATTTACGAAGCTGAAAAACATTTTCCCTCCAGTTTTCATGCTAGGTGGTGTGTGATGTTAGTGCTTTTGTCATTGCATTTACAGTGATTCAAAGATCAAAGATTAAAATAAATGCTTTAAACAAATATAAATCACAGTCAGTTACATCTGACAACAAGCTCAACTTGATGGTGACCATAATGTACCAAAGATGGCTGGCCATTCTCCGTCTCGTAGCCAACACGACTCTGCTAGTAAAGCATCATGATCTGATCATAACCTGCCAAATTCTGTAAACAGGAGGGGATCAGTGTAAACGCTGGTGTGAAGTTGGTAGTCTGCGTGTAGATTTGCTTCTTGTAAAGTAAAAGCCCAGATGTATCAGTGTGGTTTTTCATATAAGAAAAGGAAAGGGGTGTTTTATTTTGTAGAAGTAACTGGAAGTGCGTCGCTCACTCGCGGTTTTTGCTCATGTGTCACTGAATTCCTCCAAACAAAATTGTAAATAGGTAATATTTACACAAATAAACGCCACATTCAACATTTAAAGAGGCACATTCTCGCCCAATATAAAAAAATAAACTAGTAAAGCACTCTGAAAACACAGACGTCTGTCAAGGTAGACCCCGCCCAAAAAAATATATAACATGTTCTAGATCACCCCATTACCAACCTATCCTGGAAATTTCATCAAAATCCATCCATAACTTTTTGAGTCATGTTGCTAACAGACAAACAAACTGACAAAAACATAACCTCCTTGTCGGAGACAAAAATCAACAAACTGATGTATTTAAAGAGTGAAATCAACTTCACCCTGTTGATTTTTGCTCTGATAGGAGCGCAATGCATTGTGGGTTATCATTTAGTATGCTACATTGTAAACACTTTGTGTACTGTCCGATCGCTGAGTATCTAGTACAGAGTACGGATAGTATAAGTATGTAGTTTTGAACACAGCCCATGTCTCCCCAAGGGCCTCTTTAAGTGTTGCAGTTCAGATCTGGATGTGACTACTTCCTGGAGTCTTCATGTCGGCCTCATTAAAATAAGGTGTTTCTGGTCCTGGTCATAAACAAAGGTCAAAGGTCACTATGCAGTAGAAGACTGGAACCCTTACCCAGCTGCCCCAGCAGGTTGAGCAGGACGAAGATGCCGGCCAGGAAGTGTCCGCAGCCCCAGGCCGAGTCGATGTACTCGCTTTGCTCCGCCCACTGGAACCACATCCGAACACCGTCCTCCAGGAAAGTACTGACCAGACACAGACGGGCCACATGAGGGAGGTAGTGTTTGGTCAGACGGAGGAACTGAGGAGGAGGAAGAGAGGGAGGAGCAGGAGGAGGGAGAGAGGAGAAGAGATGGACGAGGAAGAGAGAGAGGGAGGAGGAGGAAAAGGAAGAGAGGAGCAGGAGGAGGGAGAGAGAGGAGGAAAAGAGATGGAGGAGGAAGAGAGAGGAGAAAGAGGAAAAGTGGAGCAGGAGGAGGAAGAGGGAGGAGGAAGAGAGAGAAAGAGGAAGAAGAGGAAAAGTGGAGCAGGAGGGGGAGAGAGGGATGGAGAGAGAGGAGAAGAGATGGAGGAGGAAGAGGAAAAGTGGAGCAGGAGGAGGAAGAGAGAGAAAGAGGAGGAAGTGAGGGAGGAGGAAGAGGAAAAGTAGAGCAGGAGGAGGAAGAGAGAGGGAGGAGTAGGAGAAGGAAGAGGAAGAGAGGAGCAGGAGGGGGAAGAGAAGGAGGAAGGAAGAGAAAGAGGAGGAAGCAAGGGAGGAGGAAAGGTAGAGCAGGAGGAGGAAGAGAGAGGGAGGAGTAGGAGAAGGAAGAGGAAAAGTGGAGCAGGAGGAGGAAGAGAGAGAAAGAGGAGGAAAAGGGAAAGTGGAGCAGGAGGAGGAGAGAGGGATGGAGAGAGAGGAGGAGAAGAGATGGAGGAGGAAGAGAGAGAAAGAGGAAGAAGAGGAAAAGTGGAGGAGGAGGGGGAGAGAGGGATGGAGAGAGAGGAGAAGAGATGGAGGAGGAAGAGGAAAAGTGGAGCAGGAGGAGGAAGAGAAGGAGGAAGAGAGAGAAAGAGGAGGAAGCGAGGGAGGAGGAAGAGGAAAAGTAGAGTAGGAGAAGGAAGAGGAAGAGAGGAGCAGGAGGGGAAAGAGAAGGGGGAAGAGAGAGAAAGAGGAGGAAGCGAGGGAGGAGGAAAAGTAGAGCAGGAGGACAAAGAGAGAGGGAGGAGTAGAAGGAAGAGGAAAAGTGGAGCAGGAGGGGGAGAGAGGGATGGAGAGAGAGGAGGAGAAGAGATGGAGGAGGAAGAGAGGAGCAGGAGGGGGAGAGGGAGGAGGAAGAGGAAATTTGAGTAGGAGGAGGAAGAGAGGGAGGAAGAAGAGGAAAAGACAGAGGCACAGGAGGAGGGAGGGGGAGAGAGGGAGTAGTACAAGGAGGAGGAAAATGAAGAAGAAAAGGAGACAAACATCAATAATTCAGACTAATCTTCAACTTTCTTATCAGATTCTGATCCGTTTCCACTAGACATTAGCCCAGACTAAACAGGTTACATATTAGCCCAGACTAAACAGGTTAAATATTATCCCAGACTAAACAGGTTAAATATTAGACCAGACTAAACAGATCCAGATATTGTTTGGGTTCAGACATGAACAGAATTGACCTGTTAATGAAAAGATGAAAAACTCAGAACAACGGAGAAGTTTAGTCCAATCCAGTTGGACCATGGAGAACATACTAATGTAAAACCAAACATGTGACACATGGGTCCAGATCAGGCCACATGTAGTCCAGGAGGATCCAGATCCAGACTAGACCACACCTGGTCCAGGAGGATCCAGAGCCTGAGTCTAACACAATCAGTCTGGTTCAGATGGATCCTGGATATTGGAGACCTGGGACTGGACCGGGTCCAGATGGTCCAAATGGTTCTGGTTAGGGTTAGCCTGGTCCCAGGCTGTGGATGTGGCAGCAGGTCAGTGTTTCCCGAGTCCAGACTGGACCGAACCGGACCTAAATTAAAACATCTGTTTCACTTTAACCCGGGTAAATTGCCTCATTTCCGTTAGGCGGGTTAAACCGGACTTCAATTAAAAAAACTGTTGATTTAATATCAAAAGTGTCCGTGAACAGAACCTACCAACGTGTTAAACTGAACCAACCGACCCGGTCCACTTTGGCACGGGTTGTCAGGGTTTTACGGAACATAAACCTGTTCAAACTTCACTAAGTTTGACCCGTTTCCGCATTAGGTCTGGATGGGGTTCAGATAAGAACCACCCTGCGGGTCCAGAACCAACAAGAACCTCCTCTGCGTTCTGACATGACCAGAAACATGTGTCCTGGTTCGGACCCAAACTCAATCTATTTTAAGTGGAATTACCTGAGATAAAACGGGATAAAACTGGACTTTGTTCTGATCAAACCCGGTGGATCTGGTCCCGGTTCGGACCGAACTCGGAACCAGATGAGGTTCTACAAACCACAGGCTGACACCGGGTTCCGACCTCCGGCCCCAGCGGCTCCTTCCTCTCTCTGTGGCCGGCTCAGAGTGCGCCTTCTCCGGCTTGCAGGAGCTCACCTGGTCCGCTACATCCTCCGCCTGGCTCATCAGGTCTCCGTGTCCCATGGCTGAAGGCACTTCCACGACTGCAGCTCCCGGTCAGTCTCGCACTGGACAGTCCCGGTTCGACTCCGCTCAGTGTCAGCCCGTTAAGAGGAGAGATGGAACCGCTCCTCGACAGCCTCTTCTGACCCAGAATGCCACGCGCCGAACTGGAGGGCTCCCCCTGTGGACAACACAGGTGGAGGCATGCCACGTGGACTGGAAGAAAAAAATAAAGGACATTATTATTAGTAGTATTAATACTACTACTAATAATAATTATGATTATGATTAGGATTAAATTATAATAGTCGGCAATGATGACCATCAAGTACAACTTTTTAAAGGATACTTTAGGGGGTTTTGCACAAAAAGACAAAAACAATTGTAGTCATTATTTATAGATCCTTGTGTTATTGAATGTAAACACTACTACTACTACTACTACTATTATTATTATTATTATTATTATTATTAATAATAATAATAATAATAATAATGATAATAATAATAACAATAATAATAATAATTTGTTATTATTATTAATTTCCAAAGTATCCTTTAAAAAGTTACATTTGATAATCATCATTGCTGATTATTATCAGTTAATTATTAATATAGTTTAGGAATTAGAGATAGAGAAACCTCTGTGAATGTATGTGTATGTATGGATCAGTGTATATATGTATATGTATATGGAAGTGTATGTGTATGAGATTTCTTTATGTACGTGTGTGTTGCTGGTTTAGACAAAAGGGTGAGAGCTAATCAGCTAGAGAGAGAGAGAGAGAGAGAGAGAGAGAGAGAGAGAGAGAGAGAGAGAGAGAGAGAGAGAGAGAGAGAGAGAGAGAGAGAGAGAGAGAGAGAGAGAGAGAGAGAGAGAGAGAGAGAGGAAGACAGAGAGCTGGGTTAGAACTGTGAATAATGTTGAGTTACTTTACTTTTCCTTTGGGGTTTCTGGATTAAATTGGTTATTGGTTAACTTGAACTCAAAGTAAAACATTTCAATATTAATTTTTATGAAAAAAATATTCTTTGAACACTTTGTTAATTATTTTATGACCATAATTGATTTCATTTAACGGGATTTGACTTTTCTGTAGTTGGAACATATTCATTTTTTCCAAAATCTTTGGAATCATATCAAACCTTCTGTATATCTTCAGTGAAGTTTAGGTCCGGATTTATATACTTTATTATATCCATCTTTATGCAAGATTTCGATTATATTATAATGTAAATTCTGTAAATTTGAAAAACGTTCCTCATTTAATAAATCTGGATTAATGTTGCAATTTTCTCCTAACATGGTTTTCCTATAGGTTGTAGTAGTTCTAATTTTCCACATGGTGGCGCCATGTGCAGCGAAATGACGAGGAAACGTCACCCTTCAATCATGCAGTACTTACATTTGCATACTTTTAAATTCTGTCAATACTTTACTTGGCTTTAAAGAAAGTCCAACCCACCCACAGCCAAAGAACAGATGAAAACAGGAGCTTTATGACCTTTTAACCCGTGTTAGGTTCACGGTCACCTGAAAAGACGCACAATATATTCACAGTGTCCCTGAACGTTTCATATTTCTGACTGAAAGATGTAAATATATGTAAATATGAATATAATAAAGAGGAAATTAGCTGTTTGTTGTATTTATTATATTCATATTCGTTATTTGTTCATATACGGTGACTTCAAAATACGAACTTCTGACGGATCAGTGAAGGGGACATCCATCACATTGGATGATTTGTCTTCGTGAAGCTATTGATTTGATTTATTTGAACATGAAGAAACAGAAGGAAAAATACAAAAGAATAAAAAAACATACAGTAAAAAACAATCCAAGCACGTTTAATGGGAGTGGGTCGAAGGTAACACTTGTAAAATCTCACCCCAATTTACTGATCAACTTTTCTAATGAAAATCCCCTCCTCCAAAAGAAAAATAAACACTACATTTATTAGCTAAGCATATCTGATACACACACACACACACACACACACACACACACACACACACACACAATGGAAACCATAAACAGAGATAAATACATAAATAATAATACTACAACAACAACAACTACTACTACTACTACTACTACTACTACTACTACTACTACTAATAATAATAATAATAATAATAATAATATGTATTTGTGGAAAAAGAAATGGAAAACACACAAAAAACAAAAAGGACCTGACCCTGATTGATTATTTCCGATTATATGAAACGTGTGTTGTGTCTCAGGGACTACTACTCTTTTTTCCGACACAACCTGTGGCCGTTAATGCGTCTGAATCCGTGCGTTTCTATGGAGACGAAGGATTAACTGTGTGGAACCAGCTAACTGACCCACCGGGGACAGGTGGGTTAACGCCGGTCCGACTCCTCTGCAGACAGCAGGTCAGTCCGGACAGTCCCGGGTGAAACCGGGTCAGAAAAATAAAGACTTTGATCTAAACCCGTTTAAATATACCGCGATAGTGTCAGGGTTTCCATGGTAACCAAACTGAGTGGCTAACAGGTCAACGCTAGCTAGCAGAGGTCAGTTTAAATATATATATATATATATATATATATATATATATATATATATATATATATATATATATATATATATATATATATATATATATATATATATATATATATATATGTGCTGGGCTGCAACAGCTTCTTGATGTATGTTCTAACTATGGTTTAAAATTTGACATAATTACAATTCCAGCAAGAGTGCTCTTCTTAAATGTACAACTAAACAGGACAAAAACCTGAAATTTCCTGTGTTCAGACTGTCTAATAGTTCTCTTGAGGTTTGCACAAAGATAAAATACCTAGGTCATTGTATTACAGACAATATGAATGATGATGACATATACAGATAGTGCTGTAAGTTATATGCACAGGCAAACACTAAGCTGTAAATTTGTATTTTGCTCACATCAGGTTAAAGTGGCCCCATTTAAGGCATACTGTGCACCACTGTACACTGCACACCTCTGGACTTTTTTTTTTGTTTTTTTTTTTTTACAAAAAGTCCAGTATGCACAAATTACAAGTAGAATACAATGATGCTCTAAGAATCATACTTAAGGTTCCCAGAGGAGGACGTGCCAGCCATATGTTTGTTTCCGTTGAGGTAAACACACTGCAAGCATGTTTAAGAAAGTTAATATATAAGTGTACCCAATGACTAGACGACTCCACAAATAACATCATGGTAAATGGTAAATGGTAAATGGACTGCACTTATATAGCGCTTTTCCACCTTCATGGTGCTCAAAGCGCTTTACATATAACAAATAAATAATAACAAATAACATCATGGTGGCACTTTTAAATCCTAGACTGAGTAGCACATGGTATACATCCAGGCTGAGAGCACATTGGATTAAATGCTTGTGTATATTTTAATTTTTCATCTTTATTTTTTATTGTGGTCTGTTTTTAATGTGTATTGGTATCTGTTTTTTATCTATTTGTTTTTATGTATATTTTGGGCAACTTCAACGTGTCACTAAAAGTTTCATTTTGACTAAGTTTGGTTAAAAACAGAGCCCAGAAGTTGTTAAACTGTGATACATTTGAATTTGTGACCTAATGAACACAAATGTATCATTTAATTCAGCTTCTATATGTTTTGGGTCATTTTGATCCAAGTGAGTCCAGGACACTTTAGGGGAGACTGGGACCTAGAAGACCACTTCAGGCTTTACCTTAAAATTAAGGGTTAAAAATCAATGGATGCCCTGCTTTGATTTCCCATGAGGACAATCAGCCTATATTTTACCCATAATACACATTGTCCTAGCATTAGTTTACACATACTATATATGTCCAATGGAAAAGTGACTTATGAATGACACAAACACTGGAAAAAAAAACAGTCAAACTATGTTAATGACAGGTTCTGCTACACAGGGTCCTAGACCTGGTCCCAGTCCTGGTTCTAGTCCTGGTCCAGTATCAAGTCTTTTGTTTGTCCACAGCCATCATGGAGGACCAGGTGGATGCAGGGGAATCAGCTGGTCCAGGGTCCAGAGGAGGTTCAGGTACTAATCTGATCCGGTCTCAGTCCTTCACCAATATTAGAACCACAGACCTGTTTCCCTGTTGTCAGCTGCTGTTTAGTGTAACAGGTGTCTGAGCGTTACCATGGTAACAGAGCTCATATTTCTACTGGTAGTAACTGTTACTAGACTGATTTAACTGACTAAAGCCAGAGTAGTTGACCGTCCTGGTTCTGTTCAGGGACCAGGCCCATTACTGAGGAGCTGCTGCTGAGCAGAACCAGATGTCCGTCTGTGGAGTGGATCCGTTGTCTGAACCAGTCCCCTTCACCACACATCCAGGTCTGAACTGGATCACTGATCCACATCACAACTGTACTCTGAGTTTACCGTGTCCTAACCCGGGACAAGCCTCACCCTGGTCCACTGGACCCTGTGTCTCAGTCCATAGAGAACCTCCACGGCCGTCAACGCCTGCAGGTCCAGAACCTGAACCACGTCCAGAGGATGGACCAGCTCAGCACCCTGACAAGGATCCAACAGCTGGAGCTCGACCACAGCCACATCTGGTAAGTCCATTATGCTGTCCAATCAGAGAAGAGTAGAGGACAGAACACCATCCAATCAGAGGACAGTAGAGGACAGAACACCATCCAATCAGAGGACAGTAGAGGACAGAACACCATCCAATCAGAGGACAGTAGAAAACAGAACATAGTCTAATCAGAGGGCCATAGAAGACAGGACATTGTCTAATCAGAGGACAGTAGAAGACAGAACATTGTCTAATAAGAGGACAGTAGAAGACAGGACATTGTCTAATCAGAGGACAGTAGAAGACAGAACATTGTCTAATAAGAGGACAGTAGAAGTGTGCAGATGTTTGCTGTTGGACATGTGCAGTCTCCTCCCACAGGACAGACAGCGTCCCCTGGTGGTTGGGGAGGACAGTGCATCTGCAGCAGAACCTCATCACTTCAGTGAGTTCAGGCTTTTGTGTTCATTATTGTCTTTGCATTGGTTTAGTTTTAGTTTGTGTATTTACTCTATAAACAAAGGTAAGGATGTTTCTTCCTTTGTTTTGTTCCAGATGCTTTAAATTCAATCTTTCCACTTTTTTCTGATTCCCCTGCTCCTCCCATTTGTTTGTTTCCTATTCCATTGGTTCTGCTTGTATCAACTCTGCCAGTTAAAGATTAATACCATCTAATATAATCATACACTTGAGGTGCTTGTTTTTATATAATTTCAGTCAAACTGAGGCCAAAATGAAGATGTTCTTTTCTTTTCTTGACTGTTTTGTCATAATTGTGGATCTGTCCAATGGATGTGGTTTGGAAGAAAATCCTTACATTTTGATTCACTGTTAAAATAATTAAATCACATGAACTATGTTCAATTTCAGTCGTTATCTTTATTTATTTTTAGAAATAAACGACCGCTTCAGTTGTTTATTTCTGTTAGGCGTCCAGATGTTCAGCGGATGTTCTGTCCAATCAGAACCCTCTGTACCTCCAGGTCTGAAAGCTCAATTAACTACAGTAGAATACACCTGTTTCCATGGAAACCTTTATTGGGAATTAACATGTCCATGTAAACACAAATGAAATAGCTTTAATTCATAATAATTTTGTTTAAGAATAAATCATTCTGAATTTAAAAAAAACATCATGTAAATATAGCCATTGTTGACCATGATAAATCAGGAGTCAAACTGCAAATGTAGTTCAAAAACAACCTGGTCAGTGTGTTCCCACTGGTGTATGAAACTGATGCATGGGTTTGTTTGTTTGTTTGTTTGTGTGTTTGTTGTACCTGCGTCTGTACAAGGTTTCCAGGCTGCATTCTTTGCGCAGCCTATCAGAGCTCTGTGTGTCGAGAAACCCCGCCTCCTCGCTGCCTCACCCCCGCCTCTCCCTGCTGTACCGGACTCCGGACAGACTGGACGAACAGCCAATCACAGAGGAGGACAGAGGACACACCCTGCAGCGCTTCCACACTGGTACAAACACTAGGACTGCCACACTACACGGTCCGGACCGTACCTCAGTTTTTCTGCCACAGATTTCAGTTAAGTTTTGGTTTGTTTTGTGCCTAAAGTTGTTTTTTTATCCCAAAATTCTATGACTATTTGCTTTGTCAACAAAAATTTTATTTCACAATAGAAACAAATTCTATGACTGCACTGAATAAAATAACTCAACAATAGAACTGTCTCTTATTCCTTCACTTGTTTACAGTCGTGTAAAACATACTAAAGGTCCAAAAGGAGACTTTTTCAAAGTATGTCATGGTATCAGAGGTGGTAAAAGTACTCACACTCTGTATTGAAGTACAAGTACAGCTATTTCTGTGGAAAAAATAGAAGTACTGATCAACTCATTTACTGAAGTAAAAGTAAAAAAGTACAACTTCTCAATTGTAATAAAGTCAAATTTAAAATGCAGTTTCTCCACTGTGAGACGAATAAAGGTTTATCTTATCTTATCTTAAATTTTACAGTAGATTAAATACTTATTTAATCAGCAAAGGTTTCAAAAGTATCCAAAAATAAAGCCCTTAAAAATGAGTCACTGTGTAGATAATATGTTTTGATTGAGCCATGTTATTCAGTTTTGTGGGCATGGACAGGAAATTATGGTAAAATGGGAGAAAAGTCACAATTGAGATTAAAAAAAAGTCATAAATGTGACATTAAAAAAGCATAATCGTAAAATAAAAAAAATTTAATTGTGAGATTAAAAAGTCATAATCATGAAAAAGAGTTGAAATTATGAGAAAAACCTCATAATTCTGAGATAAAATTGCACAATTTAGATAAAAAATACATTCTGAGATAAAAAAAAATTATAATTTTAATGTTGAAAGTCAGTTTCTCCACTGATTTTCCCTCTGAAGTGACTTATATCTGTTTGGTTTGAAAAAGTAATGAGTCTATTCTGAGAATATAAGGAGTATAAAGTACAAATATTTAAATGTAAGGAGTATAAAGTACAAATATTCAAATGTAAGGAGTATAAAGTACAAATATTTAAATGTAAGGAGTAAAAAGTACAAATATTTAAATCTAAGGAGTAAAAAGTACAAATATTTAAATGTAAGGAGTATAAAGTACAAATATTTAAATGCAAGGAGTAAAAAGTACAAATATTTAAATGTAAGGAGTAAAAAGTACAAATATTTAAATGTAAGGAGTATAAAGTACAAATATTTAAATGTAAGGAGTAAAAAGTACAAATATTTAAATGTAAGGAGTATAAAGTACAAATATTTAAATGTAAGGAGTATAAAGTACAAATATTCAAATGTAAGGAGTATAAAGTACAAATATTTAAATGTAAGGAGTATAAAGTACAAATATTTAAATGTAAGGAGTATAAAGTACAGATATTTATGAACAAATGTAGGGAGGAAAAGTAAAAGGTGCCAGAAAAATAAATACTCAAGTAAAGTACTGACACCTAAAAAAAATCTACTTAAGTACAGTAACAATGCATTTCTACTTAGTTACTTCCCACCTATGGATGGTATTCAGAGTCATCAGTGTCTTGGACTCTGTCTGGAACCTGCTCGTACTTAAAAGTGAGACGATGTGTTTAATTGCAGGTCAGGTCTGGGTCGTGGATCTAATGTAGACCTGATTTATTACAAGGACCAAACTAGACAGAGAAAAAAATAAAAACTTGGGCTGTTAAATAAGTAAAGGTTTTAATCAGATCAATCACAGAGTTAATTTGGATTCATTTTGATTAATCATGATCCAAACAATTTATGTTGATTATTTAGTCATGGGGTTTTTGTAATAAAATGTCCCACAAAATACACTAAGCAACAAAAGACGCGGAAAAGAAATATACAAAACATGCTAAAATTCATAAACAAAAACTGATGAAAAATCCAAAACATATTCAAAAATTCTTCCAAGACACTGAAAAAAAACCACCCAAAAATATTATTAAAATACCCAAAACATATGCAAAAACCTGAATATATATGGAATTAACATGTTTATTCAACACCTTCGACAGTTTCAACAAAACAAGAAGAAACAAAACAGCTGGTCCATTTAATTGCATTTAAATCATTAATCAGATTAATCATTGTGACAGATTAATCCACATTAATGTGTTAAATTTCACAGCCCTAATAACAACAGGCACTTTCCCAGGGGAGTTGGAACAGGAGGTTGATCTCAGCCAATCAGAGCAGAGCCGCCAACAGATGGAAGTCAACCTCAGCCAATCAGAGCAGAGCCGCCAACAGAGGGAAGTCAACCTCAGCCAATCAGAGCAGAGCCGCCCACAGAGGGATGCTATAACCCCACCCCACCAGCAGGAGGAGACAAACTTGAGTGTGACTGACCACGCCCACACACGCCAACATAATCACAAAGAGCTGGAGCAGGAACTGTACGCCAAGACTCAGCTGGTAACTCCGCCCCTTTAGTACACACTGTGGTGGGAGGAGCTACACTCACCTTAAGTTGTGTGGTTTTCGTTCACTTCATCCTCCCATCATACCTTGCTCCCTGACTCTCGCTGTGTTTGTGAAACGTCCCATCAGCGTATGAGTTTGTTAAAGGGATGTGACTTTAAATGAAAGAGGTGGATTTTCACAGTAAAAGTCTTGTGTTCACAGTTGGAGCAGATGAGGGCGGAGCTAAGCCGAGCCTGTCAGCGTCTGTACCAAGTGGAGCAGGAGCTGACCTTCTACAAGTTAGACACCAAACTCCGCCCACTGGACACCTGCAGCACATGGGTAACAGCAACAAAATTACTAATATTGACCTAAATATAACACAACCCCCACTGTTCCAGACTGATCTTCACAAAAAGACTCTGCTAATTAAAGTGTACTTTGATTAAAGAAAATATTTGTATTGAAATTCTGAAGAAAAAAAAAAAGTAATTGACCGAGTTATGTTTTCACTGGCGTTTGTCTGTTAGCAAGATAACAAAATGTTAAGGATGGATTTAGATGAAATTTTTAGGAAATGTTGATACCAGTATAAGGAACACATTGTTCAATTTTAGTAGTGATTGGTGGTGGTGTGAGAGTCCACATGTCTTTCATTTAGTTGGTGGGAATGAACTGCTGCTCACAGAAGTGAAACCTATAGTTTATGTCATTTATGGGGGGGGGGGCTAATCTGCCTTGGTGGAGTCTACACTCAGTGTTTTAATTAACAAAGTTAAAGTATTTGATTACTGTGCTTAAGTAGTCTTTTTAGGTATCTGTACTTTATTTGAGCATTTATTTTTCTGGAAACCTTTTACTTTTACTCTACATTCCTGCATAAATATCTGTACTTTATACTCATTGTCAGAATAGACTTGTTACTTTTTAAAATTAAACTGCAAAAAATAAGTGGGCGGCTGTGGTTCAGTTGGTAGAGTGGGTCGCCCAATGACCGAGAGATTGGCGGTTCGCGTCCAGGCTCTGGCTGTCCACATGTCGAAGTGTCCTTGGGCAAGACGCTGAACCCTGACTTAGGCCCCCAGTAGGACTGACTGTAGACCTTAGAAACCTACTGGTGTGTGTGTGTGAATGGGTGAATGAGAGGCTAATGTAAAGCGCTTTGAGTACCATGAAGGTGGAAAAGTGCTATATAAGTGCAGAACATTTAAGTGGATTCAGAGGGAAAATCAGTGGAGAAATTGTGACCTTCTATGTCATAATTACTTTAGCTCATAATTTCAAACCCTTTCCCCACAATTATTAATTTTTTAAAAATCTACACAGTAACTGACTTTTAAAGGCTTTATTTAATTTTTTTTTTTACACTTTTGAAACTTTCCTGTTTTTTCCTGGTTAAACAAGTATCATTTCATCCATGGCAAAGAAATGCAGTTTTACTTTTTACTTTATTACAATTGAGAAGTTGTACGTTTTTTTTTAACTTTTACTAAAGGAGTAAAGACGTAAGTGAAGGAGTTAAATCACTACTTCTACCTTATTATTTTTTCACACAAGTAGCTGTACTTCTACTTAAGTACAGAATGTGAGTACTTTGACCACCTCTGCTGCTTTCATTGTGAACTGTCAGAACTTTGTTCATAGATGTAACAATGAGGCGTGTCCTCTCAGACATACGTCCTGTGCTCTCATGCTGTGCTGCCATCTCCTCCCACAGAAACTCATCTGTCAAATACATTTCATATAAAGCAGCAGTTCAGACGTTACACTCTGTAACTCCATATTGACCACCATCATCTTAACGTTCGCGTCATAGCTCCGCCTCAGTTGTCTTTGAACTTGCTCCACTTTGCTCTGGACAATCACGCATCCATTTTCTATCACCTATCATTGCCTCTCTGCTGTGATTGACAGGTAAGCGCAGCCATAGTGATGTTACTGGCGTTACAAAAGCTGACAACTATCAACCAGACTATCACCTTGTAGCAAATAACAGAAAGAATGCGTCTATTCCTTGTGTAGTTAATAATAAACCCCGTATAGTTAAAAATAAACCTAATATTAAAAAACCTATAGGAGTGAGATCAAATAATTTAATAAAAATAGTTTTAAGTAACAATCAGATTAAAAGAACACCTAACAATTTTATCCAATGTGGACTGATCAATATTAGGTCTATTTCTTCCAAATCGTTGTTAATAAACGATCTAATTAGTGATTACAAAATTGATATTTGACTGAAACCTGGCTTCAGCAGGATGAATATGTCGCATTAAATGAATCCACGCCACCAACTCATGTGAACTATCACACAGCCAGAACCAGTGGCCGTGGTGGTGGAGTGGCAGTAATATCCCACTCCAGTTTAGGTCTCAACCCTAAAATTAATCATAAAACTAATCCCACTTACCACTCCTTTGAAAGTCTAGTTTCATCCATTACTTTCCCCAACTGCAGAAACCAAAAACCAGTCCTTTTTGTCATAGTCTACCGCCCTCCTGGCCCTTATTCACAGTTTTTATTAGAAGTCTCTGACTTTTTATCCAGTGTAGTCCTGAACTCGGATAGGATTATAATAGTTGGTGATTTTAACATACATGTCGATAACAAAGCTGACTCTCTTAGTAATGCATTTGGTGACTTACTAGACGGATTAGGCTTTATCCAAAATGTTAATAAACCAACCCACATTCACAGACATACTCTCGATCTGATCTTAACACTTGGTGTTGAAATTAATGACCTCGTCGTTTTTCCCCATAATCCCATACTCTCAGATCACTTTTTAATGACCTTCCATGTTTTGTTTGAGGATATTTCTACCTCAGTGATTAAAACACAAATGAAAAGGATACTATGTGACCGAGCTGTCTCAAAGTATAAAGAGTTAATTCAGTCACTATTTGTGTCCATGTCATGTGATTATGTAAAGGACACATTTAGTCCCAGTATAAGTGATGAGTTAGTCGATAGTACCATGCTCACATTAAAAAGTATGTTAGATATAGTTGCCCCCCTTCAGTTAAAAACTACTAAGATTAGATTAACCTCCCCATGGTACAACGCTGACACTCGCTCCATTAAACAAGCAACACGTAAATTAGAGAGGCAATGGAGGTGATCCAACTCAGAAGATTCTCTCAATGCCTGGAAAAATAGCTTAATAAAGTATAAGCAAGCTTTGCGTACAGCCAAAACTAGATATTACTCATCCATAATAGAAGAAAACAAGAATAATCCTAGATTCCTGTTCAGTACTGTAGCCAAACTGATAAACAGCCACACCTCCGTGGAACCAGTTATTCCATCCACGCTCCATCCTGATGATTTCCTGCAGTTCTTTAACAATAAAATATCAACTATTAGAGAGAAAATAGACACATTTCTCCCAAATATTAGATCAGAAAAAGTAGTGCCTTCAAACCTGGGCCTTTTTATAAATCCCTCTGTAACACTAAATAATTTCACCACTGTAGACCAAACTGATCTCATATCTATTATCATGTCTTCCAAATCAGCCACCTGCCTCTTAGATCCAATCCCAACAAAACTCTTTAAAGAGATTCTGCCCCTAATTATTAGCACTGTCCTAAATATAATTAACACTTCATTAATTACTGGATATGTGCCGCAGTCATTTAAATATGCTGTTATTAAACCAATTCTGAAAAAGCCTACCCTAGATCCTGACATTTTAGCCAATTATAGGCCTATATCCAATTTGCCCTTCCTGTCAAAGGTTTTAGAACGAGTAATAGTTAAACAGCTGTGCCAATTCCTGCAGGATAATAGTTTATTTGAACAGTTTCAGTCTGGCTTTCGTGCCCATCATAGCACTGAAACGGCGTTAGTTAAAGTTACTAATGACTTATTATTAGCCGCTGACATCGGATTAATATCGGTCCTGGTGTTATTAGACCTGAGTGCAGCCTTTGACACCATTGACCACAGTATCTTAGTGCACAGATTAGAATATGATATAGGTATTAGAGGAGCAGCCCTCTGCTGGTTTAAATCATATTTATCTAATCGCTACCAATTTGTTCACATCAACCAACAATCATCGCAGTCCTCCAGAGTTAATTATGGCGTTCCTCAAGGATCAGTCCTTGGGCCTATTTTGTTTACACTATATATGCTCCCCTTAGGTAACATCATTACAAATCATGGCATTAAGTTTCATTGTTATGCGGATGACACACAGCTATATTTATCGATTAAACCTGGTCAGACCAGGCAAATAGATAAACTAAGTACTTGTGTACAAGACATAAAAATTTGGATGAGTGCCAATTATCTCTTACTGAACCCTGAAAAAACTGAAGTCGTTATAATTGGTCCTAAAAATGCGAGAGACTCCCTAACTGACCAGATAGTTACTCTGGACAATTTAAGTGTAACACCCAGTGCCACAGTTAAAAATTTAGGAGTTTTATTTGATCCAGATCTTTCATTCAAAATGCATATCAAACAAACATGTAGAACAGCCTTCTTTCACCTGCGCAACATAGCCAAAATTAGGAATATTCTGTCTAAAACGACTGCAGAAAAATTAATTCATGCATTTGTTACATCACGTCTAGATTATTGTAACTCCTTACTTGTAGCGTGTCCTAAATATTCCCTAAAAAGCTTGCAACTGGTTCAAAATGCAGCAGCAAGATTATTAACAGGATCAAATAGAAGAGAACACATCACCCCTGTGCTCCAAACCCTTCATTGGCTACCAGTTGAGTCTAGAATTAAATTTAAAATCCTCCTCCTTACATATAAAACCATTAATGGTATGGGCCCCTCTTATCTCAAAGATGATCTGGTTCCGTACCTACTCAATAGAACCCTTCGCTCTCAGAATGTAGGTTTACTGAAAGTTCCTAGGGTTTCTAAAAGTACAGTAGGAGCTAGAGCTTTTAGTTATCAGGCCCCTGTCTTATGGAATCATCTTCCCTTTAATATTAAAAACGCCGAAACAGTCTCTACATTTAAAATTAGGCTTAAAACATTCCTGTTTGAGAAAGCCTATGGTCAGGTTAGTTAAAAATTATGTGACTCATATATCATGTATACATGATGTATGAGTCACAGTTCAGTCTAGGCTGCCCTAGGAGTTAGAATGCTGGGGGAAGTACAGACACTGAGTTCTTCCTTCTCTTTCTCTTCCTCACACCTGTTTCTGTAATTTTCATAACATATCTTTCATACTAAGTCTGTTCATGACTAGTCACCTGGTGTCCCCTTTCCCCCCTCCCCCCCTGGGGGGAGTGGTGGCTCTCCTGACAGTGTCTGCACGGGAGCCATGGACGACAGGATCTGGAGTATCTCGCCTGTGCTGACCTGTGACCCCGGACCACCGCCCCTGCCTGTCTGGACCAGCCCCCCCTTCCTGCTTTTTACATGGACGTTCATCTATAGCCTGTCCGTCCATGGGAGTGGATCTCTCCTTCAATGTGGTTCTCCTCAAGATTTCTTCTTTTTCCCACTGGGTTTTGAAGTTTTTTCTTGCCGAGAAGGAGGGTCTAAGGACAGGGGATGCCTGGGACTTTTTCATGTATTTCTGTAGCTTGATTATGCTTTTGTAAAGCCCTCTGAGACGACTTTGTTGTGATTTAGGGCTTTATAAATAAAATTGAATTGAATTGAATTGAATTGAACCAACGTTTATTTATATAGCAACTGCCCTGTTGTCGTTCTCCTGTTTTTGTCCTGATTCACATCCATTGTGTTCTCATGCAGTGGTTAGCACTCGTGGCTCACAGCAAGAAGGACCCTGGTTCGAATCCCAGTACCAGACCTTTCTGTGTGGAGTTTGCATGTCCTCCCCGTGTCCGCATGGGTTTTCGCCGGGCACTCCGGTTTCCTCCCACCATCCAAACACATGCACTGATAGGTTAATTGGTTAATCTAAAAATTGGCCATAGGTGTGACAGTGATTGTTTGTCTATATATGCCATAGGTCTCATACAGGGTGTACCCCGCCTTCGCCCATTGTAGCTGGATTAGGCCCCCAGTGACCCCCGTGACCCTAGTGAGGATAAAGCGGGTTCAAATAATGAATGTATTCTCATTTCTGTTCATCTGTCAGTTTATCTGGATTCAAATAAAACTCTAAATTCTCTGCTGCCCCCCCCCCCCAATGTCAATAAACCAGACGCAAACAAAGAAAGTGAAACAATGCATCTATCAACATTTTTTTTTTTAAGTTTTACTAACGGTATTTAAAACGAACGGCTCCAACAGTTCAGTCTGATCTGAACAGATAGATTTCAGTTTAATGTCAGAATCAGAGCAGCTGTTGTTTTTGGTTCCACCACTTACACAGTTCACCTGATTAACTGATCCGTCTGTTCAGCAGGACGGACCCATGGACTCTGTTGACGCCATGGACACCATAGACGCTGGGACTGAGAGTCCATACATTGGAAAAGCTCGTCTCATGTTCACATCTGTCCCCTCGCCCTCTGGACAAAACCCCCTGGTGGATGACTGCAGGACACATGGAGGGACAGGTACGATAGGTGTGAGTGGGTTCAGATCAGACCTAAACTATTTTATATAATGGACCTCAATCCATAAGCTGGGGTGACTCAGCCCGCTCTGATGTCTTGATGAAATTGACCTGCGACAATGTCTGCGTTTACATGTTTTTCAATTCAGAACAGTTTATTCTGAATAAAATACAGAATTAAAGCCATTTCCTTCATGTTTACATAAAATGTCTGGATGTCTACTGGAACAAACCAATCACATCCAGTTCCCATTTTCCTTTCTTTCCAACTATCAACATGTTAGACCAGATACTATATACAACTTTTACATTTATTTTAGTAATAATTACGAAGCAGCTCCTCCGAACAAACATACTTGTAAGAACCCCAGAAACCGCCTCGACCCAAATGCAAGACTCAAACACAGACGTACAGATTCACAGTCTTTATTAAGAAATGTGAATAAAGCTGTCTGCTCCTCCGCATGGCACATCTGAATATGGATCTCTGGTAGAGATGGGATTTTTTTTGTGGGATCCGGATCTTTATGGCTCATTTCTTTCAAAGAGCTGGTCAAAAAAACTGTCTCTCTTTTTTTTTTTTTTTTTTTTAAAGCTTAAACTGGGCCCCAGCATTTTGTCTTGCCCCTCACCCCCCAATCACAGGCCAGTAAGGGTCTGACAGCTGACAGTGGGAGGGGGTTCTGCGTGAATCTCTCTCTCACTGTAGGGGGTGAAGGTGGCGCGTTTGTCTGTGCGTTTGCATGTGTGTCTGTGTGAAATTTGACACCATTGGGGGAAAAAAGAATGACAAAGAGAACGACTCCCACTCAGCTCCTGTCATTCGCTCTAAAGAGCCGTTCAAAAGAATTGACTCGTTCATGAACGTCACAACACTACTCTCTGTAGCAAACAGCAACTGGGACACAGTAAGCAGAGGCGGGCGTCAGAAAAAATGGTTAAAAAAACCAAACAGGCAGCAATCAGATAAAGGGAGAGTCCAAGAGGTGTTACCATACAGAAGAAGGAGGTCTGAGGTTCGATGAGACACAGATAGGGGTCAAACAGGAATGAAGTCGAACCCAGGTCAAAGGTCAAGAACTAATAACAAACTCACAAAGGCAAGACAGACACGGAAGGGCTATATAGAGCTGATGCAGGTGAGATATATTGGGATTAATGAACAGGGTGGAGACAAACACTGTGACCAGAAGAAAAGTAGGGAAAAGGTGAACACAAACGCACATGTCAAAGTAAAAGCCCAGAACTCCAACAAAGACAAAAACCACCAAACCAACTTTCATTGGGAATACTTATTTTCAACTGGAATTAGGAGTTTACATGGTTCGTCTGAAAGAGGAACTGACCTTTATTCTGAATTAAACAGGAATAAAAACTCTCCTGTAAACAGGCCCAGTGTTAGCCATGCACCCCCGATGAGTTATTTTCTGTAAAACAAAGCTATTTCAGTTGTGTTTGCTTCCTCCATAACCTACTGAATCTATGCGTGGTGGACTTTTCAAGCATGACTGATATAAAGATGAAAAATGACTCAGTGCCGTGGAGGAAGACTTGTGTGTCTTCAATTCCTGCATGAATATCAGCTTTGTGTTTGACTAAACAGGCCCAGGTTTCAATACTTTACTTTTTGTGAATTTTTTTTTTTTTGGCCAAGTGCCTTGGAATTTTTGGCATGTAAAATATGTGGCTCAAAAAGGTTGGCAAACACTGCATTACACAACTCTGGCTGTCACAAAAAAACACACACAGAATGGAAGTTGGCAGAGCAGATGTTCTTCTGGGTCCAAGGGCCATTTTGAAATGGAAGCTCATCTGTGTCCTTTCGACTGACAGCATCCCGTAACAAGACTGAAGAAAACACTGCACCTCTACAGGACACAGGGAGAAAAAGAGAAATTGTTACCCAGGGTCATAACATCAATGCTGAAGTTCTGATGTTCATACAGTTCTAAAGAGGTCGGAGGTCACTGTTAGTGTATTTCTAACCTGGTAACTGCCAGACGAGGTGGCCGAGTGGTTAAGGCGATGGACTGCTAATCCATTGTGCTCTGCACGCGTGGGTTCGAATCCCATCCTCGTCGGTACTTTATGTGTTCGACTGATTTGACCTCAGTGACCCTGCAGTCACACATTCCACTTATTTACTGTTTGTTTTGGTGTAGGTATGTAGGGACTGGATCCCTTGAATGATCTGATAAGTCAAGAAATCAGGTAGTAATCGTTAACATGTAAATGATTGATTGATATTTTTAGTTTGGTAAAGGTCCAGTGAAGGTCTGGTAAAGGTCCAGTAAAGTTCCAGTGAGGGTCAAGTGAAGGTTTATAAGTTTCTGCCAGACCTACTGGGAGCCTTAGGTAGGGTTCAGTGTCTTTGCCCGAGGGCCCTTCGACATGTGGACAGCCAGAGCCAGGACACAAAGCGCCAACCCTTCAGTCACTGGACAACGTGCTCTACCACCTGGGCCACAGCCGTCCATATGTGGGCTGAATGGGCTGGAGAGGAGGTGATGAGTGTACAACTGATACTCAATACTTTTTCAATCAAGCTTTGACCCTAACCCTGAGTTAACCTTCTTGACCCTAACCCTTGGGCTGTTGTTAACCTTTGACCCTAACCCAGTGTAATGATGACGTTGTTGTGACTCTTTTTAGATGAAGATGGTCTGAAGATGCACAATCAGACAGATGAGGACACACAACAGCAGGAGACAACAACCCATACACAGGTAACAAAACACTGTGTGTTTCTGGGGTCTGTGTATTAACAGTGTTGTTAACAGTGTGTTGTTACTTGTGTGTGTCTGTAGGAGGCAGTGTTTCGTCTCCTTAGTAAACAGTTCCTCTACATCAGGGGTGTCAGACTCATTTTAGTTCAGCACCACATTCAGCCTAATATAGTATAAAGTGGGAAGGACCAGTAAAATGATACAAATAATAGGATAAGATGGAAACGATCACATATAGAGGAAATTCATAACTCTTTCTTTAACTTTATCTTTTCTTCTGTCTGGACTGATCCACATGAGCAGAACAAAGAGTAAAAAGAGTGCTTGGAGAATGCGGGCATCGATCCCGCTACCTCTCGCATGCTAAGCGAGCGCTCTACCATTTGAGCTAATTCCCCTGGTGGTGCACTGCTGAAACCTTCAGCTAGTGGTGGATCTCTATCTGTGGGGCGCATCTGTGGGTTCAGGATGGTTCCTCTTCATCAGTTGCCAGGCTGTCACGACTTTCCAATACTCTGCGAGCCATTGGGTCAGACCAACATGTTAAGGTGAACCGTTTCCCAAAGCATGTGGTTGACTCATCTCCCTCAAATGCCTCATTTTGCTATTAGTCAAAGTCAGAAAAGGTGGTATCGAAGCTTAAACCAGTCACATCACATCACACAACATATTTCCTTTTAATACATTCCTCCCACTGGTAACTCCTTGTTTAACCTTATTTTTCTTCTGTTTGGACTGATCCACATGAGAAGAACTCAAAAAACAGTCAAAAATCTTGCTGGAGAATGCGGGCATCGATCCCGCTACCTCTCGCATGCTAAGCGAGCGCTCTACCATTTGAGCTAATTCCCCTTAGACAACTTCGAGGAAACTTCAAGTCCTCGCCCGGCTCTGAAGCTGGAACAGGAGCAATACATCTGTGTCTCTTTAAGGACCTTTGACCCCTCCCCCCAGGACAGTTCCTCTACATCAGGGGTCTGAATCTCCTTTTCTTTCACAGGCCACATTTAGCCTCATTTGATCTCCAGTGGGCTGAACCAGTAAAATAATAGCATAACCTATAAATGACCCTCAGAGGAAAACTTCAGCTGGTGGTGAACATGAACAGCCTGTAAATTCTTAAGAAAAAAATAAGTGCAGTGCAGTGCAGTGTGAAGTGCAGTGTGAAGATTTAGTTTATCATTTACCAGTAGAATAAGAACAGAAAAACTTATAAATACTAACAAGCGCACACTTTTGTCTGTGTTTTAGTATTAAAAAATGAAAATGACATGATGATGGTTACAAATTATTAAGGCTGGGTATTGATCAAATTATTCTGTTCCGGTTCCTGAATCATACCTTTTTCGGTTCGTATTTTAGAATTGCAATAACAATAGGGTATAGCACATTATTATACATAACTGTCATTCAGTTCAATATATTTAGGGCCTAGGCCATTGAGTGACTTAAAGACAATCAGAAGAGTTTAGAACCTGTGTTCACAGGATGTGTTTTTAGTGCTAAAAACCTTGTATCCCAGGCACTTTTCCCCGAGGGAGCGTGTTGTTGCTAAGTTACACAAACGTCACGCACTTCCGTGTTAGGTACATTGTATATGTAAACATTAACACCTTCCTTGTTATCAGTGTACAAAACTACTTTTATAGAAAAAAAAATGTACTGGGCAGCCCAACTGACGCTGCAACATCTCTCCATGCCTTCACTTTTAACCCCAAGTCATTGTACCCCTTAAGTTACACGTCGTAAATAACGGGGTTGTCTGACACTGCTAAGATCAACCACTTAAGCTGGTCCAAATATGCCCTCATTCTTTTTGGTAGTTATTGACTGTGGTTGTCCCGCATCCTCCTTGGCTTTTGATTGGTCAATAAGAGAACCATGACATTGACGAGCGCAGCACTGTTCTAAAAGTTTAACTATTTCCAACTACTCGGACTCGGAGTGCTGCATCAAAAAGCGGTCTTGCTAAAAAGTCAAATTTCTTGGGTTTTACTGATAAATTATACATAAAAATGTAGTAAAAGTTATTTTCTTTCACAAACACTTCAGACTTTAATCTTAAATTTTTTAGTTTTCCATCTGTGAGCCTCAAAACAAAACCATCTCAAATGTCTGTCGTTTTGGAGAAAATTGGTGAGTGTTTGTACAGTAACTGCAAAAAGTACTAGTAAAACAAAGCAAAAAGGCAGTAAAGACCATTACTGTGTTCTTACCAATGTCCATTTAGATCCCTGCCCCAATAGTTTGTGAATCCCTGTATTAGACTGAAACAGATTATGTAATTACTGTATTTTCCACACCATAAGGTGCACTGGACTATAAGGCACACTGTGAGTGAATGGTTTTTATGAAGGTTTTTCATATATAAGGAGCATTAAGTGAAGTCAAAATGATGAGATAAAAAGTCAAAATCATGAGATAATAAGCCAAAATGATGAGATAAGAAATCAAAATTATGAGATAAAAAGCCAAAATGATGAGGAAAAAATACCAAAATGATGAGAAAAATGCCAAAATTATGAGATTAAAAAGTCTAAATTATGAGATAAAAAGTCAAAATCATGACACAACAAGCCAAAATTACTGATAAAAAGCCAAAATTCTGAGATAAAAAGTCAAAATTATCAAATAACATGTCGAAATTCCCAGTCACTATGCACTACCAGAATTAATCCATATATAAGGCACACTGTGTTTTTTGTAGATCTAGGTGATATGCAGTAACAATACTGCCTTATGTCCAATACTCTACCTACGTACAACTACTGGGTCTGAACAACAAGAGATCTTTAAGGTCCTTTTACTCAGTTTGGTGTCTGTGCAGTTACTGACTTTTTACTTTGTAGGGCAGAGCTGTGTCCCCTCGTTTTTTCTGCTGTTTTAAACTCTGTCTTTTATCTTATTTTCATTCTGCCTGAACTGATCCACATAAGCAGAACTCAAGGGGTTAAAAGTGTTGCTGGAGAATGCGGGCATCGATCCCGCTACCTCTCGCATGCTAAGCGAGCGCTCTACCATTTGAGCTAATTCCCCTGAAGGCTCTCCCAGGAAAAATCCAGTCTTCAATCGGCTCTGAAGCTAGAACAGGAACAACACGTCTGTGTTGCTTTCAGGACCTTTAACCCCCCTCAGGGAGGGAACAGTTCCTCCTTTTCTCTCACAGGACACATTCAGTCTGATTTAATCTCCAGCGGGCTGAACCAGTAAAATAATAGTATAAACTATAAATGACAACTCAAATTTTTTTGCTTTGTTATAGTACAAAAAAACTCCAAATATTAAATTACTACCATTTGAGCTAATTCCCCTCAGGGAAAACCTTCAGCTAGTGGTGGATCTGTAACCGTATGAACAGCCTGTAAATTCTTAAAAAACATAAGTGCAGTGTGAACAATGTTAGGCTTTATTTTATTATTTACCAGTAGAATAAGAACAGAAGAACCTATAAATACTAACAAGCACAAACCTTTGTCTTTGTTTTAGTGTTTAAAAAAAAGAAAATGACAAGACGACATTTATTAATGATCATTTAACAAAAAAGCAAACAACCTGAAATGTCTTAAAATAAATCAGTGTAATGGTACTAATATTCTGCCTGTTATTAAATATTTTGTGTATTTGTAAAATCACTGTGACCTGTATGTGGTGGAATATTCTTTAACTTTAACTGCTGTTTCCAAAGGACAATGGGGTCTGTCTCAGCTACTCAAGGAAACAAAAGGGTTTAAAGTTTTGTTGGAGAATGCGGGCATCGATCCCGCTACCTCTCGCATGCTAAGCGAGCGCTCTACCATTTGAGCTAATTCCCCTTGCTCAGTTGAGAGGAAACCTTCACCTAGTGGTAGTTCTCTAACCCTGTGGGTTCAGTACAGTTCCTCTACATCAGGGTTGTCAGACTCATTTTAGTTCAGCACCACATTCAGCCGAATATAGTATAAAGTGGACGGGACCAGTAAAATAGTACAAGTAATACGATAAACTGGAAAACGATCACATATGGCACATATGGAGGAAATCTGTAAACAGGAGCAACAGGTCTATGTTTCTTTAAGAACCTTTGACACCTCATCTCAGGGACCCCTCCCCCGGCCAGCGCTACTGCACCCTGATTGGTTGTAAGGGAGATTTCCTGTGTCTGTTTGAAGAAAAGAGGAGGAGGAGCCATAAGGGAAGTTTGTAACGGAGAGATGGCAGAAGATGAAGAGTTAGAACGAAGCTGGGGTTTTAACTGTGGAGGATAAAGGAGGAGGAGGAGGAAGAAGAGAAGAAAGAGGAGGAGGGTGTTTCCCAGCATGCCCCTGTACTCAAGCCTGCGGTGACTGAGCTGTGAGTATCAGAGGTTTCCAGTCTGACCTTCTTCCAACAGTTAGAACAGTATGAGTGGAGTCAGCAGCACAGGAACCAGAAAACTGATCCTGGGCTGGAGGGTCCGGATCTACACCAGGCCTTGTTTGGGGGTTCCGAACCATACTGCTCCTGGTTTTAGAGTCCCAGATACATAACAGTCCTGGTCTGGTGGGTCCGGATCCACACTAATCTTTGTTTGGGGGGCTCAGATCCACACCGGTCCTGGTATGGAGGGTCCAGATCCACACCAGTCCTGGTTTGAGACTCCCAGATCCACATAAGTCCTGGTATAGAGGGTCCAGATCCATACCAGTCCTGGTCTGGGGGTCCCAGATCCACATCAATCCTGGTTTGCAGACCCGGATTCAGATGGGTTCTGGTTTGGAGTTGTCAGTTCTTCCCCCAGATGGTCTCCATGAGCAGATGTGTAATTATTGTAAAACCATTCATTCATTTTCTGAGCCTGCTTTATCTTCTAGGAGGAGGAGGAGGAGGAAGGGGGGGTGGGGTGGGGTGGGGTCAATGGGGCCTGTCTCAACTGCTCAAGGGAACAAAAGGTTTAAAAGTGTTACTGGAGAATGCGGGCATCGATCCCGCTACCTCTCGCATGCTAAGCGAGCGCTCTACCATTTGAGCTAATTCCCCTTGTGCAGCTCAGAAGAAACCTTCAGCTACTGGTGGAACAGTAACCTTGTGGACCATCAGTGGGTTCAGGACAGTTCCTTTTCACCAGGGGTGTAAGACTCATATTTAATTTAGCACCGCATTCAGCCTAATATGGTATAAAGTGACCAGTAAAATGATACAAATAATAGGATAAAATCTGTAAAATATGAGCAAAAGAACCTTTGACGCCTCCCCCA
The DNA here is from genome assembly GCA_020466265.1 of Siphamia tubifer. Classification (NCBI taxonomy): domain Eukaryota; kingdom Metazoa; phylum Chordata; class Actinopteri; order Kurtiformes; family Apogonidae; genus Siphamia; species Siphamia tubifer. Next base: position 6,681,780 of record CM035791.1, read on the forward strand.
CACAGCGCTATTACACTCTGATTGGTTGTAAGTTAAAAAAATAAATAATGTCGTACCTATTATTATTGTTATCAAGTGTCATGTCATCCTGTCATCCTTTCTGCTCTTTTTAACACTGTTTTCTGTCTGGACTGATCCTTTGAGCAGAACTCAAAGGGTTAAAAGTGTTGCTGGAGAATGCGGGCATCGATCCCGCTACCTCTCGCATGCTAAGCGAGCGCTCTACCATTTGAGCTAATTCCCCTGACCTAGCTGATAGGAAACTTCCAGTCTTCCACCAGCCCTGACTCTGGAACAGGAGCAACATGTCTGTGCCTCTTGAAGGACCTTGGACCCCTCCTGTCAGAACAGTTCCGCTACATCAGCAGTCTGAAACCCCTTTTCTTTCACAGGCCACATTCAGCCTAATTTGATCTTAATTTGATCTAATTTGACCAAAGTCAATACTCAATCCAAAATTAATTTTGTTATATTGCAGCGGTTTTCAAAGTGTGAGAAGGACCTCCCTGGGGGGCACCAGAGAACTTCACAGGAGTTGTGGAGAAAAAGATAAACTTGAATAAAAAATAAAAAAGTGTAAACACCCGGTTAGCTAGCTACATTACATGTGAAGGGAGCGGGAGTTTTATGATCGGAAGATTAATAAATTGTGGATGTTTTAAAACACTCAAAGGTGCTAAAATATGAGATGTTAAAAACAATACACAGATGTGAAAATGTATTTAAAAATATGTTAAAAGCACACAAAGATGTTCAAATGTGTTTGAAAAAAGACAAAAACAAAGATGCAAGGGGCTCTTGCTGGTTTTGACTATGCACCAACATAACTAGTAAAGCATTCTGGGATTTGTAGTTTTAGTGGTGTATGTGGCAGGCCAGATTTAATGCACATTTGATATGATCTTATGAGCTAAATAGAATTACTTTGCGGCTCTTAGCTTAGCATGTGATCTACATGTTCTTGTCCATAAGAGTGACTTAATGACCACGTTTACTGACGACCCAACAAATCTGTCAGAGCTCAGGTTTATTCACTAATGCATAAAGAGTCGACGAGGATGGGATTCGAACCCACGCGTGCAGAGCACAATGGATTAGCAGTCCATCGCCTTAACCACTCGGCCACCTCGTCTGATGCGTACCAACTCAGTTGCGTATGTCCCTTTACTTGACAGGAGTACTGTCCCATAGAGTTAACTTGACTGACCTGTCCTATTCCACTGTCAGGTCCAGAACCAGCTGTTGGTCACCATGTACAAGAAACAGAGTGAACTGGAGGGTCGCCTTGATGACACATTATCACGCATTGCCATGGAAACACAGGAGATCAAAGAGCTGGAGCAGCAGTTGACAGATGGTGAGTTTGGGCCTGAGTCTGTCCCTCACAGGTTGCACTCCCACCTCCTCATGTTCTTGTCTGGACCGATCCTCATAAGCAGAACTCAAGAGTGAAAAGTTCAGTGGAGAATGCGGGCATCGATCCCGCTACCTCTCGCATGCTAAGCGAGCGCTCTACCATTTGAGCTAATTCCCCGGGTAAAGGTCAGAGGAAACCTCCTCCGTCTCCTCAATTTCCTCCTCTTATGTTCCCTACCTCCTCCTCCTGTGTGTCTTCCACCATCTCCTCCTCCTGTGGTCTCCTCTATGTCCTCCATTTCCTCCTCCAATGTCCTCCATCTCCTCCACTGTATCCTCCATTTCCTCCTCCTATGTCCTCCATCTCCTCCACTGTAACCTCCATTTCCTCCTCCTATGTGTCTTCCATTTCCTCCTCCTATGTCCTCCATCTCCTACTCTGTGTCCTCCATTTCCACCTCCTATGTCCTACATTTCCTACTCTTCCGTGTCTTCCACTATCTCCTCCTTCACCTCGTCTGTGTCGTCCTCCATCTCCTCCTCTGAAGTCCTCCTCATATCCTCCTCTATCTCCTGGTTGGTCAGGTCAGATCCTGGTCAACGAAGTCCTTCAGAGGGACTTGGAGGACATCATCCGTGGACTTCAGCAGAACCTGAGTGGTCTCAGGGACCAGGTATCAGCCTGACGCTTCATCATCATCTTCATCATCTAACTCTTCACCATCTGACATGTTGTTGTCGTTTTAAGGCTCGTGCTGCTGAGCAACAGATTCAGAGCCTGAAGATGGAAAACCAGGACCTGCAGCTCCACCTGGAGGATAGTCAGAAACATTGCAGACAGTTGCAGGACCGAGACCATAGACACTCGCAGGTTGAACACAGAACATCTGATGCATCATCAACAGACCATTGAATCTGCACTAGAATATTAGAAACAGGAGTTGAACACAAATGTGTCACTGACTTGTTTGTTATTTTAGATTTTTCCTTGTCAATTTTTCTTTGGTGTCAGTTTTATCTTTGACTCATTCTGTCAGTGGTTTAACTTTCTACAGGTTTTAGTAAAAATCCACAAAACACAGTGAAATGTGTGTGTGTGTCCAGCTCCTGTGTGTCCAGCAGGGGGAGCTGTCTGAGCTGCATTCACAGGCTCACACCCTCAGAGGACGACAGGTGGAGCTAGAGGCGGAGCTTCAACACCTGAGGGAGGAGCTGATCCACCAGCTTACACAAGGACAGGTAGTAAGAATTCAGACCTGATCCTAGACCTAAGTCCAAATCTCATCCTAGACCTGAACCTAGACTTGAACCCAGATCTAAGTCCAGACCTAGAACCTAGATCCTCCATTAGAACCTCCATCAGACCCATCATCGGGTCCTCCATTAGGTCCTCATGAGATCCTTCATTCGGTCCTCCATTAGATCCTCATCAGGTCCTGCATCAGAATTCTCTGTAAGACCTTCCATCAAGTCCTCCATTAGATCCTCCATCAGGTCATCAATCAGATCCTTCATCAGGTCCTCTATTAGATCCTTTTGGACTTCCATCATATCCTCTATCACGTGCTTGGTCAGATTTTTCATTGACCTTTTTGCCAGACGAGGTGGCCGAGTGGTTAAGGCGATGGACTGCTAATCCATTGTGCTCTGCACGCGTGGGTTTGAATCCCATCTTCGTCGATACTTTAACCTTTGTAGAATAATGTTCTGATAGTTATTTTCCACAGATCTGGTAGTTTCTGGGGTTTAAGGTTTAAAACTCTGATAATTGGATGTTTCTTACTTTAACAGTGTCACAAAATCAAGAGACTGTTTTCATCTGAGCTCAGCTGCTTTTTTTTCTTCTGTGGTTCCACACCCTCATCCCTGATCTGCAGGATGAGACAGTAACTCTACAACAGACAGTCCACAAACTCCAGACCCACTTGGACCAGACCACAACCCAGGTACAGCAGACCTGGACCCTGCAGAGAGAGACCAGGAACCAACTGGACCAGATCACAGCCTCAATGTTCCAAGACAAGGAGGTTCATGGAGGCACAGATGAGCTCAGGTACCAGATCACAGATTTATATTTTGGAGGTTGAAGTTGAAAGCTGACGATCCAGACTGTGCTCAAATCACAGATCTGGTTTCATGACGAGTGCGAAGTTGCAGAGGCCACCAGGGGAATTAGCTCAAATGGTAGAGCGCTCGCTTAGCATGCGAGAGGTAGCGGGATCGATACCCGCATTCTCCAGGAGACATTTTAGCTGAGATAAAGACTGACCTCGCCTCACAAACCTGGTTTCATGAGGAGTGTGAAGGTGCAGAGGAGGGGCAATGCCACCAGGGGAATTAGCTCAAATGGTAGAGCGCTCGCTTAGCATGCGAGAGGTAGCGGGATCGATGCCCGCATTCTCCAGGAGACATTTTAGCCGACATCCAGACTGACCTTGACTCACAGATCTGGTTTCATCAACCTTGAACCACCTGTCGGAACGATTAAAACAGTTGGAAGCTGGAGGTATCAATCCCACTATCTCCTGCATGCAAAGCAAGCGCTGTAATATTTGAGCTAATTCCCCTTTTTCATTCCAATATAGAATCCGGCCCACCAGCAGAACTTCTGAAACACTGACTATATGACGTAATCATTTTAGTTCAGGTTCCACATTCAGAAATAGATCTTCATATAATATTAATAGAAGTAAATGTAATTCTACTAATATTCAGCCTGTTATTAAATATTTTATGTATGTAAAGATCCACTCATGAATCGTGAACATGTGTACATAAACTGAGGCTGAATATGGGTCTATATTAACATCAAGTTTGTATTTGTCATTTAATATGGAACCTACACTAAAAAGGCTGACCTGATCCTCAAAAATACGGAGCCAGATCCAAACTTGATTTAGATTAAAATCTATATGATGTGTTCAGGGTCCTGTTCTGGTTCAGTCCTCAGGATTTGGGTCTCTGCATGGAGACACATAGGGCCAGGACTAGCAGAACACAGAACAATGACCACATGGCTCAGCTGGAAGCCCAGCTGGACCAAGACCAGGATCTGGAACTGGCTTCAGACTGGAGGCTGAAGGAGGAGTTTCAGGGACTCAGAGATGGTTTACAACAATCGCAGACCAGAACCAGGCTCATCCAGCAGAACCTGGTCTGTATGAGTTCACATAGACCTAGTCTTGGTCCTGATATGTGAGTCTGATTTTGTGATTTTTTTTTGGTTCTAGGAGACGGAGCTACAGCAGGTCCACTTAAAGCTCGAGGACGTCCAACAGGAGAGAGATATTCTACTGTCACAGGTCAGAGGTCACAGGGTCTGAGCAGTAAATCTGGTCATGATTCCTGTTTGAACTATACCCGCAGGTTCAGGTGACACGCTAACAGTTGTGGATTTGCAGTTTCATTCACAGAGCGATGGCCACAAGAGGGCAATGGAGCGCATGGACAGGAAACTAAAGCGGCTCAGCAAGACTGTGTGTGAGTCCGATCAGCTGATGCCAGATCAGCTCAGATCATCTGTTCAACAATTGACACACATGAACCACAGCATGGATCTGATCAACACCCAGGTATGGACCTGTGACCCATGACCTCTGACTAAAGCTTTGACCTTTGCCCTAAAATCTGTCTGGCAGTAATTAGAATGGCATGCTTTCCTGCCAATATGGTGATGTTTAGATTTAGACTGTGTGTGCAGGTACTGCACACACAGGTCATACCAGGACTGGTGCTGGGATCAAACCCATGACAATAGGTGTGTTTCCACTACTGAAAATTCCAGGACTTTTTTGGGAGACGTACTTTTGACTGGGCCATGAGTTAGTCCGGTCCTCTCAGGCGTTATGTCTCCATACACTTTTGGCCCTGTAAGAACCTTGTGATGACATCATCATATTACCTCACTTCCTATGGTAATGTCACTAACAAAAAGCGGCGAAAAAAAGCAGCAGCAGAGGAACAAATCACAACAAGACTAGATATGGACACAGTTGAAGTTGGGATGTTTGTTGCTTTTGTGCTTTTGCTTTAGACATCAGAGATTGAAAGAAGAAGAGTCGGAGCCAGAAAGCTGGAAAAGCCAGAAATTGTTCTACTTAGTTGTGTGGTAAACTTCCTCCAGCAACTACTCTTTGAGTTGTTTGTCGCCATCTGATGATGTCATTTGCGACAACCAATCTGCCCAGCAACTCTACTGGGCTGCTCTTGAGTACCTACCCTAGAGAAGAAACCCTTTTGGTTCCTGTAAAAGTTCTGGAAGGTGGTCCTGTCAGAATGGCCTGGTCATTGTGAAGCACCAATTCAACCACTTACATCACCGTTTCCACCTTTATCTTGTATCCGTTATAGGGATGTTAACCGATGACCATTTGACCAACGTTGTCCAGTCATAATTATCTTCCATTGGTTAAAAAAACAAAAGAAAAAAAATCAGCCTGCCTCTGTCATGACACTGCACAAACTCTGGCCGGTCACACTAGGGCCGTTGTGCCGAATAATGGCTGTGTATGTGTGAGCCGGCAGAGAAACTTTTCTTTTCTCGGTGACTGACTCCAACCCGTTAATGAGGCTCAGTGATCAGTCAAGATTTTTTTTAAATAATTTTTTCCATCCCTAATCTGTGACCTGTATAGGGTTGTCACGATACTAAAATTTTCAACTCGATAACGATACTAAGGATAATACTCGATACACGATACTAATTTCAATACTGGAGATGTGAGGGATTCCTTTTAAAATTTCCTCCATGGACTGCTAAAAAAAGGTAGTGAGTGCGGGTGCAGAATAAATGCACGCGTATCTCTTGGCAAGTTAAGGTAGGCCTATCTTTTTGCTCAAGCCCTTCTGCAGTGTTAACTGCAAGCCTCTTTATGGTCAAGCGATTATGTGCACGGGCGGCAGCGTATTGCATCATGTGACCACCGCGGAGACCACCGCGGACCCCTTGCGGGACTATGGCAAGCCAAAGTGTTCACATAGCCACGCGTTGTCTTTATTATATCACGCGTTACAGAACGCGTTCTAGAACGCGTGCCATTGTGCGCACCAGTGCGCATACCAGAGCGTGTCCTGTAACGCGTGATAGCGCGCCAGTGCGCGTGCTAGAACACGTTCTGTAACGCGTGATATAATAAAGACAACGCGTGGCTCTGTGAACACTTTGGCTTGCCATACGGGACTAGCAAGCGCACACATCAAATATTATAGGCTGACATGTTCACAGTGTCCTCCGTGGTGGTAACGTGATACTATGCGCTACCGCCTGGCTGCCGCCCGCCCGCATAGACGTTCGACTATATTGAGGCCTTTAAAAGCAAAGTTGCATCGGATGGTCGCAATCACAGACCTATAGAAATAGTGTATAGGTCTGTGGTCGCACTGGCGTCATCCCGTGTGCTGTCAGAGGCAGCTGGAGAAAAAAAAGAGACTTTAACTTACACGCCGGCATTACGGCTGTGCCAGAGATGACCGCGTTGATGCCTGTTTAGAATTCTTAACGTTACCCGCTACAAAAAAGCGGCAACGCGCCATAAAAACAAAAATCGATTTTCCAACAACTTAGTATCTAATTAGATACCAAGGGTCAATATCGATTCAGTATCTAAAATCGATTTTTTTGACAACCCTAGACCTGTAACCTATGCCCTTTTATCCTTAAGTTTCATGTTCCTGCTACTGATGACATTCAGTTCGACCCAGTTACAGTCACCTATTTGTGGAAGTCTGAAATTTATTACATTTTTCAGGCCTTTAGGAAAATGTTTATGAGAAAATGCATGAAATAAAAAACTGTTAAAAAAATATCCAGATGTGAAAGAAACAGTTTAAAAACTAAACAAACCAACAGGACGTCTGCATCATTCATGCAACTGTTACCATTTTTCTCTGTTAATTTATTTATGTCAGAAAACAGATGATGTGGGCGGAGTTTCTGAACAAACACAGGCTGCAGAGGATCTGAGAACCAGGACCAGTAGTGGGAACAGGACCAGACATGGAGGCCAGTGCTGCTTCGTACCTGGACTCAGTGTGAGTTAGACAGAGTCAAATTCAGGGACGTTCAGAAAAAACAAATGACTGACATCAAATATGATTCACAACATGAACCATTAATGCAGATGGAGGAAAACACAAATACACATGAACAACACATATGGTACGACATGTGGATGAGAGGGTGAACATAACACAACACACTTTTGGACATTTTCTGGATATTCCATGTAAAGCAGAAACACAAAGTGAAGCTGAAGTAAATACCCAAGGATTAGCTTCAGCCAACATCCCAACATGAGGTTCAGAGTTCTAAATATAGTGTCCACAGAACACTTCAGGCTCCAAATAGATACACAGTCACACTGGGGGAATTAGCTCAAATGGTAGAGCGCTCGCTTAGCATGCGAGAGGTAGCGGGATCGATGCCCGCATTCTCCAGCAACATTTAATCCTTTTACTGCTGGAAACCTTCAATGACTGTAGGAATATGAACAGCAGAAACAGAAGGAGGTTCCTTGGAACATGTGCACAGCTTTGGTTTAATTTGTTGTAGGATATAAATGAGTGGCTAGCCAAAATGGCCAACATCCTGCCAGAGTCAGAGTTCATCTACAGCAAAGCCTGTTCTGTCCCAGTTATGTACTGTTGTGTCCTTGAGCAAAACACTATGAATGTGAAGAGCCATAGGCACAAATTGACAGCCGTGCTAGTATTTCCCAACGTTTGAGCCATGGAACATATATTCATAGTCGTCGTCTCCTGCTTCATCGGGGTCTGGGTCGTGGGGGCAGCAGCCTCCGCAAAGTAGCCCAGACTTCTTTCACCCCAGCTACCACAGCCAGCTCCTCCAGGGGAATCCCAAGGCATTCCCAGGCCAGCTGAGAGATATAATCCCTCCAGCATGTCCTGGGTCAACCCTGAGGTTTCCTCCCGGATGGACATGCCCAGAACACCTCCCCAGGAAGGCGTCCATGAGGCATTCTCACAAGGCGCCCGAGCCACAACTGGCTACTCACGACATGGAGGAGCAGCAGCTCTACTCCAAATCCCTCCCAGATGTCCAAGCTTCTCACCCTATCTCTAAGGTTGAGCCACCCTGCGAAGGAATGCATGTTGGTGGGATTGAGGAGCTCCTCCTTCCATCGTCCAACAATATCCTCATTTGAGGTCAACAACTCCCCACCTGCAATGTAAACAGTGCCCCAAGGATGGCGACAGAACCTCTTTGGAGCCAAAGAGCTTCCTCCATGGCCTCACCGAACTCCTCCCACACCCGAGTTTTTGCCTTGGTGATCACCGCAGCTGCAGCCCGCTTGGTCTGTTGGTACTAGTCAGCTGCTTCCGGAGACCCACAGGACAGCCAAACCCTGTAGGCCTCCTTCAGCCTGACAGCCCCCCTAACCTCTGGAGTCCACCAGGAACATATATCACGTCAAAAAATCACAAGCCACCCCACCAAACAAAAAAAAGTATATTTATTAAAATATAATACAAATCTAGTCTTAATTTACTTCCTCAGTGTGAAACCTGGGCCTGTTCAGTTGAACAAAAAACTGGTATTTGTGCAGGAATTGAAGACAAACGCAAATCTTCTTCAACACCTGAGTTTCTCTGTTTTCGTCTGTATATCAGTCATGTTTGAATGTTGTCATGGGGCATTTAGAAAAACAAAGCTGAGGGGTGCATCAGCAACCCTTTGGGCAGACTTCCTGGCTTACAGATTGAGGTCTGTCATGTATAGTTTAGGAGACATATGTTACCCACCCCAATTTGATACCTGAGGTCTGCACATCACTAGGGTGGAGGGGCTTTATTAACAATGGCGCTGATTCACTTTGATTTTGTAAAGGAAAACAGGAGAATCTTGTTGTAGTGTGGATCATTGTGCTTGCAGTTGTATGTATCTGCTCACTTACAGTAGCAATTTTTGGATGGGAAACACTGGCCACATTTCTGTCAGTCTGCCCCAGGACATCTTACCACCACCAGATTGAGAATGTGAAAGTGAATGACTAATAGATTAGCTGTATGCGCTTTGAGTATGTGTTCACAGAAAGCCACTATAAAAATCTAATCTATTAATATATGGTTTTCCATGTGCAGATGCTCTGATGTTAACGGTGGTTTCTGTCTCAGGTTCCCAGTCTGGCCTCTCAGGGAACCCAGGACTCTGGTCTAGGGTACCAGTACTTCAGTTCTCCTGACAGGGGGCGACGGCAGCACAGAGTACATGCAGGAGGAGGAGGACAATGGGTTAATGTGGAAACAGGTACGACACCAGGCACTGGTACCACCTCAACAGTACTGTTCTGTCTGCCAGCCCCCAATCAGGTTCAATCTGATGGACTCACACTAGTGATCAATACATGCCTCCATCAGCCTCAGCCAATACCGGCTGCAAATATTTTAAGCCAATATTTGAAACCTTTGCAGGTTTATTTCTCTTGTCAAATGATAAATGTCAGAAAATCTTTCATTACAATTGGAAATTATAGTGACAGTTAAACTAATAAATATTACCAAACACCTCTTGTTTTTTCATTTCTTTCCTTCCATTTTTGTCTCCTATTTTCTTTTCTTCTCCTTTTACTACCTCCGCCAAGGAGGTTATCTTTTTGCTGGCGTTTATCTGTTTGTCTGTCTGTCTGTGTTCAAGATAACTCAAAAACTTATGGACGGAGTTTGATGAAATTTTCAGGATATGTTGGAAATGTGAACAGAAAGAACTGTTTTCATTTTAGTGGCGATCCAGGGGGGGGGGGTCTACCTTGGCGGAGGTCTGCACTCTCAGAGTGCTTTTCTAGTCTCTCTCTTTTTTTCCTTTATTTTCTGCTTTCCCTCCTTTTGTCTCTCCTTTTCCCCCCTTTTCTTTCTTATTACTGTAATTTTTCCTCATAATTTTTTTCACTTCCGCCAAGGAGGTTGTTTTTGCCAGCATTTATCTGTTTGTCTGTCTGTCTGTGTTCAAGACAACTAAAAGGTATGGATGGATTTAGATTAAATTTTCAGGATATGTTGGAAATGTGAACAGGAATAACGGATTTCATTTTGGTGGTGATCCAGGGGGTGGGGGGGGTCTACCTTGGCGGTGGTCTGCGCTCTCAGAGTGCTTTTCTAATTTTCTTTTTATTCCTTTGTTTTTTCTCTTTTTTCCCATCTTTTTCCTTCACCTGTTGGTAAATCATGGCAGGGAAAAAAGACCATGTTAGGTAACACAACAGGCCGTTACAAGAAAAAAATGTAAGTATCGGCCTGGTATATCAGTCTATCATTAATTCAGACACTAAAAGATGGAAACATTCATGCCAGAAGCAGACCTGGGAATGTGGATCCAAGTCACAGCGTCAACACTAAAGTAACAATGTTCAGTAAAGACATCAAAACCTAGAACTGTGAACTTCATCTGCAGGATCAGAGTGGAGCAACACTGACAGGACTCCTCCTCCCGGTCCTGGTCATGGCCTCGGTCTCTCTGGACCACAGACACCTCTGGTTTGTTCATCCTGTCTGCTCAGTGCTTCAATTCCAGCAGAGGGTGCTGCTCTTCACTGTAACATCCCTGAACACAGAGACCTGGTCAGTTTGACACAGACCTTTTCAGACCTGCATCATCTGACCAAAAAATAACCTGTAATGAGATATTGCTAACCTTATCATCACAGCTGATACTTTTCTTTATGTCAGTTTGACAGAGATTCAGACAAAGTAGATGAAGAGAAGAAGAAACTACGTCTGGAATCAAAACGACTGCGACGGACACTGAGACGTCACAGGTGAGTGGGGTGTTCGGGCGTGTGGGACATCTCAGACTGGGTTCCTGACCCATGTCCATGTGTTTCTTCTTCAGTCGTGTGAAGCTTCTGTGTGAGGAGGTGGAATGTGTGGAGACAACACTGCTGAAGAGGCGAGCAGAGCTTCGTGAGGCAGACCGTCTCCTTCTGGAAGCTCGGAGCCAGATCCAGGCCAGCAGACACCAGATCCAGACGAGCAGAGACCAGGTTACAAGAGTTTGATTTAAATGAACTGAGTCGTTTTGGTTTAGTTTTGGGTGTCCATTCAGATGTTTGGAAATGCCTGAACTGAACAGTCCTTTGTCCTCAGTTTAACACATGCATTTGAATGCATCTGCTCTGAAACTGGACCAGAGTCCAGGTTTCATTCTGTCTGTTCTGCTGCTTTTTAACCAATGCGCTGAACTCAGTGGTTTGTTGGAAATCTCCCTCCAGATGGAGCTGATCGACCTCCAAGCTGAAGATCACACCAGCGCTCTGACAGAAACCCAACAGCATCTGAGGTAAACACTGTGACCGCTGACATCTGACCTGTCACCTCTGACGCCACTGACAGTGTGTATGCGTTGTGTAGAGAGCTGCAGGAGGTGGAGGAGGAGCTGAGGACAAGGAGGCAAATGGAGGAGCAGAGGCTGAAGAAGGTGGAGGAGGAGCTGGAGATCAGAAAGGAGGAGAAACAACACCTGGTCGAAGACACAGAGGCAGTCCGACAGTGGTACGACAACAAATCCATCACACAGGACTCATTATGTGTGTACTTGTTTACATGCATGTCTTTGTGGTTTATTTGTTTTTTTTGTTACTCCACCCCCCCAATAAAGGGAGGCAAGGTGTATTATTTTTGGTTCTGTCTTTATTTGTTCATCAGAAACTTTATACAAAAACTATTGGACCAATTTCCATTAAATTTTCAGGAAAGGTGTGAGGTGTTCCAGAATAAATCCCATTACATTTTGGTGAATGCAGGTCAATGGTCAAGGCCACCAAAAATGTGTTTTGACAATGATCAGATAGGACAAAAAAGGAATTTCCTTTTCATTCCTATATACTCAGTTTTGCATATAGTGTCTTCTTGCTGTCACTGTTGATGTGCATCGACATCAGAACCTTGAAGGACAAAGATGAAGTCTATAGGTCAAAGGTCACAATAAAGGGCAAAAATCTAACTTTGGATCTAACTTTAGAACTCTTCATCCTATGCCTCATTTGTACTAGTATCTGCTTGGCTCAACTCCACTTGGCTTACTTTGGTGTGTTTCCATCCATTTCCATCATGGTTAAAGGACCTTTAACCATACTTACCTGGTACTAGATTTTTGTTATTCCCTCCATCGAGGTTCCAAGCAATACTAAAAAGTGATGTATAAACCCTGCAGGCACTGATTGGTTAGACAGTTGTCTCTGTGACCTGCCACTTTACAAAAGTTGACAGTAAATATGGCGGTACATTAATCCACATGATGACAGCCCAATACTACACCATAGTCGGTCCAGGAGATTTGAGTCTTTGGTGGCTGACAGAAAAAATTAGACAAGACAACATGCAACGAGGAAGATTATCAACTATTCGCTGAGCAGATGATACGGAAGTACCCCCTCCATGTGATTCAGGTCCTGTAAAGTCAGTACTATCCTGCAATGGAAATGCTAAGGAGTTGAGTCTACAAAATGGCATCATAACCTTTGACCTTGAGTGACCTTAAGAAGGTCCAAATCAAGGTCATATGAATTGAAATGGTTGCAACTCCAAAAAGAGTGGTGTTAAGTGCTCAGTTACTATATGTAGGCTCCAAAGTGGCATCATAACCTTTGACCTTCAATGACCTTGAAAGGTCAAACACATAGTCTCTCATTTTCAGAGGGAGATGTTCATTAAGAGCTAAAGTGGGGTTTGTTGTGCACTGTTTGTATTTTCAGGTTGTCAAAGGTGTCCTCTCAGTGTCTGGAGGCTCAGCAGCATCTGGACTCTGTGGGCGTTCAGGTAATCTAACTTGTTCATTTCAGATCCACCAGGAGTAGAGTCGGCATGAAAAACCCATGTGGTCTGTGCAGGTGCAGCAGGAGGAGCAGAGTCTGATCCAGATCAGAGACCAAACCAGATCTGCCCTGAGGACAGGGGATGAGCTACGAGACCAGGAGAGAGAACTCCAAGTCAGAATCCAGGTGAGATGTCCACTGTACATGACTCTGCAGATCCAGAGCTCCTCCTGGTAGGGCTGAAGACAAGGAGTCCAAAGTAGAGCCATGAACAGAACCTTTCCTCATTAGATTCATGTGTCTATCTCTCCATGTATAGGAACTGTCAGAACAGCAGGAGGCACTGGCAGGCCAGACCAAGTCCACAGTCTCAGCTCTGACCCAGGACCAGCAGAGACTTACTTCACTGCAGACAGAGATCAGCTCACATCGAGCAGGTACCGTCAAGATGGTAACAGGGGTGGAGTTAGCATCAGGTGCCCAATCACATACGAGGGCTGGTGATGAGGTGTTATGAGCCTTAAAATTAAGATTAAAGATAATCAGACCAATTACAGTCTAACCCTACAGTGTGCAAATAGAGTGCCCAGATGTCCTGAAATCTAAACTGCTGTCTGGCCCTAAATGTCCCTATAATTACTCAAACAGGATTCTGAGTAGTTATTTTCTGATAAACATTAAAAATTGTTTGTAGATAGGTTAAAGGGACTGCACACAGCCAGGGCTACAATGTCTCCTTTTTATTTATTTATTTTTTTTTTACGTTCTACAATTAGCCATGAATATGCACTGACAATAAGATAATTTTCATTCATTCAACATGGCTGGTAGCCCCAACACATCACCAAAAAAGCCAACACATCAATGTAGGTGCTAGGAGGAGTTTGTCAATAGTACCTTCAGCCCATACGTAGATGACTGACTGACTGTGGACTCATCTTTTATTTGGCATCAAGTGATGAGTTTCTATGTAACAGTTCTGTTATGTTTTTGACCAGAGCTGAAAGGAGTTCTTCAGGAGCTGCTTTCAGAGCAACAGACGCTGGAAGACCTGAGTAGCAAACGCAATCGGAACCTCCAGAGACTCCACAGGAAGACGGACCAATTGGAGACAATGAAGGATGAACTGGAGACAACAAAGGACGAACTGGAGATGACAAAGGATGAATTGGAGACGACAAAGGATGAACTGGAGATGACGAAGAATGAACTGGAGACAAAGAAGGACGAACTGGAGATGAGAAAGGATGAACTGGAGACGACGAAGGACGAACTAGAAATGATGAAGAACCAACTGGACAAAATGGATAAAGAGGTCAACAGGAAGACAGAGGAGCTGGTTGCTTTACAACAGGAAGTCGAGTCCCACAGAGAGAAGATGGAATCGTGTCTCAAAGAGACAGAAAAACAGCATATAGATTTGCAGGTATGTGAAGAAGATTCACGCAGAAAAATCATCCTCTCATCAAAATGACAAAAGACACAAAATGTCCATCAGTAACATTAATCCTTTAAAAACAAATTATTATTTTGGTCAGGGGCTATTTAATTATGTCCTGAGTGAATAAGGACGAAGGAGCAGTGTTGGGACACCCTGTTTGTGTGTGTGTGTGGAGGGGGGGGGGGTCCAAACCTTCACCCTAAGGTGGTGGTGTTTGTTCAGGACTTACAGGAGAAGCTGAGCAGGAGCAGCGAGGAGAGGAGACACCTACAGGACCAGTGCAAACATCTGGAGGCCAGGAGGAGACATGCCCACAGGTATGGACACCAGCCAATGTAGTGGCCACCAGGGGGCGACTTCTCACTGTTCCATCAGTTTTGGTGTAATACATGTCGGCACCTTAAACCTGTGACACCATGAGGACCAACATCTACGATAGAGCTCAATGTGTTTGTGTGTCAGATGTCTGTCAGCTGTGGAGGCGGAACTAACTACAGAGCGGGAGGAGTACAGCCGCACACAACTCCTCAGACAAGAAGTGATGAAAGAGACCACAGCCAATCAGGAGAAGCTTAAAGGTACAACACATCACAGAGCAAAAAACAACCGCAGTAAACATTATTGACATGGACCAGACAGGATTTATTAGAAATAGATGTACACGAGATGTCAGATGAACTATACGTCTCTTACATATTATGAGTGAAAGAAGAACAAAGTCCTTCGCAATTAGTTTTGACGCAGAAAATGCTTTTGACTCTGTGCAGTGGGAATTTTTATAGTTCACCCTACAGCTTTTTGCCTTTAACAATATAAGATGTTTTAAATCCATATATGATTCACCCGTGGCCCGAATCAGAATAAGATGTCGACAAGACTGCCCACTGAGCCCAATCCTATTTGCTCTATTTATAAATCATCATGTATTCAAACATACATATGATGACATATCATTAAATTAATCATTTTGATAATTATATAAGATAAGAAGTTATTTATTTCATTGTAAAGCTAGCTAGCTAGTGTTAGCTATCATTTCTACCTTTAGCATAAAATGACATTTCAACCATGTGGTAGAGCACGTTTAAAAAAAACTGACCCTTACAAAACTTATTTTTGTTGTATTAAGTTGCAGAATTCTGTTCAACAACATGAAATTATAATACGTCAAAGAAATGTTCTTACCTTTGAAACCTCAGCCAAATTATGTCCTCATGTGAAAATGCAATTTTCTCAATGTCACTTCCTGCTTGAAGGAGTTCTGAGATAGCACACTGCTCAAATAAGAAGCGCAATCTAGATGTTTTCTTAAGTATAGCACACCTAAACCAAGTGGCAGAGATGGTTCATTCAAGTTGAGTTAAATAAAATGTATTATTCAAGGATATATGTGACCCACCACCACGAAACCAGGCATAAGTGTCTGGAAATCCAAACTGAGTTATCTGTGTAGCTTGGTAGAGTGTAAACTAAGGTTTAAGATGGTGAAAAAATTATGTTTCTATCACAAGTAGAACCAAAGTTATGGTCATTTTAATATCCAGATTTGGACATATTTTGCAATTTTCATATTTTTAGATATTGTCCATTAAAATTTTGGACTGTTTTGGGGTAGGAAGTCCTTAGCAACGCATAATAATTTGTATCCGATTGACACAAATTTTTCACAGATGTTAAAGGACACTCTGATGGACATGTTACAGAAGTTTTATATATTATAATAATAGGAAAGAAGTGCGACGTATTATAATCATTTGGCTTACGCCATTGGACAAGAGCATTCCTTTTACCTCGTACCAAACACTTGGGTGTTTACCCACGGAATGGAGATCGTTTTGTTCGGCGAAAAGAGGTGGAAGTCGGCTTTGTCTTTGCTCAGCAATCCCTGGACTTTTGTCGCCGCTTAAATAATTGACTCAATAAACACCTTTATTGATTGGATTTCAATGTAATGACCACAGGAACTGAAAATAGAGGTGTTAAGGTACCGTTTTTTGATAAGATGTAAACACAAATAAGAAATCGCCTTCCAGTCTAAATTTGGCTGTGGCTCTGAACGGCTCAGCGCAACTTATGCCTGATTTCGTGGTGGCGGGTCATATATAGTGACTCAAAGTGTGGTCTACCAAACAGCAGGACCTTAGTTAGGGTTAATAGTTGTTTGTTTTTGTTTTTTTCTTTCCAAGTTTGTTTTCTAATTCCACAGTGAATGGTACTGACCAGAGAGCTCTGCACCAGCTCTGGTACCTGACAGGTAACCCACAAAAACATGCAGGAATGAAGGAAAATATTGAAAATGTGGGCAGTCATTGGCGAAGGATGTAAAAAATAAGATTGTAAAGTTTGTAAAAAAAGGAGTATAAAGTTCACATATTTATGAACAAATGTAGGGAAGAAAAGTCAAGTTTCCAAAAAAAAATAACTACTGAAGTAAAGTACAGATACCTAAAAATTCTACTTAAGTACAGTTAATGAAGTACTTCTACTTAAGTTACTTCCACCTCTGATACAGATACACATTGAGCAGGTCTGCAGGTGAACTGATCCAGACCTTAATAAATGTTTATTATGTGTTAGTTTATTATGTGGTCCTAGAGGAACATTACCCCCCCCCCCTTCCAGGAACTAAATAACGTTCCACAGAGGGTGTAGTTCTAACAGCTTCAGTCAGAGTTTGTTTACATCACTAGTAAAGGAATGCACATGTACTTACCCTGTTCACACTAGTCTGGATCTAGTTTTGGTTCTCCCTGACAACTCCTCTGAGTGTCTGCGATCCAGTCCTGGGGTCTTGTTTCATTGTATCCAGGACATAAAGAATGTCCTACCTTCTGTCCTTCTGACGGGTTGAGTCCTCCAGTAAGTGGCCGTACCTGTGCTGTCAATGTCCGCCACCCGGTTCATGCACCGGATCCTTCACCGGGTCAATGCACCAGTGTTGTGCAGTTACGAAACCCTGCAAGGAATTGTTTCCCCTGGTCAAGAGCACAATTTTCCAATTTCTCTCATAAATGTGACTTGCACAGATATATTTTTCAGTGGTGCAAACAGGATTCCGTACATAAAAAAATATATAATTATATTAAAATGTCAGAACTCTTGAGATAATATTACAATTATGAAATAAAAAGTCAAAAATAGGAGATACAAGCCACAATAATAAAATTAAAAGCCATAATAAAGAGGAAGAAGACAGATAGTAGATAAACGTTGTAATAAAGCAAGAAATAGACATGAGACGTGACATATATATATATATATATATATATATATATATATATATATATATATATATATATATATATATATATATATATGTCACGTCTCATGTCTATTTCTTTATATAACTCTCTGTGTTAATACCTATGGTTGTAATATATACCTCAGCACAACACCAGGCCTATCCGTGCACGTGTCCCATCACTCCCTGTAGCTTCAGGCAGATTATGGACGTGTCCTCGTGTGACCCCTTCTTCTCTAACTGGACTTCCAATTGTCCTTGCCCCGGGCCTTGGTCCACTTCTGGACACTTGGACCTTTTTTTCCCATTGACCTCTGCATTGCTCTGTGCTCTCGTCCTCCTCCTCCTTGGCCGCCATTTTAGATAGATCCTCTTCTCCGGTCTGTGTCCGTATACCCCCTGTCATGTCTTCTTACACTCTTTTTGTATTCTTATTCTTTCTACAAATGTCCCCCAAACAAATGGGCGGTGACTGTTTCCTAGTTTAGTTTAGTTTGTCGTGTTTAAGTCAGGTTTACTTCTGCTAAGACTGGAGCCCAGTATCTTCGCGGCCACACATGCTGACACCCACCGGAAGTACGAAAATGTCTTTAAAAATAAATGAAATAATTCGAATAATTACTTTTAAATTTGGAATAAAAAAATACAATTATTATTATTATTATTATTATTATTATTATTATTATTATTATTATTATTATTATTATTATTATTATTATTATTATTATTATTATTATTATTATTATTATTAATTGTACATTTACCAGCAGATTAACATTAGCAAAAAAGTGTCATCCAGGTAGACAGTTTAATTTCATTCCTTAGGTCTGAGTGAGTGAGTTTTCCAGATGTGGAATAGAAACCAAATCTGATCACAGGATTTAAATTATTCAACTCACATGGTAAAGGGTTCAGTCACCCCTTGGACTAGCTAGTTTTCTAATTAGTCCTGTAACTAGTCCAATGTCCTAGGGTTTCTACTGACCTGGTCTTTGTCCTGTTGGTCTTTCGGTCATCCGTGGAATTTCAGAGATGAACTTTGGCGAATGCAAAGTTTGTTTCACAAGTTTGGTTTTAGAGGTTATTAGGTTTAAGAGTTTGGTTTTGTAGTTTGTTGTTTGGTTTTTATTTGCACACAAACAAACAAACCCTGACCTCCTGGTAGAAATGTCACATCTGTAATCGCTGGACCATCTGCAGCATCCAATAATCTGAACCAGGACTGAAAATGGGACTCAGACAAGGATTCAGTCCAGTTTACACAGACTCAAACAGGACTATGTATTAGCTTGTGTCAGACTGAGTCCAACACTGATGAAAAGACCTGACATGGACAAACATGACACCCAGGGCCGGAGTGGGGCCCCTTTTCTACTCTGAGTGTTTTTTGCCCACACCAGCCCACACCAGAGCACACCAGTCCACAACCCACACCAGTCCACAACCCACATCTGCCTCCATAGAGGAGGAAACTTAAATAAATGAAACCATGTTGATGCTGTCGTTGTTTAATGTCTGATGATATATTTTACAGGAATAAAAATCACTGCCTCCACTGTGACCAACAAAATAACACACAATGCTTCACAGCAACTCACAATAACATGACGACACACAACAGGATGTTAAACACACACTATATTTGTGTGTGAATCAGATTCATGACAAACTCAACTCTGGCCTGATTTTTGTTCAGAAAACTCTGAGCTTCTGTCGGTGCTGAGTGGGAAAGTGGAGGACAGGAAGACACAACTATACAAGCTGGAGCAGGTAAACACAATTACACAACAACTACACACAGAGGATATTGTCCTGTGATTGACCTGTGGCGGTGCATTCATGGTCTGTAGGAGGTTGGAGGGTTAGGTCAGCAGCAACAGCAGCAGAGAGAAAAGCTGACAGAGCTGGACAGAGAGATCACACACAAACAGGTACTACACACACACACACATGTACTATAAACACACACACATACACACACAAAGAGGTATTATACACACACAAACATGTACTACATGTTTATATAAAAGTTTCCTTCTGCATAAATATGCAGAGGAAGAAAAAAAATTACACTTTAGGAAACCATTAAATTTCCCTCACTGACAAAAATACACAATAAACAAAAATATATAAAATGTGGTACGAAGCTCTTCATTTGTTTTTGTTTTGATTTATTTCTCCTTTATTATAAGGTGTATGTCCATAGATAAAAAATGTGCAAATGCTGCAAAAATAGATCACCTGCATGGTGGAGGTTCAGTTCTAAAACCTATGGTCAAGATGGACATTGAAATGAGTGATGTAAATGAACTTCATAAAATTGTTATTGTATTGTATAATTGTCAAATGAGGGGTAGGGGATCTTTGAACTTCAACCTACTCCTTTTGAGTGGTGACTCCTTATTTTGTCCTTTGCTCTTTGTCCTGTATTTTATTTCTTTTTTTTATTTATTAAATTTCTTTTTTTTAAGATGAACTGCTCAAATAAAAATAACTGAACACACAAAGTTAAAAGACACACACACAAACAGGTTACACACAGTTACTACATAAACAAAGACGTACTATACACACACAAACAGGCACTATACACACAGGTACAACACACATACAAGCAGGTAACACACACACACACACTACATCCACAAAATGCACAATACACATAAAGACACAAACAGGTACAACATACGCACAGAGGGACACAATGACCCACAGACACACAATGATACACACACAGACCTTGTCATTTCCATTTATATTGTGTTTATTCACACAGAATCAAAACATGTAGAAGGTTCAGGAATGAAACCAAATGACAATAAAGAAAACTACAAAACATTCTTTTATTCCCATCATGCAAAAGGTACAAATCACCGTGGCAACCACCACAGTGATGTTATAAAGTGAACTTTGAACATATTCATATTTATTGATCAGTGACTGTTGAATCTGCCTTAGATGGTGTGCGTTGGTCTGGAGGACAGGGGGCGTGGCCTAGAGGACACAGGGCATCAAATGGACCAACAGCAGCAGCACCTCAAACAACTCAGTCAGTCACATCCACCGTCACAGTGAGTCCAGATGCGAAAGCAACAAGTTAACGCTCTGCTCTTCTGACGGACAGGGAGGAAGCTGCAGCACAAAGAGGAGGAGCTACAGCAGAAGGAG
Source organism: Siphamia tubifer (assembly GCA_020466265.1). Taxonomy (NCBI): domain Eukaryota; kingdom Metazoa; phylum Chordata; class Actinopteri; order Kurtiformes; family Apogonidae; genus Siphamia; species Siphamia tubifer. The sequence continues at coordinate 6,702,751 of CM035791.1, forward strand.
GAGGGGCTACAGCAAAAAGAGGAGGAGCTACAGCAGAAGGAGGAGGGGCTACATCACAAAGAGGAGGAGCTACAGCAGAAGGAGGAGGGGCTCAGGCAGAGTGAGGAGAGACTGCAAAGGAAACAAAAGGCTCAATGTGTGAAAGAGGAGGAGCTACAGAGGATATGGGAGGAGCTACACAAGAAGGATGAGGTAGGAAGTTAAAGGAGAAGTTCCGTTCTTACAGTTTGAACCTTATTTCAGTCAGTATGTTCACATGCACAAGTCAGTCAAGCTATTGTCAGTAACCAAGGTAAAGACTTAACTGAAGTTTCAGAGAAATCTCAGTTTACATGCAATGTAAGAGAATCAAATTAATGTTACAGTCCCAGACAATGGGACGTGTCTTGGACGTGTTATCCCAGATAATGCTAACGGCCGTTAGCATTATTCCAGTTGGCACCATAAAAGAAGAACATTCATTAAACAAATGTGGCAGATCTGAAGCAGACACAGTAGGACAACACCACCCAGAAAAGTTATAGACCACAACCATGCAGCAACTCAGTATGTTTCGTACAAACTGTTTCAAACTCTGATTTATTACAGTATCATGCATGTTGTCATGGTGACTCTGGTCATTTCCTGAAGGGGGCGTGTCCAGGCCAGTCAGTAGTGGAGCTAAGGTTCAAGGTGTTTACATGAACAGAGAAGCTCGATTAGAATCACATTATCAGACTTGGTTAGTCCGACTTCTAAAACTCCAGTTGGATTTGATTATAGTCTGGCTAAGGTGTATATGTGGTTTTGAACACTTCAATATCAGTCAGACTAAGGCAATCATTTTAAATTCTCTAAGTGGATGTAAACGTACTGAGTGATAAAACAACGTCATTTACTCATCCGTTTCAGTTCGCTGTAAATTGGAGTATGTCCAAAATGTATTGGATTTGCCGATATCCATATAACAGGAGTGGGCGGGGCACCTCCTCCTGTCTACGGCTCCTCCTTTGCAATTCCACCTTATCCATATACTCAGGCTCTAAAGCATCGGTGCATCCATTGTATTCAAAGGCGCCTTTAAACTCCAACTCTGACTCTTTTGCCGTGTAACAGAACTTTTGCTAGCAGCAGCAAGCTGAATGAATGAGTGTGAACGCCGCTAAACGATGATGTCATCAGTTCAAGGGTCCAGGTGAGGCTCAGCTTTGTCAGTTTATAGACTTACATAATTATATCACATCAGACATCTAAGAAACTAACATCTATTGGCTGCATATCGCTGCCTCAATCGCTCCTGTTATGTGGATATCAATAAATGCAATATTTTCAGACATAGTCCAAATGACACAAACTGAAACAGCGAGTAAATGACGTTTTATCAGTGAAATAAGGTTCAAGTGTCCTTTAAATAGAGAAACATTCAAACACATATACAAGGCCGTTGTCACCAGAAAGTGAGTTGTTTCTCAGCAGAACTCTAAAAGGAATCTAGTCATAGTCCTCAGTTAATGAAATGTGTCCAACATGGCCGACACTTTGACATGTCCAATACATGTCCTCCATCCCATGTCCCACTGCAGGACATGGAAGGCAGGGCTGAGGCCCAGGGACACATCTTCTACCTGTCGACAGCTGGACCTGGGTCAGCGTTTGGTTCTGAGGCCAGTCCCGATTCTGACTGGGAGGCGTCGACCTGTGGATCCGGTGCTGATATCCAGGAGCCGAGGTGGGCGGAGCTTCAGGAGCCAAGGTGGGCGGAGCTCCAGACAGAGAACCTGAGGCTAGAGGAGGATCGTCTGAAGGTGAATGAGACAGTGCAGAGCAGGAGTCTCAAACTCATTTTCTTTCAAGAGCCACATTCAGCCTGATTTGATTTCCAGTGGCTGGACCAGTAAAATAATAGAATAGCATGTAAATAATAACTCCAAACTTTTGTCTTTGATTTAGTGCAAAACATCCCCATTAAATTATGAAAATATTTTCTTTTACAAACTATACAAACAAAAAAAAGGATGGGAATAACCAGAAAAAACAAACATTTTCCAGGAAAATTCAATGTAATTTGTAATAACGTTTTGCTTCAACATATCGTTTTTACAAAAATTTTTTGCAAAAATGGTTAAAAAATTGTTCTGAATTTTCTTAAGACATTTCATGTTGTTTATACTTGTTCAGGTTTTTCCACATTTTATTGTTATATTATAGTTTGTAAATGTAAATATTTGCATATTTTCATGTTATTTTAAAAATTTTAAGTTGTCATTATCATCATAATGTAAAATGTTTTTCACATCAAACCCAGAAGAAAATATGGAATTATTATTTTCAATGTGATGTGACTCTAGATAATATTGGTCTGTATGTGGAACCTGAACTAAAATGAGTTCCACAGATTTGACGGAATTATTGCACTTTGCACTTTCACCCCAGGGTCCACACTGGAACCTCTGGTGGGCTGCATATATGAGACCCCTGGTGTAGTCACTTTCACTTTGACCAGGAGGTGTTTCCAGGAGAGGTTGTTTCCATGGTTTCTTATCCTTTGGTTTTACCGGTGCTCATTCTTCCCCAGGCTCGTCTTCGCTGCCGTCTGTGGACGGAGCAGGAAAACCTGAAGGTGAAGGGGCTAGAGACGGAGGAGAGTCTTCTGGGTCTGAGGCACACGCTAGACCGGCTGGACTCACTGCTCGGACACACACACTGAGTTTCACACGCTGTCCAAATGTCCTGACGTCACTTTTCATTCAGACTGTAATTCTACGTCATGAATTAAAAGGATCTGTTTTCCATTTCGCTGTTCGTCTCTTTATTTGAAGTCACTGTTCGTCAATGCGCCTCAGCCCAGCGTAGCTCCACCTCAGCTCTGTTGGTCAGTTGCTTCGGTAATGGTCGCCAGGCAACGGAGGACATCTGAGCTGCAGCAGCTGGCGTCAACCTGCAGGAGGCGACGCTGAAACACATAAGGAAAAAACATGAAACCACAGAGTGAAACTTGAAGCCTTTAACTCATCGTCTTCCATCCATTTTCCAGTATTTCGGAGCGTTTTCACTGACTTTTCAACACCCACAGAATATTGAGTTTACATAAACACCGAAACTATCACCCTATAATGTACATTTCCTTCTTTCATCAGAAAAAAAGTTTGTGTCCACCCCTTTGGGTTCTTTAGTAATGGGTAATAGAAACAGGGTGTTTTCAGCATAAACACCTGTCGAATCGAATCTCAATTCACAGACTACGAACCGATTCAGGGCTATTCATAAAAAATAGTAAACAATTCAGTTCGATTCAATACGATTCAGTACGACTTCTTCCCCTCGGCCACCAGGCTGCTGAACACCAAGGGACTTAATCAAACTCCCCAGCACTAAGTACAGCAGCCAACACTGGACACATGACCAACATAATGCCTCTGTCTCCTTTGCACTGACTTGCACATTACCCCCACAGAATGGCACATTACATATTTTTACTATATTTATTTTTATCTTATTCTATCTTGGTACATGCTTATTATACTTTTTTATTTTTTTATACTATATACATATATATATATATATATATATATATATATATATATATATAAATTCTTTTTTTCTCTTCTTCTTTTTATTGATACACTATATGTTGAATGTTGCAGCGTTACACCGAGACAAATTCCTAGTTGTATACTACATGTGTACTATACGAACAATGGCAATAAAACTCTTTCTGATTCTGATATGAACCAATTCAGTTCAGTTTATTGATTGATGTGTGTATTTTATTCAGTACGTCAGGGCAGACTGCTGCTCACAAAAGTGAAAGTGAAACCTATCTCTCATTTAGGTAATTAGGGGGAGGGGCTTATCTGCCTTGGCGGAGTATGTGCTCTCTGAGTGCTTTTCTAGTTCAATTCTATTTGTGGAGCCCCAAATCACAACAAATTCATCTCATAGAGCTTTATAGTTCTTTCCTTTTTCCTTTGATTTTTCTCTTTTTTGTTTTCTCTCCCCCATTTCTCTTCTTTTTTCCTCTTTTCTTTCACTTGTCAGTAAGTCATGGCAGGAAAAAAAGCATATCTGCCAACGCAAAAGACTGATACAAGGAAAAAAGAGAAATATCGGTCTGATATATCAGCTGGCCTATCATTACTTACAGTCCTGTGTTACAACTACTATTGTGTGTGTGTGTGTGGGGGTTGCTGGTCCCAGTTGATCCAGATCTGATCTGAGCACTGAGTGTCACAGCCATGGTTTCACTTCCACAGCCCAGCCCATATTATGAACCTGGGTCAGATGAACTGTACCCAAACGGTGGCAGTGAAACCACGTTGTGTGACCTTCCATGATGCTCGATGCTCATCCTGCTTTGGTTCTCTACAGCTGGTTTTCTGAAGCTCCTCCTTTGATCAGTGTCTTTGTGTGTTTTTTTCTGAAATACACTGACCCATACTCTGTTCCAGACTGAAGTGAACCAACTTTTACTGTTTCATTTGTTTCTCCATCTTCTCTCTCTCATTCCACCACTTCCTGCTTTGCCCCCCACCCCCCCAACTGATCTAAGGAGCCATTTTTGGGACAGAATGAAACATATTCACAGTAAAGTCAACCATGTGTATTTGGGATATGCATGCATGTTTGGTTATAGTTGAGCATAAAATAATTATTTGCAAAATCTAAAATGAGTCCATTTGTACTTGTAATGTGTTGTGTGTTTGATATGTGTCAGAATACAAATGAAACAGTACTGTACTGAGGACAGTGTACTTGTAACTTTTCATTTCATGAATGTAATTTTTGATGTTGTGACTTTTTTATTTGTATTCTGACAAATATCAAACACACAACACATTAGAAGTACAAATTGATTAATTTTAAAGTTGGCAAACTACAACTACAACCAAATATGCATGGATTACTTTCCTGTGAATATGCTTAATTTTGTCACAAAAAAAAAATAAAATCGCTCCATACTGATCCTGTTATTTATTCATTATAATATAATGTTCATCAGGTCACTAAATTCTATGATCACAAGCCTCATTTTCACCGATGAGCTCCGCCCCATTGCCTCTCAGCCCCTCCTACTAAGAAAATGAAAAGAAAAGACTAGGAAAATGACTTGTATAGATGTTAATGGAACCACTGACTGAAAAGGTTCAAAGGTCAAATGATGTGGACTCACCTGGAGCGTCCCCTGGGAACAGGCGTCTAACAGCTGAAGGCTGCGACATGTTTGGTCCATCAGCTGCTGTTTGACTGAGTCACTGAGCTGAGAGTCTGAGGAAACGTCAACCAGCAACCGCAACAGGCAACGCAGCAATGTGTCAAGACGAAACTGCATCCTGGAAACACAGACACGCAGGTTTCTGTTTGGGTTCTGATTCAGGGTTCTGTTTCCGTTATGCTTGGGTTCTTTTTCCAGTTCCATTTCAGGGTACTGTTTGGGTTCTTTTTGGGTTCTGTTTCAGTGTAATCTTTGGGTTCTATTTCAGTTCTGTTTGGGGTCTGTTTCAAGGTTCTGTTTGGGTTCTCACCTGGGCCAGGCTGCCCTAACAGTTTTCTGTAGAACCTCCAGTATGTGAATCCTGCAGGTCTCCTCAGGTGAATCCGTCACCTCCAGGTATCCCAGCACCACCCGCTCCAGCCGCCGCAGGTGTCTGCATATGGCCACGCCCATCCTGCAGCCAAACACGAAACAAACACACCCTGAAGAACAGAAACTGACCCACCTGGTCTGTGAATGTTTGTTTTCACAAGGACTTCTGTTCTTGATTTGTTGGACCCAGTGAAGAGACAGAAGAGGGGCGGAGCTTAGCAGAAAACCAGTCCTAGCTCAGACCTTATATGGTCAGACAATTTATTAAAATGGACGAAGCTTCCGTTCACATGAGCCTTTGGTTTCTGAAGGTGATGTAAAGCTCAGTGGGTGGTTCCGACTGTCACCATTTTGGTAGCATCACACGCAGTCACACATTATTGTCACTCCTGGAAATTCTAAGAATGGATTCAGTTGTGGAGCTGAGAGTGTGGGAGAGATTGATTGACACCTACCAAACTCTGAACTGTCTGCAGCTAAGAGCTAACCAGGAGTTAACGCAGGTAGACGGGCTAAAGCTAACACACGCTATTAGTAGCACGCTAAAAACTGCAGTTGCTACTATCCTCCCTTCTTGCCCCCGGGTACCACTGCATAACATTTTAAATCAGTAAAGGTTAAGAAACACAGCGAGCCCAGAGCCTGAGCTAGGTCCATGCTCAGGGCTCGCTATGTTTTTTTTTTTTTTTTTTTTATAATTTCTTGATTTAAAATGTTTTCCTGGGGGCAAGAAGACGGGAGAGCCAGAGTTTGTTGATTTGGATTAATGTATATAAATGTAATGTTCACTTACTGAAACAACTGAAAAATTATTGGATGATCTGTTCACTCAGTCAATATCAGAGGAAGTAATTTTTGTCCAATAAATACAGTAAAAATGTCCCATTAACACTCATGAACATGAAGAGCACAAACACAACCAACAGGTCAAACGTCAGTGAAACCAAATGGTTTAACATGAGGTCGAGGCCTTTCCTACAGCTAACCACTAGCCACCAGTGCTAGCGCTACCAGTACATCAGACACCTGTCAAACAAAAGGACACGTCCCTAATTATGTTTTAAATAACATTTAAATGGACAAGTTCTAAAAATATTCATCCCCTCACAGTTGTCATGAAGGTAAACTTGACCTGTTAAATAGGGTGAACATATTGTCTGGGTTTTCCCGGACACACGGCTCTAAAACCGAACTGTCCGACATCTGTCACGCATCTGCACTTTTTACATTTCATCCTAAGGACAAAATGTAAAAAGTGTGGACAAGTGACAGACATCCGGGCAGTCCGGTTTTAGAGCCGTGTGTCCAGGAAAACCCGGATAATATGGTCACCCTATATTTAAGCTAAAATGTTTTTTGTCACGGAGGACCAGTGAACTACAGTTTCTGTCACTCAGTACGTTTACATACACTTAGACAAATTCAAATTATTGCCTTACTCTAGTTAAATTCACAGTTTTAAAAGTCATGTAAATACCTTAAATCTTAGTATAATCTAATCAAATTGGAGTTTGAGAAGAGCCACCAAGGACAACTGTGGCTCTGTTGGTAAAGTGGGTCGTCCAATGACTGAAGGGTCGAAGTGCAGAACATTTAGAATTTACGTATGAAATGTTCTGAAATGCTGCATGGTTGTGGTCCATATCTTCATGGTTGTGGTCCGCATCTTCATGGTTGTGGTCCATATCTTCTCTCGGTGTTGTGGTCCTCCTACTAATACTGCTTCAAATCTGACGCTTTTATTTAGCTATTCTTCTTCTATAGCACAGACCTTTTGTCTGTGAGTGTAATGATAATTCAAATTTCTCTTGGTGGCATCCAACGTTGGACTTCTGGGAGATTCTAGTTAAGTTCTTAATCAAAGTAAGGCAATAATTTGAATTTCTACATGCATGTAAACATACTAACAGGTTTGTTTCACTTTCGTCTGCCAGAATTTGCCACTTGTCTGAAACAACCAGAGACACGAAGACCAGAATGACAGACCTGAGTCCTCTAAGACCACGGTTCTCAAACTGGGGTCCGCGGACCCCTAGGGGGACGTGGCGCATGTCCAGGGGGTACGCGAAGTTATTCACGGTTTTGTTTTTTTTGTTTTTTTGCTGTTTTATTTTGAAATGCGGAAGTTTTATTTTGTAGCGAGCGGGCGGAAGTAGCAGCGCTGTTTGACGCTAGCTTGACTAAATTGAGACGGAGCGAGTCACAGGCTATTTTTAGCCACCCTGCAGCGAACATGGATCGATTTTTCAGTCCGCAAAGTTCCTCAAGAAGTGGTAAAAGAAATGACAATGAAAATGACAAAAAAACAAACGTCCTAACCCTAAAAAGAGAAAGTACATTGATAGTTATATTGAGTTTGGCTTCATTGAGAACAACGATGGGAGACCAAAATTCCACCAGAAGTCTTTGTCTGTCTGTCTGTCACACACACACACACGCGGTTTTGTGTGTCTTTTGTTCTGTTTATTATTTTAAAATTATTGAAGTGCTCATTTATATTATAATACCTGAAAATTTCGCTGGTTTGCACAAAAGCACTATTAAAAAAGGTTATCATTGTTTCATAATAATCATTGTTGAAGTGTTTTTTTTTTATCATTTTCAGTATCGCGAGGATGAGGGGGGACACGGAAAAATTTCACCCCTCCAAGGGGGACCTGGGCCAAAAAAGTTTGAGAACCCCTGCTCTAAGACACCAGGACTGAAGAACCATTTGTTTCGTCATTTGTTCTTAGTCTCCACCCATCTACTGGTCCAGGTGTCAGTATCAAACGTCTTCTTACCTGTCCACATACTGACTCAGTGCAGATGCGTAGACTTGCCGCAGCGCCACCTTATGCTCTGCCTCCATGTGAGTCAGAATTAGACGAATGACATCATCATGGCGACAGGGCTTCCTGCGGGACGAGGAGGCGGAGCTTAGAGAGGATGAGGCAGGGCCAAGTGACGAAGGTGGTTTCTCCAAAACCAACAGGAGGTCGAGCAAACATGCCAGGACCACCTGAACACAAACACACACACACACACAATATTTAACAGACATGATGCCATCGCCAAACACATACAATCTCATGTGTGTTACCTTGACAACGGTGGCGTCGGTGGTGTAAAGGTGTCGGAATAAAGCCTGATACAAAACCTCTGCCCTGTTGAACTGACGCAACTCAGCAGGTGCCTACAAGGATACACACACACACACACACACACAGCATCATGAGGTTAGTTTTCAGGTTTGTGTGTTTTCCGTTGTGTGTACTTGTGTAGGTCTGCGTTGTGTAGAAATGGACGGAATTTAATGTAGATAAACATTCACATTATAACATTAAAAATGGCCACCGTCCTACACAGAAACATGTAAGCAGTGGGCGGAGCCTGTGAGTCACTTCCTGTAAAGGACTGATGCTTTGTTTTCTCACCACGTTGAGGACAATGTGGTGGAGACAGCCGACTCCCAGAATGCAGTTCTCTGGTCTGTAGTGGTCTGTGAGGAGGAGGGACGGTGGCAGGAGGCGACTCAAGTGGGCGGAGACAGAGGGGCGGGTCACCTGTGAAGAATGACAGACATCTGAGTGACGTGACAGGTCATGTGATCGCCATTACCTCTGGATGTGGTTCTGACCTGCAGCAGCGTCCAGGTGAAGACCAGCCGCACGCCGTCGCTGCGCCACCACTGGTCCCTGAACAGGAAAGACACGTCAGCTGACATCACACGCCTGCGTCACCTGACCTTCAGCAGCCACATCACACTGACTCCACCCCCCCCCCCCACCAAGGTTAAAATTATTAACAAAAATGAATGAAATTATGAAAACTAGAATTGAGAAAACATTTCCGGTAACTGAAATAAATAAAAACTATTATTAAAAGGAAAAATTATAATTAACTGTAACTGTATTATATTCTTACAAAACTGACTAAAATGTATAAAATTATGGATAAAACTCCCTTTATTTTCATCTTTGTCAGTGTTGATTTGATAGCATAACTCTAACCCCATATATACATATGGTGAGGGGGGGTCAGGGTTATGTATATAAGGAATATGTATTCCTTATATACATAAGGAATGTATATAAAGTGTATCTATCTACATTAATATTAAATAAATTCTATATAAAACTGTATTGTATATTGTATATAGAATTATTTTTCTTATTTTATTTTCTTGTGTGCTGTGCTATAATCTTGCTGCTGCTTTTGTGGAATATCTTATCTAATCGTGTACACCATACTGGACATATGTTTGTGTCTCTGTTCAGCCATTGATTGACGAAGCCCCCCCCAAACCGAACCCCCAAATAAAATGTCCAGGGAAACTGCACTTCACTCATTTCTTGAAATAGAATAGTGAGGAAGATAATATATGAAAAATATTAAAATTAAATCTAAGCATTTGGAAAAAAAACCCCACCAAACCTGTTTGTAGCCCTTTAAGCTAAATGTTTTAATTAAGTAAATTGAATGCTGTTCTGGAAGCATTTTGATTACCAAAACCAATCGCTGTTTGCTTCTGTTAAAAATTTAAATATAAAGATGAAAACTGTAATAGTGGAAGCGGGTTCCGTTAAATGACTCAACAGCCATTTGTTCATGTTTTGAGAAGTTTTGGACTATATTTACATTAAATATATTTTTGTTTGGATATTTTTGCTGGATTATGACTGGGTTTGTTGGAATATTGTTCCTCTGTGGATAATTAGGAGACATAACAGGTCAGATCTATTGTTTATTATTATAATAGTTGTACCCGCTGTGGTTATTTTAATACTAATAATGGATTAACTTTATATCCTCATGAGACCCAGTAAGTAAACATATTCAGCATTTTACATTAAATAATTGTCTTAATTGGAAACAGAATAATAAAACAGTTTTTTCTTCAGTTTTTTTTAATTAATATTTTCAATATGTCCTTTTCAGTGGACATTTTTATTTCATTGTATTTTTTAAGTAAAGCGGTGAAATTATTGTCCAGTAAAGAGGTCAAAAATACATTGCTGGGTGTCATGAGGATGTAGAGCTTTTTTAAAACTAACTGAATTAGAGAAAACGTCTCATCATCTGAACCCGCTTTATCCTCACTAGGGTTGCGAGGGTCACTGGGGGCCTAATCCAGCTACAATGGGCGAAGGCGGGGTACACCCTGTATGAGTCTCCAGTTCATCGCAGGGCTGAACAAAAAAATAAATAAATAATCCAAACTACAAACCGGATTCGGTTGAAGTTGGGAAATTGTGTAAAATGTAAATAAAAACAAAATACAATGATTTTAAAATCCTTTTCAACCTATATTCAATTGAATACACTACAAAGACAACATATTTAATGTTCAAACTGATAAACTTTATTGTTTTTTGCCAAATAATAATTAACTTAGAATTTCATGGCTGCAACACGTGCAGTAGAAGTTGGGAAAGGGCATGTTTACCACTTCGTTACATCACCTTTCCTTTTAATAACAGTCAATAAACGTTTTGGAAGAGAGGAGACTAATTCTCTTAGCTTCTCATGTGGAATTCTTTCCCATTCTTGCTTGATGAACCGCTTCAGTTGTTCAACAGTCCGGGGTCTTCTCTGTCGTATTTTACGCTTCATAATGCGCCACACATTTTCAATGGGAGACAGGTCTGGACTGCAAGCGGGCCAGGGGAGAACCTGGACTCTTTTACTTCGAAGCCACGCTGTTGTAACACGTGCAGAATGTGGCTTGGCATTATCTTGCTGAAATAAGCAGCGGCGTCCATGAAAAAGACGTCGCTTGGATGGCAGCATATGTTGCTCCAAAATCTGTATGTACTTTTCAGCATTTATGTTGCCTTCACAGAAATGTAAGTCACCCATGCCATGGGAACTAATGCACCCCCATACCATCACAGATGCTGGCTTTTGAACTTTGCGTTGATAACAGTCCGGATGGTCCGCTTCCTCTTTGGTCCGGAGGACACGACGTCCAGTGTTTCCAAAAACAATTTGAAAAGTGGACTCATCAGACCACAAAACACTTTTCCATTGTGCATCAGTCCATTTTACATGAGCTCGGGCCCAGAGAACCCGGCGGCGTTTCTGGATGTTGTTCATAAACGGCTTTTGCTTTGCATGGTAGAGTTTTAACCCGCACTTACTGATGTAGTGACGAACTGTATTTACTGACAGTGATTTTCTGAAGTGTTCCTGAGCCCATATGGTCATATCCTTTACACACTCATGTCGGTTTTTAAGGCAGTGCCGTCTGAGGGATCGAAGGTCACGGTCATTCAGTCTTGGTTTCCGGCCGTGGTGCTTACGTGCAGTGATTTCACCAGATTCTCTGAAACTTGTGATGATATTATGGACCATAGATGTTGAAATCTCTAAATTCCTTGCAATTTTGCTTTGAGAAATGTTGTTCTTAAACTGTTCAACTATTTTCTCACGCAGTTGTGGACAAAGTGGTGAACCTCGCCCCATCCTTGCTTGTGAATGACTGAGCATGTTTGGGGAGGCTCCTTTTATACCCAATCATGGTCCCCACCTGTTCCCAATTAGCCTGATCACATGTGGGATGTTTCAAATAGGTGTTTGATGAGCTTTTCTCAGCTTTCTCAGTATTTTTTGCCAACTTTCCCAACTTCTACTGCACGTGTTGCAGCCATGAAATTCTAAGTTAATTATTATTTGGCAAAAAACAATAAAGTTTATCAGTTTGAACATTAAATATGTTGTCTTTGTAGTGTATTCAATTGAATATAGGTTGAAAAGGATTTTAAAATCATTGTATTTTGTTTTTATTTACATTTTACACAATTTCCCAACTTCAACCGAATCCGGTTTGTACTACAACTAAACTATACTGACAAATCCAAACCTATTATATCCCACTAACTCCACCCCCTCATGTGACCTTCACCTGTTGAGCTGAGGCTGCAGAACATCCAAGACTCCACCCAGAATTCCCACGGCTCCACCCCCTGCGCTATCTCCCATGAGCATGTGGGTGGAGTCTTTCCAGGGCCCCGCCTTCAGAAGGGCCTCCTGCAGACGGCGGGCTGCAGCTCTGGACGAGGAGGAGGTCCAGTCCTGAGGCTGAAACAGGTCACATGGTCACATTTAGGTTATGACATCATCATCATGTGACATCATCAGTGCATCCTGTCCAGGTTGCTAGGGTCTGTTGGGGCTTCAAGCAAGAAATCGCCCCCACACACACTCACACACACAAAATCTTTTGCACAAAAAATAGATGAATTAAGTTCTTAAAGTGAAGTCCAACACATATCCCTGAAAGACACACAAACACTAACTACTACACACACCCACACACAAAACTATGCGTCCTTTAAAGACACACAAAAACACACACACACAAAAACACATGCAAACAGCTCTAGGATGCCCCCCAGTGGGCGGGGCTCCAACTGTCGACATTGTCTGTTCTTAACCCCCCCCCCCACCACCACCACCACCACCACCACCTGTTGTTAAGCCCCGCCCTTGGTCCAGACGCTCTCATATTTGTACTTCCTTAAACTCACCTGGAAGTGTGTGGTGGTGAACACACACACCTGTGGAGCCACACTGAGTAGCAGCCTTCTGGCTTTGACCCCTGCTCCTCTGACTCCTTCCTTGTCCTCCCAGTTTCCCAGACTTCCCAGTAGGGTGGTGAGGGTGGAGCATACTAGCTCCGCCCTCACCGGGATGTTCTGATAGGCCAATTCTGATGGAGGGCTGGCATCATCTTTCCAGAGCGGCAGAGTGGCGCAGCCTATCAGAGCCTCCACTAGCTCCACGTATGCAGAGACAAGCCCCACCCACCGCTCACCCCCTACTTCCTCCTCCTCATTGGACGAGGTCGGAGGAGTAAACAGCCAATGAGGATCCCCAGCCCCAAAGACCTGCTCCAGTTGTCCAATCAGAGGGCTCGTCTCCGCCTCTGAGGAAGACGCATCAATCAGCTGCTGTCGAAGCCCAGACAGGAGCGCTGTGATAGGAGGAAGAGGGGGAGAGGGGTGTGGCTTGTTTGAAGAGGAGGAGGAGGAGAGATGGAGATGGTGGAGGAGAAGCGACAGGTCCATCTTGAAGAAAGAAATGCCTGTTAAGACACCTGACCTATGACCTCTGAATCCAGACCCACAGTCTATCTGTAGTATTAGTAGTATAGTATTACTACACACATTTGATAATTGTACTTTTATTCATAACATTCACTAAATCTATGATTAATCATGAATTGTTTTTGTACAAAACCATTAAACAAATGTTTAATCGATTAAATCAGGCAAACTGAGGCTTGTTTCATCAAGTCTAAAAAATAAAATAAAATAATAATAATAATAATAATAATAATAATAATAATAATAATAACAATAACAATAATAATAATAATAATAATAATAATAATAATAATAATAATAGTAATAGTAATATTCCATCCGATTTAATTAAACACTTTCAAATGGGAAAAGCAGCTGCTATGTTTGAGTCCACCGGGTTTTTACAGAACCATAATGATTTCATATTATTCTCTTAGTACATGTTTGTTGAACAAAAACAAAAGGACAAGCTCATGTTTTCTGAACAGATGTATGAAGAACCTGATTATACTCACAACACTTTTAGAAACAGAAGCTATTGAAGGTTCATCCGACTCAGTTTTACTGATGTTTACAGTTATTAACCGATAATTGATAATTATCAATTGATAATTACAGATACTTACTGATAATAAATAAATATATATATATATGTGTGTGTGTGTGTGTGTGTGTGTGTGTGTGTAATTGTAGAAAAATGAGTTCCTATATATGTGGAACAGTTTCAGTGTTTTACCTTGAATAAAACATTCCAGTTTATTTTCCTCACCAGGTAAATGTCTCCTGTCTTCGGCTTCTCATTGGTTAAATCTTCGGTGAACGCCTTAAACACGAGTCTGTTCCTTCATCTTTTATTATTCATTTTTCTATTAATGCATTTTCCCCGGAAAACATGAATAAATTGGAGAAACTTCATAAACTCGCTTCAAACCTGGTCCGACCCCAAAAATCATTCGACCAGAAACAGTTTCTGAACGTGAAAGTTCCGACTTCCGTTGGAACCTCTGAACGGTTTGGTCCCGCCCCCTTCCGTTCAGGAGGGAAACATCAGTCTTTCCGTTAATATTCATGTTTTTAAGGATATTTTATACATGTAAACATTTACTGATATAACTTTACAGTTTAGGTTTTACATTTTTAAAATGTAAAAAAGTATACGTGTGTGTCCGTGTCCTTTAGCTTTTACATTGTTTCATTAAATACATTGTTGATATATATATATATATATATATATATATATATATATATATATATATATATATATATATATATATATATATATATATATATATATATATATATATATATATATATATCTGCCTTTTTTTCCTTCTTTGTAAAAAAAAGTATGTTGAAGAAATAATAGATAAAAAAAATAAAAATTAAAGATATTTATAAAATGATTTGTTGGGTCGGGGGGGCTGGGGTTGAGTTATTTTAGGGGAGACTTTGTGGGGAGAGACAGACGGGGGGGGGTGGGGGGGGGGGTGATGATGTCAGCATGTTGCCATGGCGCCAAATGTCGGAACCTGTCGCCGCCTGTTCCTGGGGTCATGTGACACATCAGAGCGACACCGGTGTTTGTGGTGAAATTAGTATCAGATTATGAAGCAGACGTTTGGTTCTGTTTACCGCCATCACACACAGCTTGTCCTGCTTCCAGACCAGACCACATCAGACCACTTCAGACCACCTCAGCCCCTTTGAGGAGGATTTAGTGGAGTTTCAAAGCAGAGGAAGTGTTTGAGGTGGTTGTGTGGCCTGAAGCGTCTGAACTCACATCAACAAACACTTTAGACCAAACAGCTTTAGTCTCATTTACTTCCATAATCTGTCACTTTAAGACATTCATCATCCTGAGAACCACTATTAAAAGGAAAAAAGAAAAACTGAAACTTTTTTTAAGCAGAGGAATCATGATGATGGGTTAAGTTTTAGTTTTTCTTTTTGGTTTTGTTTCCAGTTGTTTTGTTGAAACTGATAAAGCTTTTGAATAAATATGTTAATGGCATACACACACACACACACACACACACACACACACACACACATATATATATATATATATATATATATACACATATATGATGATAAAATGTTAGATTTTCATCAGATTGTTTAGGGTGTTTTTTTCTTTATTTCAGAAGTTTTATATATGTTTTGGATAGTTAATCACTTTTTTGTCTTTTTTGTGAATTTTATGGTTCTTTTCCATATAATTTGTTTCTTCATGTATTTTTGTGTATTTTGTGGGAAATTTGAGTCTAAGGTGTTCCAATTGTTGTGTTGAAACTGATAAACTGATGAAGCTGTTGAATAAACACGTTAATTGAATATATATGCATTTTTTTTGCATATGTTTAGGATATTTTAATCATATCTTTGGGTTGTTTTTCCTTTTTGGAGAAGATTTTAGAATATGTGTTGGATTTTTCATCACTTTTATTTTTTTGTGAATTTGAACATGCTTTGTCATTTTTTGCTCCATATAATTTGTTTCTTTCTGTATTTTTGTGTATTTGTATGTAATTTGACTCCAAAAACAAAAAAGTTGAGACAGAACAGTCTACCAACATAAAGTGTTTTAATCATTATTAATCCAAATTAATTCAAATCAACCCTGTTATTAATCAGATTAAAATGTAAATAATTTGACAGCCGTAAAAAGTAAACATTAAATTAAGTGGAGAAAATTAATTTGACTATAGCACATACAATTTTTTAGTTTGTTGTTTTTTGTGATGTTGCATATTTGCAAAAGTAGGCACAAAAAACAGTTTTAAAATGTGAAGAGTTAAAAAAACAACACTTTAAAAATACAATGAATAAAAGTTAATGCATCAAAAAGCATCTGTTAAAAACCAAAGAAAAGATTAAAAAAAATATCAAAAAAGTAACAACAAATTAAAAAGTGTAAATAAGTCAGAAGTTTAAAGATTTTTTAATGCAACAAAAAAGAAAATGTGACAAAAAAGCACTGGTTAAAAATCTAAGAAAACAAAACGTTAAGAACAAAAAAACAAAAATAAAAAAGTGAAATTTTTTTTTTAAAGTTTAAGGCAATAAATAAATAAAAAACAAATGTGTAAAAAAACAAATGTGTCATAAAGCAGGTGTTAAAATAAAAGAAACAATGATTTAAAAAAAAAAACCAAAAAATAGAAATGTTTTTTAAAAAGAAACAAAAAAAAAGATAATTGTTTACAAAAAAAAATCCAACAAAACCAATGAGTTAAATGTATTCGATGTTGACATTGGTTCTAAACCTGACGCAGACGCTTTGAAAAGGTCTTTTCATCTTCCTGTTGACTTTTCCACTCTATCGAGAACACGTCTTCACAGGAAATTAAAGAAAGATAAGACGACATTTACCAGACAACAGCAAACATCAGTTTATTTAAGGCAGATCAAACACAGAGGTCAAAGGTCAGACTTTAAGGGTTACCATTCCTGTAAGAAGCAGCTGTTTAACGAGTCCCTGACGCCGTGCATGAAACCAGCTTTAAACAGGTCAGCGAATCAAACACTCCTTCATTAATCCAAGTTTAAACAGGAGGTCTGGTCCAGGTGAGCGAATCAAAAACACCTTCAGCTTTTAAAAAAGTCTGTTAGTTTTTGTTTTGAATTCACCAGTCATTCATTTGTGTCTAATTATTTAAATTCTGATCCATTCACTAAATCCATCCCATAATAAACAGTGTTGAATTCTTACAATGACACACTTCTACACAATGACTACAAAATACACACATTTAACATAGAAACAACAACAATAAATAATAATAATATTAATAATAATAATGTTGATGTTAAACACTGACAGAAAAAAAATACAACTAAATAATAAAATTTATATGAATAATATTGAAAAAAAAACCTTTTTTTTATCCGTGCATCAATAATCTGACATTTAAAGGGTTAAATATAACAGTTATAACAGTATTTGGTATTTTCGTCTCGTCTGAACCCGCTTTATCCTCACTAGGGTCATGGGGGTCACTGGGGGTCTAATCCAGCTACAATGGGTGAAGGCGGGGTCAGAGGTCACCCTGTATGAGTCTCCAGTTCATCTCAGGGCTGAACATATATAGACAAACAATCACTGCCACATTCACACCTATGGACAATTTAGATTAACCAGTTAACTAGTTAACCAGTTAACCTATCAGTGCATGTGTTTGGATGGTGGGAGGAAACTGGAGAAAACCCACGCAGACACAAGGAGAACATGTAAACTCCACACAGAAAGCTTTTGAACCAGGGTCCACTGCACCACCCCTGACCCTATTTGGTATTTTTGTTTAGTAAAATTTTAAAAAGTTCAAAACAAACTGTACATAAAATATTTTCTTAGTACGACACTATTCTACATTGGAAAATTAAAAACACCACCTGTCACTATGACAATAAAGTCGTAATATTAGAATAAAGTTATAGTTTTAGGTTCAGTGTAGTAGAGCATTAACTGACACGTCGACTCCCGTAGCACAAGTCGACTTAAAACTGGAGGAGTCGACAAGTCGCATGTTATTCTCTCTCTCTCTCTCTCTCTCTCTCTTTCTCTCGGCACGTAAACACAGACCAGACGTAAAAAAGACATGGCTGCTGCAGGTCAGACAGTGGTGTTGGTCTGACAAAACAAAAGACAGTGACAGACACACATCGCATGTGTGGAAATATTTCACCTTAGATAAAAAAAAAACGGCACTACCATCTGAGGAGGCATCCGCTAGCTAACCTGAGCGAGCAGCAGCACAGACAACATGCATTAAGACAACACACTTTTCCCCCAAACATGATGTGGACAGTGTGGTGTGTGTCTTGTCAGTCGCTGCCTTAAACTTTTTGCACTTAATATAAAAAGTAAGGACGCGTGACGGACATGTGGACAGTCCAATTTTAGAGCCGTGGGTCCAGACCAAATGTGGACATATGTTCACCTGCTGATGTTCAGGTAAATTTAACAGAAAACTCTTTGCTAACATTAGCCTTTGTTTTGTTTGGGTTAAAATGTTGACACTTGTGTCTTGTCAGTGGACATTGTTACGTTGCAGTGAACTTTAATATAAGTTGCAGACGTGCGTCCGTGTGTCTGCGTTGTTCCACAGCTGACAGTGTGATGATATCATCACAACACGTCAACTCGACTCCGACTTTATTGACAGATAAGTCGACTTGAAAAAAACTCAAGTCAGTGTAGTGGGCGGGGCTAATAGGCTCAGTATTTGGCTCAAATGAAAATAGAACAACACATGATTACGACTTTATTGTGGTAAATTATTCTATTTTTTTCGAGCATTTTTAAATTTGTAAATTATGACATTATTGTCATAATATTTCGACTTTGTTTTTTGTAAAAGTTTGATTCTTTTTGTATTCGACTTTATTCTCACAAAGTTACAGTTTTCATCTGGATATTTTACGACTTTCTTCTGGTAGTTTTGTTTAGTACTTATCATTATTATTATTATTATGGGCTGTCAGGATTCGTTTGACTACAATGACGTCCAATCAAAGGAAACTTTACTCAAACCCTCGTGATGACATTGTTCGGTGTCAGATTCATGTCAGTGTTTGGATTCGAACCTGATATATTTATTCAGTTGTTTCATCTGGTTCTGGTTCTGGTTCTGGGACCAGATAGAACCAGAACCAGATCCATTTAACCCAGACCCAGCTTCATGTGACCCATTATAAGACCCGTTAAACTCTAGTCTGATGGTAACCATGGAGATGGAATAGTGATGTTACTCCTCCGTCTCATCTTCCTCACTGTAGTCGCTCAGAGGAAAGTCTCGACTCTCTTGCTGGGAGTTGTAGTTCTTTGTGTTGTAGTTTTTTCGGTGCATCACACACTCCTGGTCGATGATCGCCTGAAACAGATGAACACTAAGATTAGATCCACATTGTCCTAATAGTACCAGGATAGTACCCTAATAGTACCAGGATAGAACCAGGATATTATCCTGATAGTACTGGGATAGTATCAAGTATAGTACCCTAATATAATCAGGATATTACCCTGATAGACCCTTAATAATACTGTGATAGTGCACTGATAGTACTAGGGTAGTACCTTGATAGAACCACAATAGTACCCTGATATAATCAGGGTATTACCTGATAGAACCAGGATAGTTCCCTGATAGAACCAGGATAGTACCATGGTAGAACCAGGATAGTACCCTGATAGAACCAGGATAGTACCATGATAGAACCAGGATAGTACCCTGATAGAACCAGGATAGTACCATGATAGAACCATGATAGTACCCTGATATAATCAGGATAGTACCATGATAGTACCCTGATATAATCAGGGTATTACCTGATAGAACCAGGATAGCACCATGATAGAACCAGGATAGTACCCTGATAGAACCAGGATAGTACCATGATAGAACCAGGATAGTACCCTGATAGAACCAGGATAGTACCATGATAGAACCAGGATAGTACCCTGATAGAACCAGGATAGTACCATGATAGAACCAGGATAGTACCCTGATAGAACCAGGATAGTACCATGATAGTACCCTGATAGTACCCTGATAGTACCCTGATAGAACCATGATAGTACCCTGATAGTACCCTGATAGAACCAGGATAGTACCATGATAGAACCAGGATAGTACCCTGAAAGTACCAGGACAGTACTGTGTTCATGCAATCAGTTTTTCTTCCTCTTTTCTTTTGCATTTACCATTTTCTCCTCTCGTACAGCAGGATTGCGTAACAGGAAGCAGAGTGGTGCGTACAGGATGTTGATGACTCCGATGAACACCATGAGGCAGGGGAAGCCCACCGCCTGCACCAGAGCGCCCCCCGTGGACGGTCCTAGAACAACAACATATGTCACAGTCTCGTCTCCATTTCCCATAATCCCTTTCATCTGTGATGAGTTCAGATGTGTTACCGATGGCGAAGCCCATGCAGAGCGCCACGTCGGCAATGGCGTACACGCTGCCGTACACGGAGGCGTGGCGAATGTCGACCAGGTAACCCATGATGGCCATCATGGAGGAGTCCACCATACCTGAAGGTCATTGAAGGTCACACAGTAGGTGTTACAGTCAGTTACCATGGTTACGGACATATCAATTTAATCATGTTCTGGATTTGACTGAAGGAAATAAAACCAAACTACATGATTGTTTCCTTTTTCTGAAACATTTCTACTGATGATATTTACCGATAGCGAATCCCAGGCCTCCGTTTGGACCAATCAGACCGTAGATACTGGAGGCAAAAGGAACCTGAACACAACACAACTGTTATTACTAGGAATTACACAGATCTACCTTAAAACAGATCCAGTGGACATTGTACTTACACACAACAGACTGACACCAACGATGAACATCCCCAACATGGAGCACAGCCACCTGAACACACAGAAATACCCATCAGCCACTGGGGCCACCTGAGGGCTGCAAGAGCTCATCAGATGTTCACAGGTAATAGGTCTTATGGTCCTGTCTGTTCCTTTTATTCAATTCCCTATTCATGCATTTGGTTTATATTCAAGGATTATGACAGAAAAACAAGTTCATATCAATAATATTAATGGATGAAAATCAGCGTAAAAAGCTTCAAATTTTTAAATTTAACTGTTGGAGATTCACATGTTTCTACCACATCCTCAATGAGGTTTATTGTTTGTAAAAGTACCTGAAGAAAAAAATGGGCCAAAACGCTGTGAAAGCGTGAATTTAGTTTGATATCATCAATGTTTTAAACAGCTGTTTATTTTTGACCAATCAGCTACTGTTGCCAGGCAGAACAAACCAATCAGAGCAGCAGAGGTTACACTGACCCTGTTTCCATGATGATATAAATTAAATAACTGAACTTTACTGACCGTCCCATCTTATTGGCCAGGATTCCAAACAGGTTGGTTCCGATCAGATAGGACACACTGGCAGGAAGGAACGCCATACCTGCAACAGGACACGCCAATCAGTGAGGATCCCGCCCCTTCACCTGTCAATCATCATGTCTTAAACCAACTGTGGTCGTACCGAGCTGCCATCGCGGTGAACACATGGTCTGGAGCATCCAGATGGGTAGGGTGGGCTCCAGGATGGCCACACCCATATTAGCAAAGCACAGGGACCCTAGGGGAACACACTGAGACCAGGACCTGGGCCAGGACCAGGACCTTTGCCAGGACCAGGACATGGGCCAGGGTTTACAGCCAAAACGGATGAGTCTTACCTGCACTGATGAGGATGTACGGGTCCTTCAGCAGTGTCAACAGTGGAGTCCCCTCCACACTCTGAAACAACAACAACATGATGAGGTTAGACTGCACAGCTGGGGGGCGTGGCTACTGTTGTGTGGGGCGTGGCTACTGCTGTGTTAATGTTGGTGCTAATGTTGGTTTGTTCTCCTTTTTGTTTGGTCCTTGTGATGTTTGTTGTTGCCCATGATCGCCCTGGCGGGTGACATACTGTTCGTCTGTCTGTGCATCGTCTGTGCGTCTGTCCGTCCATGCGGAATGTACTCTCAATAACTTTTGACAGCTTTGATGGAGGATTACCAAATTCATACCACACGTGCTTCTCATGAAGGTCTTGTTCAAGTTTAATGATGTATTTTTTGACTCATGTTTTTTGTCATTTGTGTGAAGGTGGACAGCAGGCTATTTTATTATGAACATGGTTGTTGTTGTAAATGGTAAATGTTCTGCACTTATATAGTGCTTTTCCACCTTCATGGTGCTCAAAGCGCTTTACATTAGCCTCACATTCACCCATTCACACACACACTCATACACCAGTAGGTTTCTAAGGTTCTGCCAGTCCTACTGGGAGACTAACTTAGGGTTCAGTATCTTGCCCAGGGACACTTCTACATGAGGACAGCCAGAGCTGGGACGCAAACTGCCAACCCTTCAGTCATTGGGCGACCCGCTCTCCCAACTGAACCACAACCACCTGTTGTTGACATAGTTTTTATTGTCTTGTTGTTGTCATGGTGGTTCTTGTTGTTATTAGGGTTGTTGTTATTAGGGTTGTTGTTGCTATTGTTATGGTTGTTATTCTTGTTGTTGTCACGGTAGTTGTTATTGTCATGGTTGGTGTTGTTGTTATTGTCATGGTTGTTCTTGTTATCTTCGTCTTGTTGTTGTGGTGGTGCTGCTCACCCCTGGGCAGATCTTGGACGGCTGGAGGATACACATCTGTAACGCTGGAGCACAAACACATGAGTGTGAGGACACAAACATACACACACACACACACATATATATATACACACACAAATATACACACACACAGCACCACCTGCTGTTTGTGTTTATGTTTATGCAGTGTTTACCTCCATCGAACACTGCAAGGAAGGCCAGGATCAGGAAGGGGGCGCTCTTCCCCACAAACTCATACATGACACTGCCAAATGGAGCCCCGACTGTAACACAACAACAAAAACACACAAAATACACAACACAGTGTACACAACACAACAGGGATCTGACACCTGCAAACGGACCAGAACCAGGTTTGGACCTGGAACTGATCTGGACATGGACCTAGAACCTGTTCGCACCTGAAACGTGTCTGGACTTGATTTGCACTTCTGGTTAAGTCTATGTGTTCCGGTTCCATCTGGTTCTGAAGCTTCAAATATCCAGTTGAATCTAAGTAAAACTAAACATTTTACCAGCATCTGTTTAACCTTTTAGTGAAAACCTGGACTTGGACCAGGACTAGAAAGTGTTCCTTTAGGATTTGACCCCTTTCTTCTACCTTTGGCCCAGACTCGTTTCTGACCAGTTTCAAACCAGTATGACTGAAAATTGGGGCTTTGATCCAGATGAGTATCAAACCAATTTCAGACCAGTTCCAGACCAGTATGACTGAACATTTGTTCACTGGTATTTTTATTAGTGTCATCAATGTTTCATTCAACCAGAAGCTCATTTTTCAGACACACTTTGTAAAAGTCCTGTTCATGTTCTGATCCAAACACATTTAAACTAAACCCAGACATAGAACCAGTTCATCTTCTCTTGGACCTGGCTTTGACAAGTTTGACTTAGTTTTTAGGACCTTTTTGTTTGATTCCATGACCTGGAAATAAATTAATGACCAGGCAGACTGGACTTAGAACACCAGCAGGAAATTAAATGTGAGAACTCACTCAGGACACCCATGGCCAGTCCTCCTAGAGCCACACCCATGGCCACGCCTCTCTCCTCATCATTGGTGTAAACGCTGGCCAACATCCCCAGACCTGCAACCACATCAAAACTCCGTTAACTGTCCCTTGACCAGTCTTTAAGCGGCCGTTAACCAACTGTTAAACAGCCATTGACCTGCCCATCATCACGGTGAACTCTGACCTGCCACTGATGAGAAGGACGATCCAATCCCTTGCAGAGAACGAGCGAAGAACAGTAGAGCGTATGTACCTGAAAAAGCAAACACTGACCACAGACACCAGCGTATTAGACACCGATCAACATCCAAATACCAACAAGTCGATGAGTTTGAACTTACTGATGGTCGACACAAAC
This sequence comes from Siphamia tubifer, assembly GCA_020466265.1. Lineage (NCBI taxonomy): Eukaryota > Metazoa > Chordata > Actinopteri > Kurtiformes > Apogonidae > Siphamia > Siphamia tubifer. The sequence goes on from CM035791.1 coordinate 6,726,902, forward strand.
ATGATGATGAAGCCGGCGAACATGGGAATGTGATACCCAATCCTGGAGAACACATGACCATGTGTTAGTGTTACCACGGTGACACATGTTTTACCCAAAACAACCTGAACATCGAATCAAAGTTCATTAAATATTTGTGAGATTATTCTTAATTGGTTATAAGGTCACAGAGGGTTTGTGGAAATTGGGTTCTCCCTTAGGGGCCATTTACAAGACTACGATTGTGGCTAAATACAACAGCATATTTTATCAGAAGTGCCTTTCGTTTATACGAAGCCGAGGCCGTCATGGTGTGAATACGCACAAATCTGAAGACTCCTTCCAGAGTGGGGCGTATTGAAGATGTGCTGGGTCCGTCTACATGGCAAGAAACGCACATGTTCACGTTGCGTACATCTTTTTTTTTTTTTTTTTGCTTACATCTTTACGTCACATATGTTCACGTCACATACGTTCACGTCACATATACTTTCCTGTTACATTGAAACACTGAACAAGTCAAGCAACAAACATGTGGGACAACATGGATCCCACAGATCTTCCAGCTTCCCTAGCATTAGCATTAGCACTAGCAGCTCTAGTAAATGTACAGGAGTGGTTTCAGTTACTGTACAGATATTACACGCATACCATAGCCGAACAGAGACAGGTGGACAATTACATACGTCAAAAACTGAAAAAGACATGTCGATGGTCCATCAGTACCACATAGCCGGCCTGGCATGAATATCCAATTGTATTTCACTGACTGTTGCATCTTCGTATAAACAAGGATTTTCTCCTGAATATGCTTGTCTATATGCACAAGAAAAACTGAAGAGACGCCACTTTTGCATTTTCTGTTTTCATCGTCTTTGTATAAATGTAGCCTTTATTTATTTATTTATTTCAGATCCCCATTAGTAGACTTAGAGACAGAGTGAGAAGTTTCACCATCTGGGAGATGCTCAGACTCATTTTGTAATCTACTTCAGAATGGAGACACAAGTGGTAGGGATTCAAAATTTCAATCAACACAATAGGACACTGACGTCATGAATAAGTAACGAGGTTGTGTATATGGCGAGGTGGAAGTTTTTGGTAAAGAATATTTCTGAAACAGACTTGAGTTGAGATGACACAATAATTGCAATATTCTATAATTAAAAATCTAACATTCAAACTCAACATATGTTTTTGTTTGTAATAAACTAACATGTACCATCAGATTTTCAAAGAAGATTGCAACTATTTGAAATTAAAACTTTTGTGCGAGGCCTTTCCAGTTCCAGTTCCCATTTCTAAAATGGAGAAAACAGAAGGGTTCACAAAGCACTATGGGTGGTAAATTTTTCCCTATCTCAAAAACTGTTGTGAGTCTGCATTCATGCTGACTCCATCCAAAGAGATGGTTGATGTCTGCTTCCACTTGATACTAAAAACAAATGGGGCACCCTACCCTCCGAAACATAACTCCAAATGTAGGCATGGGGACCAACTGTAGGGCCAAGGTGTGACTTTGAGACAGGCTTTAGAACCACTGCTCCTCCTCCTCCACCTCCACAGATGAACCTCCTGAGGAGGTTCATCTGGTCAGGATGTCTCTATGGGGAGGTGTTCTGGGCAGGTCCAACTGTGTGGGAACCTGGGACAGACCCAGGACATGCTGGAGGGATCATATCATTGGACCTGGGAATGGCTTAGAGTCCCCCAGCGGAACTAGAGGAAGTGCAGGGAAGAACAGTAGCCATGTGACCTTGATCCAAATAAGGGGAAGAAGATGAATGAAAATACCCCGAGTAGAGTTTGAGAGTCAGGACATTTGAGTTTTACTGCAGCAAAGAATTAAAAACATGAGGGAGGTTTTACTGATGTTCAGGTGCAGGAGGTGCTGCTTTGAGCTCCTTTACCTTCAAGGACTGACATGAAGGACTGATGAAGGTTAGAATCAGCTTTAGGGTCAGAGTCTGGTTTAGAGTTAGGGTCATGGTTAATGTCAGATACCTGTTGGTGAGGGGACCAACAAATGGGTTGACCAGCAGCTGGACCACGGCTTTGGATGCGAACAGAAGTCCAACACGGACATTCTCCTCCTCCAGGTAAAGACTGTCCTGGAGACATGAAGACTCCTGCAGGAGGACAGAGGAGAGAAGAGGAGACCAGAGGAGTTCAGACCTGGACTCGAACCCACCAGGGATTAAACGTTCAGCCTTACTGTGCTGTTGGACGTGTTGTTGATGGGCAGGTCTGAGGTCGGTCCACTCTGGTCTGTTGGGTCACCATCAGGGGTCGGTCCAAGGGTCTCATGAAGACTGAATGTGGTGTTGGCGGGCAGCAGTGCCACAGATGGCCGAGGGCCCCGGTCTGGGTGGGGGCCCAAGAGTGGAGCACTGAGGCCGGGTAGAGGAGGCAGGGTGGGCCCTTCAGTCTGGAGCTCTGGAGTGGGATGTTCAATGGCGTACAGGAATGTGGGGATAATGGGAACTAAAAGAAAAAAACACCAGCCAACACTAAGTCACATAAACAAACACACACTTATTTAGTTTGGTTCATTTTGTTCTTACTTTCACTCAGTTTTTGTTATTTTTTCATGATTTTCCTGAGGTTTAGTTTGTCTTTGTTGTTGTTTTGTTTGATTTTGTTGTTTTATTTTATTTGGTTTAGTTTGTTTTTGTTGTTTTCAGTCTGGGGATGGCAGAATTTAACTTCCTGTTTTGTTGTTTCTGTTCCCTGTGGTTTCATAGCTTTTCCACATATTCAGATGGAAGTGGACTAAATAAACCAGATTAACCAGTTTATATGAAGATCTGGAGGACCAGATTGTATTTGTATGATTCGTTGTAATCAGATTACTGCTGTTATCTGATCAACAAATGATTCTGTTTACATCAGGGTTTTTTCTGAATGGTGTAATAAGGGCACTGCGCCCTCATGCAATTTGGCCAATGCCCTCTTCCCAACTAGAGGTGTGTTCACACAAGTGTGTGAACACACTTGTGTGAACACACTTGTGCAATAGCCTGAGTCCAAAAATGCGTTCCAGGTCTGAAACAGTAGGTGGAACTGTGGAGGACATTTGTTGCTATGCAACAAATACAGAAGTCAGAAAAAGACAAACCCTCATCTATCTGTTAGTCTGTTTGGGGAAAAGAGAAGAGGAGGGACTTTCTGTCACATAGTGGTTCTGTAGATAAGGTCAACCTGTGGACCTGGACCTGGACCCAGTGGTTCTGGAGATCATTTCAGCCTGTGCTTTTTCAAAGACAACAGGAGTGGTGTTTATGGTTTGGTGGTGTTTTATCCACTTGGCAAAATGATGAGGACCAGGTCCAGACTCAGGCACAGATGCATTCACACAGTATCGTAGTGTGCCAGGGTACTGGTGGCCCGGATGCAGGACCACCTTCTGAAGTGGGCTCAGGCACAGAATGGTTGTGTTGACATGGACAAAAATAAGGTGTACTCAGGTATGGACTGGAGTACACTGTGTAAAAACAAGAGGTGGTAAAAGTACTCACATTCTGTATTTAAATAGACATACAACTACTTATGTGAATAAAATACTGTGGTAAAAGTACGTAGTAGTACTGATTCAACTGCTTTACTGAAGTAAAAGTAAAAAAGGACAGCTTGTAATAAAGTACAAAAGTAAAAATTAAAACTGCATTTTTTTGCCATGAATGAAACAATATTTATTTCATCAGGAAGAATTAGAAAAGTTACTGTTTTTCTAATTCCACAGTTCCACAAAAGAGCAAAAACAATCTTGTTATAAACAAAAACAAAATCCAACCTTGAATTGAAAAAAAGACTCAATAAAATCTTGAATTAAAACCCTTCTGTAAATATGTCATATGGATCCATATCTATGTTTTCTACATGAGCGCATGAACCCTCTTCTGTTTAAAGTCACCATCAGGAACAAAAGGCACAAGGTAAAGGATCAGAGAACGTGCTTCATCACAACAAACACGAGGAGACAACGTTAAAGGTCAGAGGTCAGAGGGCGCCTCTGAGCACAGTGACCTCTGACCTCTACAGCTGTGAGTCTGAAAACTGTCGACAGTTTTGACCTGGACTTTCTTCAACATCTACACAGACACAAGTAAATGGACGCTCTCCTGTAGTTTATATGAACACGCACAGAACATGTCCTTAAGCCACGCCCCCCCCCCCTTTGAATGAAGAGAGGTCCACCAAGGAGGTTATGTTTTTGACAGTTTGTTTGTCTGTCAGTTAGCAAGATAACTCAAGATACCCCCCCCCCTTTTTTTTTCTCCAGATCTTCCCATTACGAACCTACCCTGTAAATTTCATCAAGATCCGACCATAACTTTTTGAGTTATCTTGCTAACTAACAGACAAACAAAAACAAACATAACCTCCTTGGTGGAGGTATTTGAATATTTTAACCCAAGTCCATCCATTTTCAGACTCACAAAGAACTGGACAAACAGACAGGTTTAAATAAATAAACATTATAAATGTAATATTGGTCTAAATATTTGGATGAAAAAAACAAAATATGATGTAGTTTGACCTCAAATGATCAATATCTGGTCAAAATACAACAAAGATCAATCAGTGACATGTGGGTCTATCATCTGATTGGCCTGTCGTCTGATTGGCCGGTGTTTTATTTGGACAAATAACAGCAGGTTCATGGATAATATTTGTGTATTTCTGTGTATTTGTGCTGATTTGTTCCTATTTGTGTGTATTTGTGAATATTTGTATTCATTTGTGTGTACTTGTATGTACTCTAAATATGTGTGCATATATGTGTGTACTGTACTGTACATAAATCTGCTTATGTGTGTGTATTTCTAAATGGTTGTCATATTTGGATGCATTTGTTCATATTTTTTCATATTTGTTCATATTTGTGTGTACTTGTGTGTACTTGTACTCACCCACCACAGTCAGCAGCATGTTGTCGAGCAGCAGTGCGACACAGACCACCACCAGGACCAGTCTGGGTGAACCTCGACTCTGATGGAACCACGGCATCTGATAAAGAACACACACACATACACAACTACACCTCCCATAATGCAACAGCACAAACACAGGTCTTTAATCATGTTGTGGTCAGAGCTGCATTAAAACTAATGTGTGTTGGTTTTGTTCAGGTGTGACAGCAGCTTCATATCATATCTGATCTTTAATAAAACCACAGGATGGAGGATGGAGATGCAACACATGTCAGAGATTAGACTGCACCCAAACACTCACACTGGATGTTCACTCTGGACACACACACACACACACACACAATGATTATGATTGTGCAATAATAATAATAATAATAATAATAATAATAATAATAATAATAATAATAATAATAATAATAATAATAATAATAATAATAATAATAATAATAATAATAAAAGCCATATCTGAAAATGATTAGTATCATATATTATGTTTGCAGATTGAGGAGGCCACAGTGCTTATGTTCTGTGTCACAGGAATGTTAATTATGGTCAAATACAGCATCTAATGTCAAGAATGAAGGAGTTTACAGAGAGTTAGGAGACAAAAACTGCAGCGGCATGTGATAGTATGATGTATGTTAATTTCATAGCTCTAACCAACACCCCTATTAACCCAAAAACAGAACCGGGTTGTCGATCCCTTCATCACACACTCTCTAGTGATACTGCAAGATGCAGAAATGGGTGTGGCCTCAGCTCTACCAATGACCAATCACTTACATCATATAGTTCTTATAGAACTAGTAGCAGTAGAAGTAGCAGTGAAAAGGGTTCTAGGAACTATGTAGTTCCTATGCTGTGGGAACATGGGAAAAAAAAGGTTATAGGGCCTGCAAAAGGTTTCTACAGTGGGAAAGTGCCTAATATTAGCCTGTTAATATGCCTTAGCTTCATTAGCTAATGTAGGATTAAATGTACTGTTCCACAACCAACACGTTAGCATGTCACATAATTTTACCGAATGTTAGCATTTATGTTTACTGCTACTTAAATTATGTTTGTGAAATTTTGCCTTATTAGCTAGTGTTAGTATTACGTTTACTCTTTATAATATCACTTTATCATATCAGCATGTTAGATTAATTTAGCTTCATTCCCTCATATAGGATTAGGTTTGTTCAATGGTAAATGGACTGAGTTTACACAGCACATTTTATGGACCCATGGTGCCCAAAGCACTTGACACTTTCTCACATTCACACACCAGTAGGGAGCTACTGCCATTCATGGCACTACCAGACCGACTGGGAGCACCTTAGCCTTCAGTGTATTGCCCAAGGACACTTTGACATATGGAGCCAGGATATGAATCGTCAAATATTTGGTCATTGGACAATCCACTCGACCAACTGAGCCACAGCCACCACATTCACTTTACTCTTGCCTCAGAATGTTAGCCTGTTGGTTTGCTTTAGCTTCATTACCTAATATAGGATTATGTTTATTGTTCCATAACCAACAAGTTAGCCTTTAAATTTACTGTACTTATATGACTTATATGATCTAGCTTTATTTGCTAGTGTTAGCATTACATTTGACACAACTTTCTCCAGGTAAGCAGCGCCAAAACAGAAGCCATCCTTGTTGTCACTTCACATCAGCTCTGCTCGTCCACCATCACTAACCTCATTTTTATGGCCATAATATAACATTTTCTGCATCTGTAACCAGCCTCACCTTTGACACCCACATCAAGCACCTCTGTTCAACATTCTACCACCTCAGAAACACTGGAAAACTGTGTTTGACACTCTCCTTGAAAGATGCAGAGGAGCTCATCCACACACGTGTCTCCTCCAGGTTAGATTTACTGATGGGCTCCTCATTGGGGTCTCTGGCAGAAGCATTCAGAGACTACAATACACCCAGAACAGCGCTGCCACGGGATCCTGATGAGGATACGCAAACACCAGCACATCAGCCCCACACTCCACTGGCTCCCTTTCCTTTTCAGAATCCAAGCCGCCCAATATCTCAAAGATGTTCTCATTCTGCACTCTTCATCCCACACCCTTTGATCCACAAGTTCACACACTCATCAAGCCCCAGAACCAAGCTACAACCAATGGGTGCCGGGGCCTTCGCCTCTGCACCCCTAAGGGTGTGGAATGCCCTTCCTGAGTACCTGAGGTCCCCACAGAGCACAGAAGCAAAGTTTAAAAACCTACATTTTTAAAACGACCTTTTATTGAACTGTATATTTATTTTCTTTTATTCTATATCATTTTTGAGATTGTTGAGATGTAAAGTGCATTATAAATAAAATCTTTGGTAAATGGATATTTGTTTCAACTTTTGCCCAAAGTTTAGACCCTAACATTAATAAAAATAGATATAAAGTGTATTTTAGTGATACATTTCATTTTCAAGCATGATTTTTAATGTTTTTAGAGTGAAATATAAGCTATTTTTGATTCCCTATATGACCAATTAATTTATTCATTGCCACAGTTTGGCACGAATGTGTGCCAAACTGTGCCAGATGGACAGTCTGCCTGGTGTTATCCTGACTAAAACCTTTCTGGAAGTGTTGTCCTTTGCTGTAATACCATCAACTTTTGTACATGTGTTGTCAACGAGTTGCTAAAGGTGACCAATAGCATCTACACTGATGGAATCATTGTTAGCAGAATGCTATCCTCTGTCAATTAAGGGGGGAAAAAGCAGGCAAAGATAAAAGAAAAATCATTTTCTCTTTTAGTTTATTGCAGTTTAATTAGTCAAAGCAATAACTACAATATTTTAGACAGTGGTAATAGATTGTAAGAAGTTTGTAGATGTCCATAGATACAAAGAACATCCAGTTAGGATTGTGGAGTAATTCATCATTTATTTGAGGTATGTTTTTTTAGGTGTTTTCCCCTGAAAATATGGTGGAAGACGTTAACTTGGCTTCTTTGTCTCGTTATGCAACAAGTTAGCATAACTTATTCTGTTACCTAATGTTAGTCTCAGATTGACGCCTACTGAAATGATCTATTATCGCAACTTAGCCATATTTACTAACACTGTTCCATAACTAACACATTAGCATATCACAGCATTTTCCCAAAGATAGCATTTACATTTACTGCTACTTATTTGACCTATTTGTGAAATGGAACTTTCTTAGCTAGTGTTAGTATTAAGTTTACAGTTGTTTGTTTCCCAGATTTACGTCTACTTAAATGACGTGTTAGCATAACTTAGCCATATCAACTAATAATTGGATTAATTTTACTTTTGCCTCATAATGTTAGCCTGTAGCTTAATTATCTCACGTGTTTCTTATAACCTGCTTGCGGTGTTTTTTCTGTTCACTAACGCTGACCTCTGACCTCTAAGCGAACCGAACCGAAGCCACCCTCTGCTTTTTGCACAGATGTAAATGTGCAACGTCTGCTTTTGAACACTGATTGTTTTAGAGGCTTTTTCCTGCTCTGCCTAACACAGTTATCACACACACACACCCTTTATGCTCTTATCTCCATCTCCTGCTTCACCTCCACCTCCTCCTCCTGTTGATGGAAAATTGATCTGAAATGTGATTTTGTGTTTGGATCCTTTGTTTGACGACACAAAAATACACAAAAACGTCTGGATCAGATGCAGCGACGGAATAAAAGCACGAGACCTGAAATAAAGAGCAGGATGGGAACGTACCGACAGAGTTTAAAAAGGGAAATTTGATCATTAACACAGGAAAATGTCAGTTTAATACTTAAACTACAGTTTCATCCATGACGATAAATCATATCTTATAATAAAAACCATGTTGGACAGTTTTATAAAAGTATAAAATCAGATTCAAAAGTGGATTTAAACACTTTTACTTGAATAATGAACTGAAGTTGAATAAAAAACAAACCAAACTAACAATACAAAAACTGTTTGTTCCAGAAACATCCAATAAATATGGACAGATGCAGATTATAACCTGTCAATAACATCTACAAATGATGCATGATGGGAAAAAAAGAAAACTCACCTTCAATGGATGGACAGTGAGGAAGACGAGCAGGGCGAAGACGAAGGTGAGGGTGTCGTTCTTCTGGTTCAGGAAAATGATGACCGGATTTATATGAGACCTGAGAGGAGGAGGGGGAGGAGGAAGAGAGGGAGGTGGAGTGGGACAGGGGAGCAGGAGGAAGAGGAGGAAGAAAACAAGTAGAAGGAAGGAAAAGGAGGAAGAAGAGGAAGCAGAGGAGGAGGACTGAGATAGAGGAGCAGGAGGAAGAGGAGTAGAAGGAAGAGGAGGAAGAAGAGGAGAAGGGGGAGAAGGAAGAGGAAGAAGGATGAGGAAGAAGAGGAGTAGGAAGAAGAGAAGGAGGTGGAGTGGAACAGGGAAGACAGGAGGAAGAGGAGGACAAAGAAGAGGAGAAGGGGGAGAAGAGAAGGAGGAGAAGGAAGAGGAAGAAGAGGGGGAGGAGGAGGAAGAGAAGCAGGATGGGAGCAGGGTGAAGAGAAGGAGGAGGAAGAAGTGGAAGGAAGGAAAAGGAGGAGGAAAAGGATCAATAGGTAGGAGAGGAGGAGGATCAAAACGGGGGAGCAGGAGGAAGAGGAGGAGAAGGAAGAGGAGGAAGAAAAGGAGTAGGAAGAAGAGGAGCAGTGAGATGTGGGGGAGCAAGAAAAAGAGGTTAACGTAGAGGAGGAGCTGGAGGAAGAGGAGGAGGAGTGAGACAGGGGAGCAGGAGGAGGAGGAACAAGAGGAGGAAGAAGAGAGTGGAAGGAAGAGGAAGAAGACAAAAAGAGGAGGTGGACCGAAACAGAGAGAGCAGGAGGAAGAGTAGAAGGAGTAGGAACAAGGAGAGGAGAAGGAGGAAGAGGAGCAGGGAGTTGGTTCTTCCACCTTGATAATGATACAAACAGACAATATGAACACTGAGGTCAGGTTATTAGTGTGTGTGTGTGTGTGTGTGTGTGTGTGTGTGTGTGTGTGTGTGTGTGTGTGTGTGTGCGTGTGTGTCTGTAATTGTGAACATCTGCTGTTCTTTTATTGAAAACCTGGAACAACCTGCAGGCAGCAGCTTATCACAACACATCTACACACACACACACACACACACACGCACACACACACACACACAAGCACACACACATGGCTGGGTTAAAGGCTCTTGTTAATCTGACCCCAGACCAGTTGAACATCAGTTTGTGGCTTTTGAAGTGAACTGTGGACATGTTGTTTTAATGGAGCAGGAAGTGACCATATTTGGTCAATAGGGGTGGAGCTATGAGACACCAAGGGATAAGAGGTGAGATAATGTTAAATATTAACTCACTGATTGGATAAACACTCATATTCATTTCATACTAGCTACTACTACTACTACTACTACTAATAATAATAATAAATAATGGATTGTACTTCTATAACACAAAGTGTGTACAGTGGATCATTCATTCATTCACTTTCACATGCAGTCTGCTAGTGTTAAACTAACCCCCCCCCCCAACCCAACCCTCACACGAGCTCTACCTTCATCATTTGGCCCCACCCCTCTGTCATTCTAACCTACTAGTTTAGGTCAGTTACATGTAGATATTTGATATATTCTGTTTATATGAACTAATATAGTTTTGACTCATAAAACACAATTATAATGTATTCAGTATAAACTTTATGTACAATTGTATATAAATTGTTTTTGAACTGTGTATTAATGTGTGTTTTTATATTTTAAACCTTATGGATCTGCCAGCAGGTCTGAAGGTTCTGAATGTTCTAATGGTTCTGAAAGTTCTGATGTTTATGATGGTTCTGAATGTTGTAATGGTTGTGAGAGTTCTGATGGTTCCAATGGTTCTGAAGGATGTGATGGTTCCACCAGTGGACCCGGTTCCATCCCAGCTGTTTCCTGTTGGAGCTGTGATGTGTTCACTGTGGCTGTTAATGGTCTGTAATCACCTGTAAACAGACACACACAGCTTCAGTCTAATGAGTCTTTATGGAACCGTTTCAGACCACATGAAGCACCCCCCTCCTCCCCCCTTCCCTTACCCCTTACCCCAGACCCCCAGACTCCACCTGTCTCCGTCTCCAGGTGTGTTTTCATCTCTCTGTGGTGTCGGGTTTCAAACTCACCTGAGGCCTCAGGGTTTTCCAGGAAGGAAGCGAAGGCGGCGCTGGCTTTACCCACTGATGCGGTCGCCTTCAAACGCACCATCCTGACTTCACAGAGACATCAGAGGAAACGGGACGCTTTAAAAACCCACGCACCTGAAGGCAGCAGCCAATGACAGCACAGACAGGATACAGGGCAGACGCAGGAACCTGAACATCTCACCTGAACCTGAACGCCTCATCTGGACCAGAAGCATCATCAGTAAAAGTCTGATGTTAAAGATGGAATTCTGAGCAAAAACGGAGAAACTTAACCACATTTGGACTCGTTTACATCTGAACAACAACTTTTCTTTCAATTTAAGGATTTTTTTAATATTATTATTATTTTATTTATTTATGTAAATGAACAAATAATTTTAAGACCAGACAAAAAAAAACAGGTAGAAAATAACCTGTGGATCAGAAAGAGTCAAAACAGACGACGGATCATTTTATTTTCAGTTTTATTTCATTGTTTAAAAGGAAATTGACACTAAACCCTGATTCTGTCACAACGTTTGTTCCAGTTTGAGGACTTTTTTATTTGTGAAGCATTTGAGTGAACTGGTGGAGTTTGGCTTTTGGACAGTGTGTGTTGGTGGATCTGTGTCTGATTGGTGGATCAGCCATGTGGGTGTGGCACAGTCTGCTGTGTGTGTCGTTGGTCTGTGGTTTGGCGTTGGACTCCAACACCATCCGATCGTCCAAAGAGGCGTCGAGCAAAGAGAACATGGTAAGAACATGGAGAAAACAGACGTTATTATTGTAAAGGCTGTTCTACAAACGAAGATTCAGGTGCACAGACCCTAATATATATATATATATATATATATATATATATATATATATATATATACAACAGTAAGGAAAAAAAAGAGAAGGGATTCCATGAGTTAAGTTTATCTTTGTGAATTTATTCCCAAAGAAAACAGAAAATATTTTTCCAATAGCCTCATTGTCTGTATATTTAAAAATAAAACAGCCTTGTTCCCCCAGAAACATATTCTGGTTTAATGATGATGATGATAATAATAATTATTATTTATTTATGTATCTTTTTAAAATATTCTTAACTCCTTATCACCTACTGATGTAAATATACAACATACAAAAATAATAATCTGTCTGTTTTATTGCTATAATCAAATTGATTATCTTCACTTAAGTTAGAATTTCCTTTTTTTAAATATATACTTATACGTAATTCAGCCATTCAGGGGTGAAATTACCAAATGTGGTCAAAAACCTGTGTGGTTCTGCTCTACCTGAGTCGACCTTAGTGCCCAAATCACCAAACCAGATAAGGTTATGTACAGGAAACCAAAGGATCATGGGAAACGAAGGCAGAAAATCACGTATTAAACTATTGACAACTATTTAAATATTTACATTAACATAAAGAATACAAAATGATACAATTTCCCAGAAAATAAAACAGATTACTTTGGCTCTTACACTTTTATCCCACAGAATAGAACTAAAATGAAAACATGAAAGGAAATGTAAGAAAAACATTTTTTTATAGAATTGTGACTTCATTTTCTATTATTAGGAGAAATATAGTTCAACTAATAAAAATATGTAAAAATTGTTTTGGCACTGACTGTAATTAACGTTATTTAAAAAACAAAAAAAAGAAAGAAAAAGGCAATCCATTGACAGTGGATAGAAACAGCAGAACCCAGACTGTGTAAAAAAAAAACATTACATCATTTCACAAACGTTAAAAGAAAATCTAACAACATGGCTGCAAATACCCCCAAGAATAATACAATGTTGCATGCATACCTTATTATATATATATATATATATATATATATATATATATATATCAGATTTAAAGAGAACAGAACAGATTCAATGAGAAAAAAAAGAAACATCAGACCTCACTGACAGAATGTTAGCATTAGCATTAGACCCCTCCCCTCCCCCAATACTGAGTATCCCTTTCAGACAGACATTTCATTTCATGTTCCTTTCCTGGTTTTCCAAAACTTTTCATCTCACTGTCAGTTGTATTGACCCCTTTAGCTGGAAGTGACAAAAAATTGCGTGCACATGTTGGCCACAGAAGTAGTAGCTAGCTGGTATCATTTAACCCTTGTATGTGACTCTTCCTTCTGTTTACTGCCATAGCCTGCTAGCTGCTAACATAGCATAAACTGCTAGCCAAGCCTAACAACAAACATCAGTTACTTTTCATTATTTGATATGGTTCAGTCAGTTATATTAATAAGAAAGAAAGAAAGAAAGAAAGAAAGAAAGAACGAAAGAAAGAAAGAAAGAAAGAAAGAAAGAAAGAAAGAAAGAAAGAAAGAAAGAAAGAAAGAAAGAAAGAAAGAAAGAAAGAAAGAAAGAAAGAAAGAAAGAAAGAAAGAAAGAAAGAAAGAAGGTGGCAGCACGATGGTTGAACAGTTAGCGCTCATAGGAAGAACACCCAGATCCTGGACCGTGCAGGTCTTTCTGTGTGGAGTTTGCATGTTTCTCTCACCATGTCTGGATGGTTTCCTCCAGCTGCTTTAGTTTCCTCCATCATCCAAAACCATGTTTGTTTGGATAAAATCCTCCATCCAGATAATTCTGACCATTATCCTGGTTCTACAGCAGTAGATGCACATGTCTGTCCACTGCTCCTGACAGGTGTCCCAATGGTATCAAAAGGATGGGTTAAATAGAGAGGACACATTTAGTTGTACAGTGTAAAATGACAAATAAAGTACTTTCTTGATAAACAGTCATTTCTATAGTCAGTTCTATAATCAGTCAGTTCTATAAACAGTCAGTTCTATAAACAGTCAGTAAAAAGTTAGTCATGGAAACCATCAGATAAAAACTCAAAACCATGAGATAAAAAGTCAAAATTACAATTCACTAAGCACAACAATAATTCATCCATATATAAGGCACTCTGGATTATAAGGTACATTATCATTTTTGAAGAAAATTGAAGTCTTTTAAGCGCACCTGATAGTCCTGAAAATATGGTATTTCTTCAAAAACCCACTTCCTGTTTGAGTTTGTTTTTGGATCCCTCAATACCATGTTTTAGAATCAGCCACATAATATTGTACTCAATTTCTCACTTTTTTGCACTTAATTCCTCCTACTATTGATTGTGTTGGTGTTTCATTATGGAGGAAACAAGCGTTGTCATGGCAACAGAAGCAGCATCATGTGATTTCATTATTTTTTATTCATCAGCTGCAGAATTCATTCAGTTTCACTGAGTTCGAAACAGGATCGGCGGGTTTGACAGCAAAGAATTAGTATTTTAAAGTGTGACCTTTGACCTGTCCATCAGGATCGTTCCTATGGCAACCGGCGCCAGACAGAAACACGGTTTAACTCCCGACAACATCCATGTTCAACGGCGGACTGCGCCACACCCACGGTCAGTACGAAAAAAAACAAAAACTTACCCCGATGTTTACCCCGAGGGCAGAGTTGATCAATGAATAAATTAATGTATGTGTTTCTCAGAGGAATGCATGCAGTAACAGAGCGCAGAGGAGGACGACACCAGTGGACGAACAGGTGGACAGACAGGTGGACACAGACAGGCTGGATAGCGATCATTTTAACAGGACAAAAGGTGAGTGTTCTCTGTGTTTCAACTCCAGAGATGGCACCCTCTGTGCATTCTCTCAGTTTCAGCTCAGTGCATTCTCCAACTTTCAGCTCAGTGCATTCTCCCAGTTTCAGCTCAGTGCATTCTCCAAGTTTCAGCTCAGTGCATTCTCCAAGTTTCAGCTCAGTGCATTCTCTCAGTTTCAGCTCAGTGCATTCTCCCAGTTTCAGCTCAGTGCTCTCTGTGTTTCAGCTCCAGAGATGGCATCCTCTGTGCATTCTCTTGATTTTAGCTCAGTGCATTCTCCAAGTTTCAGCTCAGTGCATTCTCCCAGTTTCAGCTCAGTGCTCTCTGTGTTTCAGCTCCAGAGATGGCGTCCTGCGTGCGTTCCGGTGACTGCTCCTCGGGGCTGTGCTGTGTTCGGTATCTGACCGGTAAACGGTGCCAACGGATCCCGTTGGAAGGTGACGTCTGCCTCCTCAGAGGGTCCACCAAACGCCGCAGGAACCTGGGACGGTGCGACTGCACTGCCGGACTCAGCTGCACCGCCGGGGGACGGGTGGAGTCAAGCCAGGTCAAAGGTCAGGGTGTGTGCCTTCCCCGCCAGAGACAGAGGAAAACAAGGCATTCTGGGAAAAAGAGGAGGACGGAGGAGGAGAGAAGCTGCTAAGGAAGAGTCAGTTCTTTTTGTTCAGACTGAGTTTGTTTGTTTGTTTTGTGTCAAACGGTTCATGAAATGTTATTATTTACTTTGATTTGTTTTTATTTCAGTCATTTTAGTTTTTTTGTCATATGTTCAATGATTTTATGAACAAAGGTTGAGTGTTTTTATTTAACAACCAGTGTGTGTGTGCATGTGTGTGTGTGTGTATGTGTGTGTGTATATGTGTGTGTGCATGTGTGCGTGTGTGTGTATGTGTGTGTGTATATGTGTGTGTGCATGTGTGCGTGTGTGTGTATGTGTGCGTGTATGTGTGTGCATGTGTGTGTGTATGTGTGCATGTGTGTGTATGTGCGTGTGTGCATGTGTGTGTGTGTGTATGTGTGTGTGTGTGTGTGTGTGTGTGCA
>CM035791.1:6747599-7185099 GCA_020466265.1 Siphamia tubifer
AGTTCCAATGAGCCTCCCTTCCTGGAGCCTCATGGGGCCTGAGATCGGAAAATTCATGAATGGTATTCAATGGGAAATAAAATGTTAAAATTGTATCTGGTTTCTCATGTGCCCTGAATCACACACATATTGTACCTCATAATAAATGATAATTATTGGTCTGTGTTTCAACTGCTTTTGTTAACCAACGGCTGATTCATCTGCGAGTAAAAGCCGTTAATCATTTGGACTACACGTTTGGCACGCACGTAATGTCACCACAGACGCCACACCACACCTGAGCAGAGTGTGACGTCACGTACGCGACGTATTGTAGTCTTTTACTAAGCCCACATAAAACCTAACGTCATGTTTACCTCCCATCAAAAACAGGTGGTCTGCCTATGACACATCAAATATTTCTTATTAGTCTATGGCCCTCTAGAACGTCCCGTTCACTTTGAATGACGTCAGCGGGCGGATTTTTTTCGATAACCGCCTGCTGCGCCGTTAACGCCCGCTGCCCATGGCAACGGGTTTTGTCACTTCAGATTCACTGTACAATATCACTCCGCAGGTAGTTCGGCCACTTTTAAAGTAAATATTAGCTTCGTTGTAACTGCTAGCTTATCCAATGTTAACCTATCCTGATGTATCCTTACCGTAGTCAGGAAATCAGTGGAAATATCCGTCCACATCTCGTACAAATTCTCCAGGGCCAAAGTAAGTATTTTACCCCTCAGCTGGTTTTTAGAAAATAAGGAGCAGTTTCAGTATTTATTTGCAGGAACGGGACAACACCTGCTCCGGTCGCCGACCTGACTGTGTACATCCGTCTTTCTCTTTTCTCCGCCTAAAACTTCTCTTGTCTGCCCCACCTATTTCACAACACTAGTCTGTTCGAGTAGTGACAGTAATAAACTGTAAGAACCCGTAGAATAACGGCTTCGGGGTGTTGTTCGGCCGTCGGGGAATATTTTTCTGATAGTAACTCGTGTTCCATGTATTATCCCTTGCTTAACCACCATCATATGTGGATTTCAGAGCACTTGTTAAACGGAATCAGAATTTAGCTTGACACACTCCATTATTTTTTGCGAGCTAAGCACCAATGGACCGGAAGTAGAAGGGCGTGACTTAGCCTCTCCACGGCGCCTGTAAATAAAAACCGTAAAATGGACAGTAAGGCCGTAGCTTCCGAGACAGAAGGTAATTAATTTTTTTTATCTGAAAATCAAGGCACTTGTGTTTGTCTATTTTGCATAGACACTGCTGCCTTGTTTAATGAATTCAATATAAAGAGTTACCACCAGACAAAACATGCTAACATACGACAAGCTAACAGGAAAGGAGTGCGAGTCTGAGTTAAATTAATCCGTCACCATGGTAACCGACAAAGTTGCGGTAATAGTTGCAACTGCTGGTATTGTGTATTTGTCCGTGTAACAAAAAATAATACTGTTTGAAAGATCTTGTAAAAGACAAGAACACGAGCCATATGTTTTAATCTTAAACATTAACAGACTTTGCATTCATGAGTAAAATATGAGTAATGATTCCTCATATAAACCATGTTTAACATGAACATGGGGTTTTGATTTTTATCAAATATCACAGTTTGTTCTATGTTACTGATTCCAGAAGGAAAAAGGCACACCTATTTTTATTTATTTGTTCACACTTGAGTGGCTTAGCTTTGGATTCATTAGCCATTTTAAACAATTATATTAGATAGAAGATAAAACTTTTACAGAACAGTGCATTTATATGTAATTTTTACTGTTTAAAAAATGTCAGAAGGGACCACTGGCCTCTGATAATCTGCACATTATCAGATCTGAACCTCTTTAAAACAAGTTTGGCCACCTCTGTTTTATCTCCTCTATTGTTGTTTGTAGTTAAAGCTAAAGAGCGTCCTCTACTGGAAGCTGAGGAACATCACAGTTCATCACCACCACTGTTCCTTCACTGTTGACAAACCGTGTTGTTGTAATACACGTCCCCAAATGTAATAACTTCACTTCATTTTCTAATAAAGCCGCACTTTTTAATAAACTGCCCCAACACTTGGAACATTTCCATCAAATAAAAGGGAAAACAATCTGGAATTGACAGCATATACCATAAGGACCCAGTGCTACTTTTGTCCACAAATGTTTGTTTATTTCCTCTATATTTAATTTTTATGAAGTGATTTATCACCATTAATTGTCATTTTATCTTCTGTGTTTTGCATTTCTTTTTGTGAAAACTTTGTATTTTCCTGTATTTTTTTTAAACTGGAAAAATTAAAGGTCAATAAATAAATTTAAAAAAGGAGAAAACATAATTTTAAAGCAAAATCTGTCCTTAACTGAACATAAACTCAGTGTTTCCATCCACGGTCATTGATCCAGCTCCATGAGTTTTACAAGGAAATCAATGTTGTAGTGTAGATGGTGACAGTGTTTCCACGGTAACTACTGACACACTCATTGTTTTTAGTTTTTTTTTCATTTTGGTGCCTATTTTTTGTGATTTTGTTGCTTAATTAATTCATTCTTACTTCATTTTAGTTGACTTTTTTGCTTTTTTTTTCCACCATTTTATTTTTATTACTATTAATAATAAGTAATAAATAATGGCTCAAAAACATAAGGATGAATTTTTATAAAAATTTTCAGGATGTGTTGGGGGTGTCACGAGGAATAAATGATTACATTTTGGTGGTGATCTGGAAGAGATCCTGGATTCTGAATCACTTTGAAATTTTACATTGCGGTAAATGGGAGAATAAATTTCAAAATGATCCAGAATGCAGGATCTCTTCCAGATCACCACCAAAATGTTATCATTTCCAGATCTTCCCATTACCAACCTACCCTGTAAATGTCATCAAGATCCATTTGTAACTTTTTGAGTTATCTTGCTAACTAACAGAAAGATAAACAGACAGACAGTGTCAAAAACATAACCTCCTTGGTGCTAATTAACATGTTTATTCAACACCTTCAACACTTCCAACAAAACAACTGTTCCATTTAAACAAGTTAAAATTGTTAATCATGAACATTAATTTTGACAGCCCTAGTAATAACTTATGTCGGTACTGTTTATTAGAAAATGTGTCTTTATCACTAAATGGAATGAAAAACTTCTTACATTTATTGCAAAATACACTGTTATTATAAAATGTGTCTGAATGGAGCTTCTGTCCTGCAGGATCCAGATGTTTCTATGTTCAAACACAACTAATTCAAACAATAAGTCCATTCTCAAACTCTGCAGAAGAATCTTAACAACTGTTAAATCTGCTTGATGAAGGGGAACATGGGAAACAGCTCCTCAGACCTGTGGCCCAGGGGCTAATATTTTATTCCCATACATCAGGGGTCTCAAACTCACTTTCTTCAGGGGCCACATTCAGCCTGATTTCATCTCCAATGGGCCAGACCAGTAAAATGAAAACATAACCTATAAATAATAACTCCAAATTTTTAAAATTGTTTTAGTGAATAAATAACTCCATTAAATTATGAAAGTATGTTTATAAATTATCCAAATGCAAAAAAGTTACATTTCATAAGGAAAATAAGGGCAATTTTAACAATATTCTGCCTCAACTTATCATTAGTCCATGTGTTTTATTACAGATCAGTTCTACAAAGACACTAAACTCTTAGTAACAGAAGCAGAAAATGGTTCAAACTGAGTCTTTAGACATTTCATAATTTAAGATTTTTTGCAGTAAAACAATGACAAAAATGTGAAATTGTTATAATTTATAGGTAAAGAAAAAACTGAGAAGAAAATATGGAGTCATTTAAAGGGTTATTATGCCGCTCATCCCACGGGCCACTTTTGGCCCCTGAGCCACATGTTTGAGACCCCTGCCCTACATGACAAATAGTTTAGAGTTAGTGTAGCCCACATGTTCTCAAATGCAGTTTTAATTATTTTATTTTATTCATACCCAGATCATGTGGTTTGTACCAGTCACTGAAGCTCTGGAGATGAAACTCCTGTCATAAGTTTAAATACAAACAAAACATAACAGTTCAAGGGAGGCCAAAAGATTATGCTTAAATAGATCCTTCAGTTTTCATTCATACTTTGTCATAAACTAAAGACAGAAATGACTGAACCTCCACCACTGACCATGCTATAGTTTAACATTGTGTTTGGGCTGAATTTAACTGACAGAGGTGGTAAAAGTACTCACATTCTGTACTTAAGAGTAGTGAAAAAATACTTTAAAAGTAGAAGTACTGACATAAGTCCTTTTACTGAAGTAAAAAAAAAAAAAACATTCTAAAAAAAAGTAAAACTGCATATGAAGTAGTCTAAGCAGGAAACATCTGAAAGGTTTCAAAAGTCAAAAAAAAAAAAAAGAAGCCTTTAAAAGTCAGTTACTGTGTCGAAAATGAGTTTGATCAGGTCAGTTACTGTAGTGGGTGTGGACATACATTTGAAATCACAGTTGAGTCAATTATCAAAATTCTAAGTCATAATTGTAATATATGTGACCCACCACCACGAAACCAGGCGTAAGTCGCACTGAGCCGTTCAGAGCTACAGCCAAATTTAGACTGGAAGGTGATTTCTTATTTGTGTTTACACCTTATCAAAAAATGGTACCTTAACACCTCTATGTTCAGTTCCTGTGGTCATTACATTGAAATCCAATCAATAAAGGTGTTTATTGAGTCAATTATTTAAGCGGCGACAAAAGTTCAGGTATTGCTGAGCAAAGACAAAGACGACTTCCACCTCTTTTCACCGAACAAACTGATCTCCGTTCCGTGAGTAAACACCCAAGTGTTTGGTACGAGGTAAAAGCTTATATTGAATGTTCTGTCCAATGGTGTAAGACAAATTATTATAATACGTCACACTTCTGTCCTATTATTATAATATATAAAACTTCTGTGACATGTCCATCAGAGTGTCCTTTAACATCTGTCAACAATTTGTGTCAATCGGATACAAATTATGCGTTGCTAAGGACTTCCTACCCCAAAACAGTCCAAAACTTTAACGGACAATATCTAAAAATATGCAAATTGCAAAATATGTCCAAATGTGGATATTAAAATGACCATAACTTCGGTTCTATTTGTGATAGAAACATTTTTTCACCATCTTAAACCTTAGTTTCCACTCTACCAAGCTACACAGATAACTGTTTGGATTTACACACTTATGCCTGGTTTCGTGGTGGTGGGTCACATATGGTCAGTTTCTCTCTGATAGGACATGCCCCCCCCCCCCCCCATACCATCACATCTAGTTAGAAGTAACCAGTCTATTCTAAAATTACTATAAACTAGATATTTAAATAAGCTATAGATCTTTATATACATGTATAAAGTAGACATTTATGAACAAATGGAGGAAAAGTCAAGTTTCCAGACAAATCCAGTATAGATAACTTTAAAAAAAAAAACCTACTCTAGGATAGTAGTGCCGTCCCACCTCTGCTGGTCTTTTCTGGGTCCAGCTGGACTTCAGCCAAGACTGAATTCAGGAGCCGATTCGCTTTTGATAAACCTTCAATTCAATTCAATTCAATTCAATTTTATTTATAAAGCCCTAAATCACAACAACGTCGTCTCAGAGGGCTTTACAAAAACATAATCAACTACAGAAATACATGAAAAGTCCCAGGCATCCCCTGTCCTTAGACCCTCCTTCTCGGCAAGAAAAAACTTCCAAACCCAGTGGGAAAAAGAAGAAATCTTGAGGAGAACCACATTGAAGGAGAGATCCACTCCCATGGACGGACAGGCTATAGATGAACGTCCATGTATAAATGCAGGAAGGGGGGGCTGGTCCAGACAGGCAGGGGCGGTGGTCCGGGGTCACAGGTCAGCACAGGCGAGATACTCCAGATCCTGTCGTCCATGGCTCCCGTGCAGGCACTGTCAGGAGAGCCACCACTCCCCCCAGGGGGGGAGGGGGGAAAGGGGACACCAGGTGACTAGTCATGAACAGACTTGGTAAGAAAGATATGTTATAAAAATTACAGAAACAGATGTGAGGGAGAGAAAGAGAAGAAAGAACTCAGTGTCTGTACTTCCCCCAGCATTCTAACTCCTAGGGCAGCCTAGACTGAACTGTGACTCATACATCATGTATACATGATATATGAGTCACATAATTTTTAACTAACCTGACCATAGTCTTTCTCAAACAGGAATGTTTTAAGCCTAATTTTAAATGTAGAGACTGTTTCGGCGTTTTTAATATTAAAGGGAAGCTGATTCCATAAGACAGGGGCCTGATAACTAAAGGCTCTAGCTCCTACTGTACTTTTAGAAACCCTAGGAACTTTCAGTAAACCTGCATTCTGAGAACGAAGGGTTCTATTGGGTTGGTACGGAACCAGATCATCTTTAAGATAAGAGGGGCCCATACCATTAATGGTTTTATATGTAAGGAGGAGGATTTTAAATGTAATTCTAAACTCAACTGGTAGCCAGTGAAGGGTTTGGAGCACAGGGGTGATGTGTTCTCTTCTATTTGATCCTGTTAATAATCTTGCTGTTGCATTTTGAACCAGTTGAAGCTTTTTAGGGAATATTTAGGACATGCTACAAGTAAGGAGTTACAATAATCTAATCGTGATGTAACAAATGCATGAATTAATTTTTCTGCAGTCGTTTTAGACAGAATATTCCTAATTTTGGCTATGTTGCGCAGGTGAAAGAAGGCTGTTCTGCAAGTTTGTTTGATATGCATTTTGAATGAAAGATCTGGATCAAATAAAACTCCTAAATTTTTAACTGTGGCACTGGGTGTTACACTTAAGTTGTCCAGAGTAACTATCTGGTTAGTTAGGGAGTCTCTCGCATCTTTAGGACCAATTATAACGACTTCAGTTTTTTCAGGGTTCAGTAAAAGATAATTGGCACTCATCCAAGTCTTTATGTCTTGTACACAAGTACTTAGTTTATCTATTTGCCTGGTCTGATCAGGTTTAATCGATAAATATAGCTGTGTGTCATCCGCGTAACAATGAAAATTAATGCCATGATTTGTAATGATGTTACCTAAAGGGAGCATATATAGTGTAAACAAAATAGGCCCAAGGACTGACCCTTGAGGAACGCCATAATTAACTCTGGAGGACTGCGATGATTGTTTGTTGATGTGAACAAATTGGTAGCGATTAGATAAATATGATTTAAACCAGCAGAGGGCTGCTCCTCTAATACCTATCTCAGATTCTAATCTGTGCACTAAGATACTGTGGTCGATGGTGTCAAAGGCTGCACTAAGGTCTAATAACACCAGGACCGATATTAGTCCGATGTCAGCGGCTAATAATAAGTCATTAGTAACTTTAACTAACGCCGTTTCAGTGCTATGATGGGCACGAAAGCCAGACTGAAACTGTTCAAATAAACTATTATCCTGCAGGAATTGGCACAGCTGTTTAACTATTACTCGTTCTAAAACCTTTGACAGGAAGGGCAAATTGGATATAGGCCTATAATTGGCTAAAATGTCAGGATCTAGGGTAGGCTTTTTCAGAATTGGTTTAATAACAGCATATTTAAATGACTGTGGCACATATCCAGTAATTAATGAAGTGTTAATTATATTTAGGACAGTGCTAATAATTAGGGGCAGAATCTCTTTAAAGAGTTTTGTTGGGATTGGATCTAAGAGGCAGGTGGCTGATTTGGAAGACATGATAATAGATATGACATCAGTTTGGTCTACAGTGGTGAAATTATTTAGTGTTACAGAGGGATTTTTAAAAAGGCCTAGGTTTGAAAGCGCTACTTTTTCTGATCTAATATTTGGGAGAAATGTGTCTATTTTGTCTCTAATAGTTGATATTTTATTGTTAAAGAACTGCAGGAAATCATCAGGATGGAGCGTGGATGGAATAACTGGTTCCACGGAGGTGTGGCTGTTTGTCAGTTTGGCTACAGTACTGAAGAGGAATCTAGGATTATTCTTGTTTTCTTCTATTATGGATGAGTAATATCTAGTTTTGGCTGTACGCAAAGCTTGCTTATACTTTATTAAGCTATTTTTCCAGGCATTGAGAGAATCTTCTAAGTTGGATCGCCTCCATTGCCTCTCTAATTTACGTGTTGCTTGTTTAATGGAGCGAGTGTCAGCGTTGTACCATGGGGAGGTTAATCTAATCTTAGTAGTTTTTAACTTAAGGGGGGCAACTATATCTAGCGTAGTTTGTAGTGTGAGCATGGTACTATCGACTAACTCATCACTTATACTGGGACTAAATGTGTCCTTTACATAATCACATGACACAGGCACAAATAGTGACTGAATTAACTCTTTATACTTTGAGACAGCATGGTCACATAGTATCCTTTTCATTTGCGTTTTAATCACTGAGGTAGAAATATCCTCAAACAAAACCTGGAAGGTCATTAAAAAGTGATCTGAGAGTATGGGATTATGGGGAAAAACGACGAGGTCATTAATTTCAACACCAAGTGTTAAGATCAGATCGAGAGTATGTCTGTGAATGTGGGTTGGTTTATTAACATTTTGGATAAAGCCTAATCCGTCTAGTAGGTCACTAAATGCATTACTAAGAGAGTCAGCGTTGTTATCGACATGTATGTTAAAATCACCAACTATTATAATCCTATCCCAGTTCAACACTACACTGGATAGAAAGTCAGAGACTTCTAATAAAAACTGAATAAGGGCCAGGAGGGCGGTAGACTATGACAAAAAGGACTGGTTTTTGGTTTCTGCAGTTGGGGAAAGTAATGGATGAAACTAGACTTTCAAAGGAGTGGTAAGTGGGATTAGTTTTATGATTAATTTTAGGGCTAAGACCTAAACTGGAGTGGGATATTACTGCAACTCCTCCACCACCTTCATGTTGACCGACTCTGGAACTAGTTCTGTTCCAGCTGATTAATCAAATCTAGATGACCCCCCCCCCTGTTGGCACCTGCTCCTGGAGCTGAAAACAGTGAATTTAATCCCAGACAATCTTCAGTTTCTCGTCTCAAACATCAAACTCACCCACAATTAATAGAATTAAACCAACACACGTCTACTGTCAAGGCAACATTTCCATTTTATTCTTATTTATCTTTTTACTTGAACAAAAAAAAAACGTCAGGACTTGAGGAAAATGCAAAAGAAGACTTTTTTTTTTTAAAAGGCAAAGTCACAATGCATGGTTGGAACAGAATAAAAAAGGAAAGGGAGGGGAAATCTGTCAAATCGCCAATAGGAATGTAGAATGGCAGGTGGTGGGTGGGGCTAGAGTAGAGGGGTGTGGCTACAGCTCCCCACAGTCAGCGATGACGATCTTGCTGCTGGTTTTGCCGCCGTTGGATCCTTTGGATTCCATCTTCTTTACCACGTCCAAACCTTCCACCACGCTGCCAAAGACCACATGTTTCCCATCCAGCCTGAGGAGACAGTGTCAAAGAGACAGCGTCAGAGAAGAGACATCCACATGTCCACACAGACTTACAGATGACATATTGACAGTATTTTTGGGCAGAGCTACAGTAGGTGAAGGCTGATAGATTCTTTGGGTTTCAGTTTAACCCTTGTGCGGTCCTTTATAAAAGGCACACTGGCTGTGTCCTACAATCTTAAAGACCCAAATTCCAAAGTTCACTTCTATAGACTCATCACCCCCCCCCCCCCCCCCATTGCTTATTTGACTGTTTTCAGTAGTAAGCAATGGCACCATACAGTACGTATGAAAAGGTACATTTGTGAGCCACCTGAAGGACCACACAAGGGTTAATATTTAGCTTGTTAAATGAGGACATGGGTGGTGATACTTTGAGGTCATCCCTCAATTTTCACCTCAGATTTATTTAGGAACCAAGAAACATCAGTTCTAAGTGGACAAACTGAAAACACGCCTGTTCCTAGTGTCATTTGACTGGACAAAACTCAAAGATGTGACATATGAACATGTTCTCCAAGTCAACTCATTTAAAGTCGTTTTAAGTTCACATCAAGTCTAACATCAACTCTTACATTTCAGATGAGGTTTGTTTAACTTTGACCCTGGCCTCAGGTGAAGGGCCTAGGTTTAGGAGGTCACTTACCACGATGTTGCGATAGTGCAGATGAAGAACTGGGACCCGTTGGTGTTTGGTCCAGCGTTGGCCATGGACAGGATTCCAGGTCCAGTGTGCTTCAGAGTGAAGTTCTCATCAGCGAACTTGTTGCCGTAGATTGACTTTCCACCGGTTCCATTGTGGTTGGTGAAGTCCCCACCCTGTGGGACAGAACAAACTGTTGGAACGCTGCGGAGTCACAGGTCACACTTGTTTAACGCAGTCGTAAAGCCTTGAGGAAAACCAGCCTCAGCTTGGTTCTCACTTCAGTTGACTGAACTGTGCTTCATTAATCCTCATGTAAATTATCTAAACTGGGCTCAAAGCCTTGAGGGAGCCAAAAGCCCTACCCCAATTCACTTTTATCTTTACTCATTGAATTTTTAAATTTGTCACCAGGGCCTGAATCTCCTGGATCCTTTTCAAACAAGGAGTTTATCAGCACATCTGAGCAAACCACAGGTACCACTGCTACCAGGTACCGTAAAGTCAGGACTACACTGTAATAGAAACTGTCCAGGAATAGTACCCATTAACAGATGTGGAAACTTATTTCCTACAGTATTCACCTGCACACACCAGTAGTTATAATCATGCGTTTTGGTCCTCTTTGTTAGTTAACCATCCATTACACATTAAAACACCATTAATGATCAAAATGTGTTCAGATATGAACAGTTATACATCTACCACTGCTGCACTTTTTTTTTTTGCCATTTTCCCCTCCATCTGGCTGGTGATTTTAACAAAACTGGGACATTTCTGCTACCCATCCATTTGTAATGTGGTCCTGATTTGCCTCAAGTTTTAAGGCCTATAGACAAGTTTACGCCACAAACCCTGAGCGGCGCCATTACCATCCAGATATGCATGCTACCTCCGCCGGAAGATGTGAACAGACTTGGATTGCTAGCTTTTTGTGAGCCATGTCCTGGGAACATAATTATAGATCTTTGTCTGGAGATGGCGTTATTATCCTCCACCTGAATGTGGTGCAAACCTGGAGGATAATATGACGACGTGGCCCAACGTAAAGTACGGCAGGATTTGTGCGCATTTCATGGACTCCATTGCTATAGACAGGAAAGCTATGGACAATCTGACAGCCTCTGAGGAGTATCAGTATCTGCATTTAAGCACTAATATATAATAAATTGTACTCTCACACACACGGCTGCCAACCCTGAGGGGAAAATACGGGACACTATGGCAAACCCCATCAGATTTACAGACCTCTGATTTTTTTAATCTAATCAATGGCAAGATAAGAATTTCATCTCGTTTAAAGTTTAGCTCAATACTGGACGCAAGTTTGTTTTTAATATGGGACAATTCCGTATTTAAGGGTCATTTGACAACCCTACACACAGAGCACTGTAGGCGACCTGTCAATCAAACGTACACATACAGCTCTACTGTCTATGAACATTAGCTTATATGCTAATCAGCTGTTTCAGCAAAACACCGGTGGAAACGCGAGTGTATGACAACTTCACAATTAACAGTATTGACAGTTTCATAACTAAAGTTGCTGAACTTACCATCAGATTAAAGTTTAAGTTGCTTTAGGGAGATAATAGTCAGCTGGGTGAGTTGTAGCCTCTTTGGCTGTGTACAGCCAGTGGATCCCAAAAATAACTCTAGTAACGGGTTATCATTAATTGGTCTTTTGTCCACAAAGTGGTGGGAGCACACAAAAACATTGCAGGGTGGATACTTTAAATTCAATACCCATGATTCGGAGGCTTGTGAAAAAATTAAAACAGGGTATGAAAATTGGCTCTTTGTGGTTAAAACACTAACTACTCATTCAGGCGTTTTCTTCAGTTTTTACAACCAATGACAGTCCACGTAGGCCCAGAACCACTTTTCCTCTGGTAAACTTCCATAATTTTTCTTACTGAATTACTGCTTTTATGTCAGAGTTAACTAGTATAGTCAACTGAAGCAGCCAGAAAGGAAGTGAAGAGCATATTCAGGAAGTAAAGCGGAAATGGGTCAAAAACTTGTCTATAGACCTTTGACTTGGGTAGCCACAACAGTACCCTTTATGTGAACATCCAAAACTGAGGGGTAGGTGTAAGCAGTGAACAGCGTTTCAGCCCAAGTCATACCTGGCACATGAAGTTGGGGATGATGCGGTGGAAGACACAGCCTTTGTAGCCGAATCCCTTCTCACCGGTGCAGAGGGCACGGAAGTTCTCGGCTGTCTTTGGCACCACATCAAAACGGAGCTGCACAACAAAGACATCACAATTAGTGTTAATGGACAAACACACAAGTACTGACAGCTTACAATAACTACAGAAGAGAACACCCAGGTACAAACTGGGAACAAGTGTAATCTCATTTATGTTCTGTGATAAGCGAGTAAATTAATTCACTTTAGCCAAAGTCGTTGGGTGGCTCTGGCAGACTGCTGCTACACCAAGCTGCAGTCAATTATGAATTATTCAGACAGTGCCAGAGTCGCCAGGAAAACGCTTCTACACACTTCCTGGCATATCCCTTTAAGGGATGTTACCCTGCACATTTTAGATATTTCCTCATTCCATGAATGATCAGCTCATCAGCAGGACCTACAAAGTTCTGATAAAGGTAGAATGGTCTCAGGTGCGCTCAGGAGGGAAATAACTACGACATACAGGACACTAGCCCGTGAGGACCAGATGTGACAATTTTGATCTATTGTCACATCTCTTGGCAGAGGTGGGAAGTAACAGTATAAATACTCTGTTACTATACTCTAGTAGAATTGTTAGTATCTGTACATTCACAGAAAAGGCTCATTACTTTTTCAAAACCAAGTTGACGAGACCGTACACAAAATACACTTATTTTACCCCCATGTTTTTGCAGGTTATGTCTCTTACCAGACCTGGTGCAGGACTGCCTGGTACCATTCACTACAATTTATTTATTTTGTCTTCATTAAGTTACCATAATTTCATTCATGGTAGAAAAAAAACATATTGGAGCTTTGACCTTTGCCCAAAACTTATTTTAATTTGAAAGTTGATCTAGATATTAAAATATTTTTATTACATTACTCTGAAAATGCCTGGCCAACACTTCAGCATCAAAATTAGATATATTCAGGCCACCAGGGGATAGTATTCAGTCAAATATTTTTTGAGTGTTTATAACCATTACTAATGTAACATGCAGTGTTAGAGTAACGAATATTACCGGCTGACACTTATTACATAATCCACAAACATGTTTTTGTCCGTTGCCATTGACAATCAAAAGGAAACATTTACAAAAGGAGGAGGTACAATCAGATTAGTTTTACGTGCTCGCTCTGTTAACATGAATGTCATGATAAGTAAATTCCACTTTGTAAATTAAATTAACTTGGGCCACTTATTCAAGTGAGCCAATAATAACCTTCACGTTCTTGAGTCACATAAATTCCCTAGATGTAAAAATAGACAATACAAAAATCACCCAAACTAAACTGAAAATGTTTACACATTCATAAAAATAAATTAGGGCTAATGATATACAGGTTTGAATATTAAGAGCTGCACAATATTTGTTTTGTCTTTTTTAATATAACATTCAAAGCCCATATATAAGTTGCAATCAAATTAAACTTATGGAGTTTAATCATTACTTTTATGAGCCCCCCCCACACACCGAGCTGCATTTCTACTCAAGTACTTTTGCCACCTCTGCCTGTTGACTCAACTATCCCCTCCTTTCCCTGAGGTTCCAGTTCTGTTTCACCTACATCTATTCACACCTGTTGTGGATGCAAACGGGTAACATTTAAAAAACACAACTATTCAAGGGATCAACCAAGTCACAGGACAGCACAATTAAGTTACCAAACCAAGTCTCAAGTGCTTATCTCTTTCCCTGATGCTGACTAGTTACCATCAGCCTCTTAAAACTAACAGTTTACGGACATTGCCTGACTGACCAGAAGTAAACATAAAAAAAACCTACTAGTGACAATAGTAGAATAATTCACTGATTATATAAAACCAGTGACTGGAGATGACAAAGGTCAGCTGACTCAAAAGCCAGATCAGATGTGAAAGGCCACATGGAGTCATTTTGCATGTCTAGCTAGGTCAATAAAGCAAACAAGTCATTGTTTATTCCACGAACACTGATCTTGAACATTGTGAAACCTGGAACAGTGGATTAAAGTTGGCTGAGCAGGTTTATCAGATATGGTACCCTTTGTCCTGTGGAG
The DNA here is from genome assembly GCA_020466265.1 of Siphamia tubifer. Lineage (NCBI taxonomy): Eukaryota > Metazoa > Chordata > Actinopteri > Kurtiformes > Apogonidae > Siphamia > Siphamia tubifer. Next base: position 6,761,850 of record CM035791.1, read on the forward strand.
CAATGTCTGCACAGAAAAAAACCTGTCAGTAACTTCACCAGAACCTGTGCACCACGTACCAACAAATACAGATCTGCAGTGGTCACTGACCAACTTGAGGTAAAAAAAAAAAAAGAAAAAAAAAACTGCCCCAGCTGCTAATGTACCAAGACTATTAAAATGATACAACTGTAAGACTGCTGCCTAAGATTAAAGTTTCAAGGATCAGTTGGATTAATGTTTAACTGCATGAATAAAATCTGCATTCATCTAGTTGCATCTGCAGTTCCACTTCACTTGTGCTCCTTCAGTCCTCTGACACTATTTGTCAATTATCTCCCATCTCTTCTTTCCCCATCTGCTCATTAAACAGGTGTACAGGGTTCACGGAGTGCAGGAAAACTGAAACGTGAATGCAGCACTGCACCAGACCAAAGTATCTGCATGGTCTGCACCACCAAAAGGCTCCCGTGCAAGTATGAAGAGGGAGGGGCTGCAGCACACGGGCCAGAACTGCAGCTGATCTGGGATCAGCACTGCACCTGACCCGTTTGGGAACTCAAGCTCAATGACTTCAGCAGTTTTATGCACCAGGCGCCATAAGGCCAACAACCACACTGCAGTCATCCAACACCAGCCAGTGTTAACCCTGTAAGAGCTGCAGCTGTGGGGTTTCAACACCATTTAATGGGATCAAAACAGTTTACTTTAAGACTTTACCTAACTGACAGACTGGCAACAGAACTTTATTTACTAAAGCTCAAACATCCCATGTCTAATGAACAAAAAATGAAACCTAAGCAAAACCACAGTGTGTTGGTGCAAGTAGCAGAGTTTCCATAAACATCCTGTTTTAACACAAGTCACTTCCTTCAAGTAGTTAAAAGCTGTGGTCCAGACTTTGATCAAATACGAGTTCAACTTTTTAGTGGCGTAGGACCAATCTTTAGAAACTGTTCCAGCATTGACCAGCCTTCATAACCGTTACACCATGGACTTGGACCACCTTTTAGAACAGTTCTAACATTGACTTAAGAGCTCAGATTGTGTTCAGGGTTAGGTTTACATTGACAGAAAATTGCCCTTAATTGGTAAAACTTCAGCCGTTCCAGTACACCTTTCCCGGACCGGTGGCTCAGTTTGGCCCAGTGCTGCAGCCATTCCGGTTACGCCCATCACGAATACAAAATGGCTGAGCGTTAGCCGCATGCTAACGCCTCCGACACAAAGGACGGGTCTGGTCCACCAGGATGTGGACCGAACCGAACCAGTGTCTCACATGTAAACTATGATGGACGCCGTACACCCAGGTGGCGTCCGCCGGTGAATCGGGGCTAAGGGAACATAACTGCGCCCCGGTCCCTTTTCCCCACATCCGCATTTTTTAATTACACTAAATCCCTCCTCCCTCCGCCGCCCTGGAACTTTCCAGAACTGAACCGGCTCCTCCGCCCGGTACCGACACAAAAGCACATCCGCTATAACCGGACAATTCACCCGGGTTTTAACGGACGAATCCGGTGCTAAACCATGGGGTTACGGCGTTTAGTGGTTACTCTGGAAGCAGATTTTCCCGGGCTTTGCAACAAAGAAATGCGCAAACACGCGGAGCAAAGCGACGGTGGCCGTTAAACTGCGTATGCACGTTTGCATTTAAACTTATGGAAAAAATAAACTGCTACTTCAACTCCCCGGTGCCATCAACCTGAGGGCACCCCGGTACGTTAACAGTTTTCAGTACGAAATGGCGGAGGGTACCAGTCTGCTCCACCGGAGACATTTCCTCCGGGCTCGGACACGTGCACGCTCCCCTCCCCGCCTCGTGCTCATGACACGCGGATGACGGGGCTTCCCGCGGCTCGGCAGACAAACTGGACCCAAACGGCACCTAACGGGCCCGGGTCGGCAGAAAGGTTACCTCCATGACGATGCGGCCCATGGGGCTTCCGTCTGAGGTGACGTCGAAGAAGACTCTGCGGTTGGACATGGCGGCAGGTTCAGGAGATTTACCGGCGACGGGACTCACGAGGCCACAATGAACCAAAAAAGATGGAGGACGGCGGATTAATTTTATATATGGAGCCGGTGGGCGAGCCCGAAACGCAAGTGGCCAATGAAGAGCCACCGCGTATTTGATTGGCTGCTGTTCTATCCAATCACCAACCGATCTTTTCCGCTATCCGGTTTGCCGCTTTCTGAATGGACCGCCGTAGTTAAGGATGTGTTCAGTTTATTCACCGACTTCGGCGAGTTTTCACCACACTGTCAAATCCGCCTCGCGCCGCCCGTTCGGGGGCGGCGATGATGACAACTCCAACACATGGCTCCGAGATCAGGACGCACCACCTGTTATTGACTGTCTGGGCGGCAAATCAGAGCAGAGTGGAGGCGGAACCATCAGGCCCGCAGTCCAAGCGCGGCCTCGGGTTCACAGGAAAACGTGGGTGCGCGGTCACGCGGCCAGGGCGCGGTCCATTCTGCGCAGAAAGGACAGAAATGAGTCAAACACACACAGTCCGAACCGAACTGCGGTACTGGACGTAGTAATACTACAGTATCTGAAGAATTAATACTGCAATATCTAAAGTACTAATACTACAGTAGTGGAGGTATTAATACAGCTGTACTCTGGGTATTGTAGAACTGGAAGTACAAATACTGCAGTACTGGGGGTACGAATACTGCAGTATTGACATTAAAGTGGAAACCCTAACTCACTTAACAGACACTTGGGTTCGACTCCTGATGGGGCGGGGTCGTTGGATGGGGGCGGAGTTTGTAGATTGTTGTGTCATGTGACCAGGATAAAGGGGTGAAAAGGTTCCTGTTTCTACCTGGTTCTGGTCTGAACCGGGTCCACACACCTCAGGTTCTGAACCTCAGGTTGGACATGAACACGTCTCTTGTTTCAGGTCCTTATCGCCTGGTGACGTTACCGTGGAAACTGATGCTGCCGGTGGTCTGGATCCGGAGACTAATATGTGGGTCATCGATTGGTGACCTTTAACGCTGTGCAGATTAAAACGGGGGTCAGTGAACGCACCACTGGCTTCAGAAAACACATCAAATGAAAGATCGACATCAAACAGTGGAATTTAGTTATTTATTTTCATATTTAAAGGCAGAACTGAAGAAAGAGATTAAAGATATTATTAATACTATTATTATTCATACTTGGGTTTTTTATATATCATTATTATGACTATTATTATCCTTTTATTACTTTGTTACAACTAAGAGATATTCCTTTATTAGTTCCACTAGGTAAATTTTTTAAACTCTACATAAGGCATATATGTTCTGCATACTATAGTAATAGACATGTTATAACAGAAGATACTTATTTACTATTTTGCAACTTGTCTACTTGTACTTTTATGCTGTGATTATTAACTAACACACAAACAGAATAAAAGTACTAGTAGAGTCAAGTGGCAAAATAATAAATAAATAGTAATAAATAAATAGCTTATGTTATATTATAATGTCTATTAGTATACACAGCATGTATGTATGAATGTATAGTTTAAAGTATATATAGACTTATTGTGGGCACTATATTATTATTGGCTGTGGGTACAGTGACCATCTGAATGTCAGGGTTGTGGGTTTGAATCCACACTGGGTGAATATACTTTTCTTTGTTAGTTGAACTGACTGAAGCCTCTTTTTGTTTGTGTGTTGTGTTTGAGCTCCATTATTGCTGCGGTAAATATGGAATTTCCTCTGATGAGAACTGAGAAAGAAATATCTTATATAATGGGGGTAAAAAAGAGAGAGAGAAAACAAGAGAAAAAGAGAAAAGAAAACAAAAAAGGAAAAAATAAATAAGAAAGAGGGGAAGAAAACAAAAAAAGATGAGAAACTGGAGGGAAAGTAACAAAAGGGGGAAAAAAGAAAAGAAGAAAAATAGGGGAAAAGAATAAGCACAGAGAGAAAAGAGGAAAAAATAAGAAAAAAACATAATGTGGATATTTGGTCATAATTATTAGTTTAACTGTTACTATTTATACTTTTTAATTGTAATTAAAGATTTTCTGACATGATTTTCATTTGACAGAGGAAAAAAAAAAATCTGTATCAGCCCCAAAACAATCCATATCAGTCAACCACTAATTTTACAACATAATAAGCTACATATTATTATCATTGTTATTGATAAACAGCTGATGAAGGAAATATATTTGGTTCAGACTCTGATAAGTGACAGTAATGAAGGGGCGGGGCTAAACCAGCCTTTGGTGATGAATAGGGAGCTTAAGTCTGGGGCCTGAGATTGGAAAATTAATGAATGGTATTCAATGGGAAATAAAATGTCTGGTTTGTCATGTGCCCTGAATCACACACGTTGTTCCTCATAATAAATGATAATTATTGATGTGTGCTTCAACTGCTTCTGTTAACCAACGGCTGATTCATTTGTGAGTAAAACCCGTTAATAATTTGGACTACACGCCTGGCCCAGCTGAGCGGAGTGTGACGTCACATACATTGGACATTGTATTGTAGTCTCTTACTAAGCCCATATAAAACCTAATGTCATGTTTGCTTCTGTTTATGCCACATCAAATATTTATTGTTAACAGCTATCATATGTGAATTTCAGAGTAGTTGTCAAATGGAATCAGAATTTAGCTTGACTCGCTCCATTCACTCCCATTATTATTATTATTATTTTTTGCGAGCTAAACACCCATGGACCGGAAGTAGAAGGGGGTGACTTAGCCTCCCCATGGGTGAGGCATCTGTAATGAAGGGGCGGGGCTAAAACAGCTTCTGATTATATTTTTCCCCAAAACTTTACTTACAATTTAATTCATACACATTTCTGTTAAATTGTATCTTGATATTTCTTCTGATTAATGACCATTGATGGGTGTGTATGGAATGGATCTGATGGTTTTTATTTATGTTTTACTTCAAAGTTTGAGACTGACAAATAAAATAAATCCTCAGTATTTTTTTTCCCTTTATTTCTGATCATACGCTCCAGTGTGCCGTTGTGTTTTTTGCTTGTCTTCTCTTGTGTATTGGGTGTTTGTGCTACTTTTAGGACTCCTGCCCAAACGATCGATAGTCTCGTAATCTAATCTTGTAAATAATGCATTCAAACATATTCTGTCTAATTCTTGTCACTATGAAATAAAATATGTGGAATGAATATAAGTGTTGTAACTATGTGTGTATTATATTTTATGCACTACATTAGGGTCCAATTTATATGAAACCTGTTTAAACTCATTTATTCAGTTTAAATGTAGTTTTGTTTGAACAATGTTAACACCCTTTTCATGTCATATTAATTAAAATAGTTTTTATTTTAATGAGTCCCAGTGACTCAGTTCAGTTTATTGACCCTAACTGTTTAATACCTGCTGATCCACTAATGCTATTAATACATGTTAATAACTGGTGTAAATACAGTCCTTTATCGTTTGATGGTCATCAGATATGACCTATTTGGATGTTCAGAGGCTCCATAGTTACCATAGAAACACTGTCATCTTCTACAACATTGATTCTCCAGTAAAATCCATGGAGTTGGATCGATGATAGTGAGTAAAATGAACAAAAATGAATAATAAAAAAAGGACAAAATAACAAGTATGGTTAAAAAAACTAAAATAAAGTAATAATGATTAAATTAAGCTCTATAACAAGTAAAAGAAAAAAAATTGCCCCAAAAAAATCATCAAAAATGAAACATAAATCAACAAAATAACAACATGAAGACAAGCTAGGAAAAAAAAGGTTAATAAAATGAAAATGAATAAATTAAGCAACAGAAAGAACAAAAATTGTCAATAAAATCAACAAAATAATATACAAAATGAGGAAACAAGACACAAAAAAACAAATAAAATAGACAAAAAAAATGACAAAACAAAGTGGGTCCATAGTTACTGTGGAAACATTCTACAACAATGATTCACTAGTAAATGGATCAATGACAGTGGATAAAATGAACAAAACAGATTAAAACAATTACAAAAATAATAACTATAGTGGAAAAAAGCTAAAAACGAAGTAAAATTAACAAACTCCCAATAAAAATTAAATGCGTAAAAAATTAAACAAACTGAAACATGAAGGAATCAAGCCACACGAAATAAATAAAATGGGCAACAAAATGAACAAAAATAAACCAAAATTATAAAAATGAACAAAATGTGTGTAGTTACCATGGAAACACCGTCAGCAGTGGGTGATCACACTGGGTGGTCACACTGGGTTTATATGTAATAACTAAATAAAATTAACAAAAAAAAAGAGAAAAAGTCCTGAAACGGGCAACAAAATGAATAAAATAAAAAATATCAATAAAATTAACAGATGCAAAAAAGTTGTCAATGTTTGTTTTTATATTCAGTTAATTATGCATTTGATTGAAAAAGTCAGTTTTTCATTAACTTTTCTCCGTTTTGATTTAATAACCTTTGAATTTACTCTGAGTTTTAATGAATACCTACACAATCATTGAATTAAATATAAGAAAATACAGGATTTACACTGAAAACAAAAGGAAAATACAGAGAATATTAAGAGTAAAAGATGAAAAAAAATATTTGGGAACTGAAATAAAAGTAGCTCTGGTTCTTTAAATGGATTAAAACCAAAAATCCAAACAGTGTATTTTCCCAAAGTAAAGTTTTGGATTGTTCGTCGTTAAAGCCTCGTCTCCATCAGTTAATTATAACAACACTGGTTTTGACACTTTATTGTGTTTTGAGCAAAAACAATTTATGAACAAATACGACACTTTGGACCGTTTGTGTCGAGAACAGTCCAAGAACCTTCCAAAGTTCTGTAAAAATGTAATAAATTAACTGTTGGGTTTTTATTTTTTAATTTACTTTTAAAGGTTCAGATGTTGAATCAGTCGAAGGAGAAGGTTTGTGTGGATCCATTAAAGTCCAGTGTGTGTTTATTAAATTACAAAGGTTATTAGAACATCATTAGAACCACTCACACATACAGGGATCCACAGACCAGCACGAGGAAGACGAGGAGGATGAGGAGGAAGAAGAGGGCCGACCCTCAGCCCTGCTCTGCTTTTTCCTCAAGTGACATTCAAAGTGGGAGGAGCCACTTGTGACTCGGTTGCCGTGACAATGTGTCCAGAACCGAGAGCCGTGTCCGTTTCCATTCGAGGCTCCTCCCACACTGATGTCGGGTTCAGAATCCACAGCGTTCTTGGTCCGTTCGCCACTTCCTGTTTTGTGTCATGTCACGTAACGTTTAAGGACTGAAGCCCCGCCTCCGTTCTGACATCTAGGGTTGGGTACCGGAAGTCGGGATAGGTGTCGTATTAACGGTAGTAACCAGACCAAAATCGAACGTGAATTTCGGTGCTACAGAAATATGCAGCGGTTGTTTAACTGCGCTCTCTGCCCGCTGTTAACGGCAGCGCACGCACGCACACAGCAGCTGTAGACAGGCAGCAGGGTCAACAGGTCAAAGGTCAAAGGGGGGAAAGTGTGGTTACATTTGACAAGATCCAGATTCCTCCATATCAGGGTTCCCACTCTTTTTGAACTATCATTTTCCAGGATATTTCCAGGAGCTTTTTCAGAAAACTCATGACAGGATTTGGTCATAAACTCGTTCTCTATAGTCACAAGCTTTCTTGCCGCCATTTCTGTGATTTCTTTCATTTCAAGCTAGCAGAAATTAGCATCGCCAATTTAATTGACCAGGGCACGTTGGACATTTATTAAGAAACAAAACAGTCAGTTATCCACTGTGGTTATACTTCCAGCCATGCACTGAGTACATTTATATCAACTGATAGACTGAGTTTTCCTTGTTAGATTGTCCTTTCAGCTCAGCTATGTTAGCGTTAGGACGGAGAAGATTCCAAACTAAACTGTCTATGGAGGAGGTGCAGGAGGTGGAGGTCACGACTGAACTTAGCTGTCCTTTACTCACAAACAGAAAATGTAAATAAGAGATACAATTCCAGGACAAGAAAGATTATTTCCAGGACATTTAGCCATTTTTAAAAGTAAATTTCCAGATAATTTCCATTGGCAATCCATCAGGAGACTACTGGTCTGCTCTGGTTTAAATCTGCTACAGGTTGAACTGAGACAGAACTAAAACCTTTACACTCCGTTTGACTATTGGGTCATTTTGATATGAATACAATCTTTGTACAGTTTACATGGAAATGAGCATAAAAGCACTAATTAACTTTTTTAATCTTTGGGTCAATTTAGGAAAAGTCATCAAATTTCAGGTTGAAACTAAAGATGTTTGTTTTTGGTCATTTTGATTTGAAGGCAACAGGACGATTAAAGCAGAAACATGCACCATCTATAAAAGTCTCTGCCATGAGCTAAGTAGCTTAGCATTATGCTTATGGCACATCAGAAATGGAAATACCCGCATTGTGAGAATGACAGACGCAAGCCATGAATCTTCAGACCAGATCCTCCAGTGACAGCATTTGTTCTTTATGGAATTTTAACACCGACCACAAATATTGCTCAGTAAGTGGCACATGTGAACTCAACTAGTGACATGGCATGTGGTGCTAACTTAATAATAATAGGTTAATAAGTTGTAGCAGATGCATCTGACAGTTTGTGTGTTTATCAGGCAGACTGGTCATTGGTTACATTTTGATTTTATGGTTCAACCGTGTAATTTAAAATGGGTGGTAATGTTTGTATCGGTACCGAATTAAACGTTTTTCGTACCCAACCCTACTGATGTCGCATTAGAAAACATTTGAGAAAACGATAAAATGAGAAACAAATGTTCACGTTTTTTAGAAGAAAACATGAACGAAAATATAGACGAAACACAAACCTGAAGCAGATTTAGATCAGACTGATCTGACAGTGGCAGAACCTCCACACGGTTCCAACAGGTTCTATCCTGGTTCTACCTGTGGTGCCGCCTTCAGTTTGGAGGTGGAACTGAGCCCAGCTGAACATGGATGTTCACTTCCTGTTGGTTCCAGTTTTGTTTCTGGTCTAAATTATTTCCAATACTTTTCAGTCCAAACACGTTCTTTAAAACCATTCATGATATTTTGTTGCTTTAATTTTATTCTTTTACGGCGTTGGATTGAGGAGGATCTGAGGTTCAATATTTCCTTCTGTTGTCCAGGGTTCAGGTTCTGTCTGAACCAGAACTGGTTCTACTGGACCTGGTGTGTGTTAAGAGTCAGTGAACGCCACACAGTGAACCTCCGTACGAATGCAGCAGAGTCTGAACCCGACGTCCAAACGCTCACAAACCTACAGGAACCATCGACGGGCTTCCATCTGGAGCGGAACCAGTGGTCTGGGCCTGGACGGACCGGGCTCGGGTGCCAGACTGAGCTGTAGCCCTGGCTCGGGCTGAGGCACCAGATCGGGCTGAGGTGTCAGTGTCCTGAAGGCGAATGTTCTCAAAGCACATGTCAGATGATGAAGCAGGAATGAAGGATGAAGCTCAAAGAACAGGTTCAGTTAAAAACAGTAAAATACAGTCACAGAGGTCAGAGGTCACAGCTCTGAGCTTTAGCGCGGGGTGTCGGACTGTGGGCGGGTCCTGGCCCGTTTTCAGTTATTCTCGAAGAGCGACAGCAGGTCGTCATTGTTGTTGCTCGGCAGGTCCGGCGGGCCCAGGTACGACAGGAGCTCATCTGGATTGGTCAGCTCCGGCAGCAGCTGCAAATACAGGGGGCGGAGTCAGAACCAGGGGAGGAGTCACAAGCACACACACACGTTTGCTACAGTTCGCTCTTGACAGATCATTTGGGAAGACAATTCTTCTTGTGTGTCCAATAATTATTTTTTGATTTTGTCAAAAATGTGAGGTAGTTGTGGTCAATACAGAGAAGTGCTCAGGGGTTCTGTACGTTAGTAACAGAACTAGTTTTGTAGTATTGTGTGTGTTGTGGATCAGTTGACTTGTGGGTTTGGACTGATTCCAGATTAAATGTAGGAAGTAAAGGCTGGCGTCAAACTGAGCACATCTGGAACCATCAGGGTCAGATCTGAATCCAGAACCAGGTCTGAGCCGCTCTACTCACATCCAGAGATGGTTCTGGGACGTCTGTGGGACCGCCGAGTCCGAAGGAGCTGTCACTGTGGAGACGGGGGTTCTGGCTGCTACGCTGCATCATCTGTGTCCCACCACTAAGCTGAGCGTTACCATGGAGACTCTGGGTCGCCTGCTGGGGGACAGGGGCACCATGGGAAGTGGGGTCCAGACGCCCTGGCATCTGAAGGAAGAAGAGGAAGAGCAGGAGCAAGAGTCATGTTAGAGGTGGAGTGTTAGTGTTGTTGTTGTTGTTACTATATTTTCTGGACTTTAAGCCGCATCTGCTCTATTTAAAAAAAATATAATAGAAAATAAAAGCTGCACTGGGCTATAAGCCACAGATATCTATGTTGAAACATCTGATATTTACCACATGTAAAGAACGATTTTGAACTATAAATGTAGTTACATGTATGTACCTGAACTCACCATACACTCATTGATGCTAAGCTTGCGTGCAGCGGCGCCATTTCCTTCCTGGATCAATAAATTTCAACTTAAAACTTGCATCATATGAACTTCTTCGTGTGGGTTCTATGATGAAGGGGTGAAGACTTGAAAAATAATTTTTTCAAGTTTCTAATTTGTCGTCTGTTCTATCTGGTAAAGAAAAAGTAGAGTATTCTTCTTTGCATTGCTTAGTAGTTTTTATTCTAACTCTGGTTAGAGCACCCCTAGTGTTGGAGGAAAACTCCACAGAATAGCCGCACCTTTATATAAGCCTCATGGTTCAAAACATATGAAAAAAGTAACAGCCTATAGTCCAGAAAATACGGTAGTCTTACACTGTGTTTCCACTAGTATTAACTCTACTCGACTCGGCGGTTTATTTTGATTCCCTGAAATTTTATTAGAAGTTCTTCTATGTCTCTGATAAAATGGCAAACGGCGTCCTAATTATTTTTGTTCTTATGTACTCCGCGAAGTAGGGGTCCAGACCTCACTACAAATGGAGTGGTGATTTTAAAGGTATTGTGATGTCCAAAACTCATTTTTGATATTTTCATGTTACTATATGGGTCGCCCGGCCTCATTTACACCAAAAAAACATGAATCTAGACTGTTCAGTGGTTTTCCTATGGTCTGGGGCTCTTGGAGGCCTGAGCATGAAACGCTCTCTCTGATTTGTCTCCTGCTTTCGACGTCACACTCGGGAGAGCAATAAGGAACCCCCCCCCCCCCCCCCCCTCTTCTCTTCTGCCCGTCCCCTGTGCTCAGCCCCGCCCCCACCAACGTTACTATAGAAACGGTGTTCACATGCGCTCCTGCTCTTACAACCTTTTCATCGCTGAACGGTTTACTCGTGTCGTAATGGCTCCTAAATCACACCTCAAATGTCATGTTGTTGGCTGTGTAGATCAGCAACAATCACTATTTGACCTACCAAGCTCCCCTGAAGAACTACGTTCCCAGTGGCTGGCTTTTATCTACCAAGGTAACGTTCCTGCTTATTTACCCAAGAGAGTCAAGACTTGTTCCGGTCATTTTCGACGAAACTATGAATTAAAAACTTATAATAACAAATTAACAAGGCATGATGAGTTAACATCTGGTTTTAAAGTCTTGGTTTGTTAGAATATCAAACTGTTGTGTCAAAATGCAAATATAAATACACTTTTAATGTCGCGGTGAGACGGCAGACCCCCCCCCCTTCCCCCCAACGATCCGACGAAACTATGAATTAAAAACAAAACTATGAATTAAAAATAACAAAGTAACAAGACAGGATGAGTTAACATCTGGTTTTAAAGTCTTGGTTTATCATTATTTATACTTGGTATCATTCTTTATTACGCAGCATATGATACAGTATTTCTTATACTGTACAGCAGGAAGGACGGGGGGCTGGCCGCAGCAGTTTGGGGGTGGAGCCGAGTACATGACTGACAGGCGAAGCGCCCCAAGTAGTCTGTTGAGGTGTTCATGTGTTGCAGGCATAGTACTTGGATTCAGACCACAGAAATCCACAAAAATGAATATTATGGAGTGGGGTTTTTTGGTTGAATACTTTTGAAACACGTTTTAAATTCATTGTCAAAGACTTTGAATGCTATGAAAACAACATGTCACAAAACCTTTAAGGGTTTAATGGCACTGCCACTCACTTCTGAAAGTAATGTGACACACTGCACTTTCATGAGAACACTGTAAAGTGAGTGTTAGTGTTAATGCCAGTGTTAGTGTCGTTCGTGTTAATGCCAGCGTTAGTGTCGTTCGTGTTAATGCCAGCGTTAGTGTCGTTCGTGTTAATGCCAGCGTTAGTGTCGTTCGTGTTAATGCCAGCGTTAGTGTCGTTCGTGTTAATGCCAGCGTTAGTGTCGTTAGTGTTAATGCTAGCGTTAGTGTCGTTCGTGTTAATGCTAGCGTTAGTGTCGTTCGTGTTAATGCCAGTGTTAGTGTCGTTAGTGTTAATGCTAGTGTTAGTGTCGTTAGTGTTAATGCTAGCGTTAGTGTCGTTAGTGTTAATGCTAGCGTTAGTGTCGTTAGTGTTCGTGTTGTTATTGTACCTGTCCCGACAGTGGGTGGGGTGGCGGCTTGTCAGGGGTCAGGAGGGCACTGGACAGCTCAGACTGGTAAGAGAGAGGGGGGGGTCCAGGTGAAGAGAAGTCTCCTCCCACCCCCGGAGTCCCAGGACCAGGACCCGTGCTGAAGTCTGAGAAGCTCCCTGATTGTCCGGGATAGGACGGAGCTGATGGGGAGGGGAACATATTAGCACCATCACACACAGTCCTGGTTAAACCAAGATCTGGATCTGATCCACATCCACTATAAGCCACCTGTCCCTTTGGCCACACCCCCTCACCTGGTCCACTGTAGTCTGGCGTGTTGCTGCTGCTGTTTCCACCTCCTGCAGGTAATGACGGGTACTGCATCGGAGAGGAGGCTGAGCCTGTGGATGCAGACGGGGTGGGGCCTAGTGATGCAATCATCTCCATGACACTGGGCAGGACCATGTGACTGGGGCTGAGGGTCCGGCAGCGCTTCAGAACCGGGCCGTCTGACTCCTCCTTCACGTGGATGTCGGGTTTGACCGGGACCGGCTTCCAGCTACAGACCGGGTCGATGCTGATCTCCTCATACTCGGAGCTGCAGCAGAACCAAAGGTTAACAAAAACTATAGTTAAAGGGAAAAAAACAATTCTAAACTGTATTATGTTCTTACGGAACTGACTGAGTGTCTAAAAATTATGAATAAGATTCCCTTCGGTTTTGTCTTCGTCAATGTCGGACTTGTATGTAATTGATTCATTTTGCGCAAGAAATTTTATCTGGTGTCACTGTACAACACTTTATAGTCAGTCAGTTCTCATCACTTGTCATTTAAGGTCATATTCTGCTCCAAAGTCTACCTGGAAACAGAGGCTCCAGTTGGGAAAAAAGTTGCAGAAAAAAGTCCTGTACGAGACTTATATGAGTACGATGGTGAGGAAGGTCTGAAAATACTAAACTAAAATAAGCATTTAGAAACAAAAACATGATAAAAACTAGAAAATCTGCTCTAAAAACAAATTAAAACCAACTGAATGAAGAGGGAAAAAACTAAATAAAACTATTGCATAAACAAGTATGAAAAGCAGTTGAGGCTGTGGTTTTACAGGCACTGAAAGACAAAGAAAAGAGAAGCAGATGGATTCACTAATCCATCTTTAATTGCCTGGATTACTGGATCCCATTTCCTGTCAGGTAACATAAATGTATGCTGCGTTTTCGGTAAAATTATATACATATATATACATATATACACATATACATATACATATATACACATATACATATACATATACATATATACATATACATATACATATATACATATACATATATACATATACATATATACATATACATACACATATATATATACACATATATATATACATATATATATACATACATATATACACATATATATACATATATATAAATAAATGACATTATTTTGTCTAATCTTACTTTTTAGTAGAGTTCTTATTAGCATCTTTCCTGTTTTTGTCTTTATTTGTGTGATTATGAATGTTGCACTTCCTATATGATTTGTAAATTGAATTAAACTGAGGCTAACCCAGTTTTTCAGATATGGGGGATCTGTAATAATCGCTACCACAATAGAATCCTAAATAAAACATTGAGACAAAACTTGCAATTTTATAAGAATAAAGTCGAATACCAAAAGTGTCATCGTTTAATAAAATAAATAAATAAATCCATAATATTAGGAGAATAATGTAATTTAAAACCAGGTTGTAAAATATTCTAATTTAGTAGAATAAAGTGGTATGCTTCTGGTCAGCAGCAGTAATATCTGTGTTGTACAAAGTATTTGATCTGAACTAGACTTAAATTTCCTCAGTACTAGTAGATTACATAGGTCAAACTCAGGCTCGACATATGAAATGTCTATTAAATCTGGCCCACTGCATGCACCGCTAATACTACAAATCCCAGAATGCTTTGCTAGTATGTTGTCATGCAGTCAAGACCAGCAAGTGCCCCTCGCATCTTTATCGTTGTCTATTTTCAAACACAATTGAAAATGTGTGTTTTTACCATCTGTCTAAAGCTAATTTTAATATCTGTTTATATTATATATTATTATATTTTTAACACCTTTGAGTGTTTTAAAACATCCACAATTCATTTCGATCAGAAAACTCCAGCTCTGTTCGCATGTATTGTAGTCTAGGTAACCAGGTGTTTACACTTCATTTTTTCTATCATTGCACCACCCCTGAATTCCTCTGGTGCCCCCCCCCCCCCCACACACACACACACACACACTTTGAAAACCACTGGAATGTAACATAAGACACTATGAAACACAATGAACTTTTCAATAAATGTTGAGTTTGGCCCATGACTGTGTCTCGGTTTTTAGTTTTGGCCCAGTGTGAATTTGAGTTTAACACCCTGCAGTAGATCCTACATATGGGTCAGTGCAGTGTCGACTGTAGATCAGGTGGTTGTCAGTGATAATGAAACCATGTATATTTCTACACCCTGGATGTCAGGACACATGTGGATGTTTGTGTTCCACTTGTTCTGTAGAAGCTCATACAGATGCATGTCCAGTCCACTTGTTTTTCATATTCCACATTTTTCCCCACTCTCACTGTGCTGCTTTTTTGCCACTCAGTCAGACTAAGAGGGGCGTGGCCTGTGGGGGAACTGACATGTGCGTACTCTCTATTTGAACTGAAAGTCAGTTTTGTTCTCATGTTAGTTCTTACTTCTGGACGTAGATGAGGATCCCCAGCATGTACTGGTCCACCTCCAGACCTTCCAACAGCGCCGTTTTACTGTAAACACACACACACACACACACACACACACACACACACACACATTAAACACCACACACATCAATGCCTGTAGGTCATGTGACCCAGTGTCCAGCATCTCTTACTTGCACACGGGGCATCGCCAAGTTCCCCGTTCACAGTTCAGTTGCAGGTACGACTCCAAGTCAAAGCACTGAAACATATGGGTTGAACTGGTTAGAAATACAAGGACCTGACTGGATGGTCGTTACCTGTATGTGACTGTGATTGGTCGGCCGTTACCTGTATGTGTCGACAGTCGTGTCCTCTGGCCGGCAGCTGGATGCGTTTAAATGTTATGGGACACTTCAGTGACACTCTGATGGCGGTCTGTTCCACGCCGTCCTCTCCATTTAACCCTGGTGTCCCAGGGATGGAGCCACTGCTGAAGTTCCGCTTTACTGTCGGGGAAAGGGCCAGTTACCCACAATGCACTGCATCATGGCAGTATAAAAACCTGAATCCTACACGTCTGCTGTGTTTGTGTGTGTTGATTTTGTTTATTAACCCAACCTCCTAGGGCAGGCAAGGGATATTGATTTTGTTTTTTTTCCAGCAACTTTAAGCAATACATGTTTTGTCATGTGGTATTGTTTGTTTTATTGTCGTTTGTCTTATACCTACCTTAAGGACAACGGATGAAATTTAGCAACTATACTAACTCCAACATATTTATATTTCATGTTTTTACTGATGTATTGATTAATGTGCATAGTCTTAATTAAATAAACAAACTACTGAATAAATTTCCATGAGATGTTAAGGAAAGGTGTGAGGTGGCTCAGAATAGATCTCATTACATTTTGGCGACTATTAGTTAAAGTCCAAGGTCAAGGCAAATATGTTTTCACACTGATCATAGACAGGATGAATCAGTTATTTCCTTTTCATTCCTGTATACTCAGTTTTACATATACCTTCTTTTTGCTGTCACTGTTGATGTACATTGACATCAGAACCTTGAAGGACAAATTTGAAGACTCTAGGTCAAAGGTCACAATAAAGGTCAAAATCAAATTCTGCATACAACTGTTGAACTACTAATCTATTTGATGTATTTGGCAAAAGTAATATATTATATAATGTAGGCTTACAAGACAAGAGATAATAAAAGTTTGTTTTATAATAATATCAGTGTCATTATGTTTTATCTACTATATATGAGGTCAAGAGTCATTTTTCATTCTTGTTATGATGCAATCAGTTTTTTTTTAAATTTCTGCAAATGCTGGGCTTTTTATTGATAGAATGCATAATTTATTAACTTTTGGCTGTTTTAAAATCCAGTAAATGGAGCTAAATACATAGAAAATTTTTCTGAAGTGTATTGTCGGACGCCATGTTGGATTCTATTACTTCTGTCTAGGACCTAGTGTCCACCGTTTTGACAGGGACATGTCCATTAATTATGTTTACTTAATACATGTGGTCGTTGTTTGTCATAGTTCCGTGTCTTACTTTTGGTGACGCAGTGTTCTGCAGCCAGGAGCCTCTTCTTCATCAGACCTTGCAGAACCGATCGAACCGACGGGCGATGAACGAGTTGGAGGATGAACAGGTGAGACTGAAATGTACACAACAAACAAACATGAAACCCACTCATTTACACACAGATAAACACGCCAGGCATATCTGTGGGCGTGTCCTTACGCAGCAGCACGCCGTCACTGTGATCTGGATGGTGTTCCGGCCTGGTTGGCAGACCTGCTTCAGGTACAAAGGCTTATGGGAAGTTTTGTTGTCGCCTCGTTCGATGGTGAGAGGAGTGGCGTTAACGCTCACCTGCAGACGAGCAGAAGGAAAACAGGTTTAAGACACAGACATATGAACCACAGGCAGATGTGACAGGAGGACGTCAAAGGTCAGAGGTCAGACCTGTACGGATGCGGGCCAGTTGGTGTTGGTCTGCCGGTCCTCGTGGTGGTAACATTTAAACTGGAGCTCCAGGTCCGGTCTGTAGAAGAGCAATGAGACCATGAGGATCTGAGAATATGGGCCTGTTTCTAAAAACTGAACCAGAACTGAACTAGAACTGGACCAGAATTGAACTACAACTATGGAACTGTTTAGGCTACACATATACATTTTGCACTGGTTAATTTTCCACTCATACACTAATTATAATTGTCCTTCTATATTATTTTATTTCCACATTATATTGTATGTAGCCAAATAACTCTGTATTTAATTCTGTAGATATATTTAACATTTCATGTCCTTATTCTGATACTACACAAGCACAACCACCAATGCCTGTACCGCTGCAACAAGTAAATTCCCTAACTTGGGATGAATAAAGTTCATCCATCCAACTGGACCAGAAGTGAATGGGGCCTGACCTGGGTCAGACCCAGATGGCTGTGTACCTCATGATCAGAGTCTTGTAGACAGAGTCTCGCAGTTGGAAGACATGGTTACTGACGGCCAGGTTGTGCTCTAGTCTGAAGGCGTCCAGTACGACCCCATCCCGGACTGGAAAGTTGAGGCGCAGGTCGTCACTGGGGTTACCTGGGTTTGAGTTTAGAATCAACACAAACTGGGATCAGAATCAAATATGAAACCTTTCATTTTTGATGTTTTATCTAAAACATGAAGGAACTGAATAAAACTGGGCTCATCAACCACCTGCAGGTCAAAGGTTACCTGTTGGAGGGGGCGGGGCCAGGCCTGCCATGTTGGGTTTGATGTCAGGCAGGAAGTTGGAGGGCACTGGCTTGACATCACTGTTGCCAGGCGACATGTAGGGTGGGGCCATGGAGCTACCAGGTGTGATGGGAGGAGTCGGGTTTCCAGGAACCGGGGAGCTGGGGTACCCGGGTAGGCCTCGGCCCGGCTGATGGAAGACAGGGGGGGGTACACCGTCAAAACACTACAACTGGCTTTGGCTTTCCTGTAGTGATGCACCCACATGGATTTTTTTGGGGGTGATATTGATACTGATTTTTTTATTCATCAGCCTGAGCCCATATATTAATATTTCTGAGAAAACACAGGGGTTTTTTTTCTCTGTCAAATGAAAACAAATGTCAGAAAATCTTCTTTAATTTCATTACAAAATAAAAATGTTGACAGTTAAACTAATAAATTTTTTCTCCTTTTCTTTTTCATTCAATTATGTCAGGGGAAAAAAAGCACATGGGCCAATGCAACCGGCCAATACCGATACAAGACAAAAATGTACCGTATTTTCTGGACTATACGCCGCACCTGTCTATAAGCCACATCTGCTGAATTTTTAAAAAAAGAATAAAAAAAGAATAGACAAGCCACATGGGGTTATAAACTGCATATATCTATGTTGAAAAATCTGATATTTACTGCATGTACAGAAGGATTTTGAACTGTAAATGTACCTGAATACATTTTTTCCAAACTGTCTTTTAACACGACACCAACTTTGCTGATAAAGACGTAACAGAACTAAAGGGAAAATAACCAGTATTTACCGTATTTATCTTAATTTCTCCCGTGTTTTAAATCACAAATCACTGTAATTATCTTCACTGAAGCCCATGAAGTCGTCTTCTGCTGTGTCACAGTTGAACAACTTCAGAAGCTTCGTCACATCTGTCTCCGTGATCAAGGGGTGAGGATTTGAAAAATAATTAACAGTTGCTAATTTGTCGTCCATGTTCTATCTGCTAAAGAAAAAGTAGGTATTCTAGTTTGCATCGATTGTTCTTAGTATTTTTGATTTTAATTCCGGTTAGAGCGCCCCCTAGTGGTGGAAGAAAAACCCACAGAATAGCAGCACCTTTGTATAAACCTCATGGTTCAAAACATATGAAAAAGGTAGTGGCTTATCGTCCAGAAAATACGGTAAATATCAGTCTATCATTAGTTTTCTGCCTTTTCTGCAGTTTGTTATTTTATGTCTAAACTCATCACAATCTGGAATCTGTCATGTTTGATTTTATTTCCATTTGAAAATACCCTGAACCTGGTGGTCTTACCCCTGAAGGCGGGTTGAAGGAGTTGTAGACCCCAGTGTTGCCCCCTGCTGTCAGGGTGTTCAAAGCCCCCCCCTGGCCGTTAAACTGGTCCTGCACAAACAAAAACACACAGTTACGACGCACAAAACACCAGAAAAAAAAACAAAACAAAACACTGACTTTATCAGGACTTACCTTGTAGTATTGTGAGCTTGGGGGTCCAGAGGGGGGGTACTGTGGGAGGGGCATCTTATGACTCTGGTAAGAGGGGGAGGAGCCTGAGCGCTGAGGGGTGGGGCCTGGACCACCAGAACCTACAGGGAACCGACAGACAGGTGTTAGAAGTTCCTCTGCAGAGGTAGTAAAAGTATTCATATTCTGTACTTAAGTAGAAGTACAGTTACTTGATATTCCGGTGAAAGTACAAGTACTGATTCAACTCCTTTACTGAAGTAAGAGTAAAAAGAAATACAACTTCTCAATTGTAATAAAGTAAAAAAGTAAAAAGTTTTTGCCATGGATGAAATAACACTTCTTTAAGCAGGAAAAATCGGAAAACTTTCAGAAGTATCCAAAAAGAAAGCCTTTAAAAGTGAGTTACTGTGTAGAAAATGTGTTTGGTCAGATCACAGTTACTCAGTTTTGTGGGTATGGACAAAACATTTCTGACAAACTGAAAAAAAAGTCACAATGGAGATAAAAAGTCATTATTATGAGATTAAAAAAGGTCAAATATGAGGGTAAAAAAATGCATAAATTTGGGATAAAAACTCAAAAGAAATATGAGAAAAGAAATGCCTAACTATGACAGTCACAATTATGAGATAATTTTTTTTAGCCTTTATATAACCAGGTTAGTCCCATTGAAATCAAAGATCTATTTTCCAAAACGACACAAAAAGTCATAATTATGAGATAAAAGTTACAATTACAACATACAAAGTCACAATTTCTCTCCACTGATTTTCCCTCTGATGTGACTTATTTTTTGTACTGTCACATCTGTTTAGTTTGAAACAGTAATAAGTCTATAACTCGTACAAATATTTATGTATATAAATGGAAGGAATATAAAGTACATATATTTAAATAAATGTAAGGAGTATAAAGTACGTATATTTATATAAATGTAAGGAGTATAAAGTATGCATATTTATATAAATGTAAGGAGTATAAAGTACGTATATTTATATAAATGTAAGGAGTATAAAGTACGTATATTTATATAAATGTAAGGAGTATAAAGTACGTATATTTATATAAATGTAAGGAGTATAAAGTATGCATATTTATATAAATGTAAGGAGTATAAAGTACGTATATTTATATAAATGTAAGGAGTATAAAGTACAGATATTTATATAAATGTAAGGAGTATAAAGTACAGATATTTATATAAATGTAAGGAGTATAAAGTACAGATAGTTATGAACAATGTAGGGAGGAAAACTAAAAAGTACAGATTCCTAAAAAAATTCTACTTAAGTACAGTAACAAAGTACTTGTACTTAGTTACTCCCTGCCTCTGTTCTTCTGAACCAACACTAACCTGGATGGTATTGCATGTTAGGTCCAGAATAAAGTCCAGGTCCAGGTCCAGGTCCAGTGTGACCACCCCCTCCTGAAGCAGAAATGGAACCAGTAGCTCCACCAGGACCAGACATGACGTTAACGTTGGAGCCCACAGGGACAACGTACTGCTGGGACATCCCCGAAAATGACTGAAGGAAACAACAAGAACCCACATCAAAGCCCAGTCCACACCCAGAACCACCTGAACAGAGTCCAGTCCACACCCAGAACTACCTGAACATCCCCTGTATGTGTTAAATGCAGAATAGATATTGGCTCTGACTCAGTGTTCATGGTCATGTCTCATTGTACAGAAGTGTTGGTCAGATATACTTTTGGAAATAAACAAATTATTTCCTAAAATCTTTGAGATTGATGCCATTTCATTAATTTTGGGTCTTCCAAGTCACATGATTAGCAAGTAAAAGAGCTAACTTACATAACATTCTTACTTTTGCTGTGAGGAAAAATATATATTGTTAAACTGAATATATTATAAGAGTCACAAGCATAGATGACTTTTTCAAACTCTGGCAGCCTTATTTAGACCACATTGGACCTGATCTCTCTGCCACTATTGTTAAGGGGGGCTCTTGAACCTGTATTTGGTATTCTGGTCTACTACAGGTATATAATGGTCTACTACTGGTATATAATGTCTACTACTGGTATATAATGGTCTACTACTGGTATATAATGGTCTACTACTGGTATATAATGGTCTACTACTGGTATATAATGGTCTACTACTGGTATATAATGGTCTACTACTGGTATATAATGGTCTACTACTGGTATATAATGGTCTACTACTGGTATATAATGGTCTACTACTGGTATATCATTGTCATTGCCTGGATCGACATTGACAATTGATTCCACTTGAGTTGCTTCTTGTTGTTTTTGTTCAGATTTGGTTTTTATTGTGATTTGAATATTGTGTATAATTGCTGTTACATGTTTAAACAAAAAAATCTAAACCCGAAAACACCTGAATAGAATCCAGTCTACATCCACAACAAACCGCACATCACCCACCTCTGAGTTATAGGGCCGTTTGAGGGTCTGGGGGGGCCTCAGGTGGCCCTGCTGAGGCCCCGGGCCATAGTTCGGATGCTGAGGGACCCTCTGCAGACCCCCTCCTGGTCCATACATTGGACCCATGGAGGGGGGGCCTCGGTTTGGTCCAGGACCAGGACCCATACCTCCAGGAGCCATTCCTGGGGGGCCACGGGGACCGGAGTGGGCCATGAACTGGTTATTATAGGCAGGGGCCCCCATCTGGTATACAAAGAAACACACAATAAAACCCACAAAGATGCATTTTAACTGAAACCCAAACAAAAGGCCTCACAGAACCAGAACCAGATGAACTTTAAAGTCAGCCTGTGGACATAATGTCTTTCATTTTTGTTCCTTTCAGGCTACATTTATATGGGGACGATGAAAATAGAAGACACAAAAGTGGCGTCTCGTCTTCAATTTTTCATCCACGTTTAGACAAGCATTTTCAGGCGGAAATCTTTGTATGAAGAAATAACAGTAGGAGGAATTTGATTTGATATGCATGTCAGGCTGACGTAGGTATTTGTACACCTGTCTCTGTTGGGCTATGGTATGAGTATGAATTCTGTACAATTGCTGAAATGACTCCTGTACGTTTACTGGAGCAGCTTGAAGATCAGATCCAGGTAGTCTGACATGTTTGGTGTTTTAGGGGCTCGGAGAATTGAGTGTGATGTAAAGGTGTATGCGACGTGAACTTGTTATACATTTCTTGCTGTTTAGACAGAGACATGACCTTGCTCGTCTTCAAAAACCCCCACTCTGGAAGGAGTCCTCAGATTTTTGCGTTTTAAGCCCCCGATGGCGCGGTTGCCGTGTAAATGAAGGCACTTCCGATAAAATATTTAGCCATTTTTAACCACAATCGTCTTTGTGTCAACGGCCCCTAATTCTAGTTTGACACTGGTATATCGCATGCAGTGTTGTACCTGAACAAGTTCATAGAACGATCGTTCAAGACCGATATATTTTTGACGACCGTGAACGACTCGTTCACTTTTGCCAAATGAACGAGAAGTTGTGAACGCGGTTATTCTGTCATTTATTGAACTGCACTCTTATGTAGTTCATATTTCGTTCTTATCACGTTATAATTATTGAGTCCTATAAGGAATAAAATGGGATCAAAACAGCATTATCATAGATGTCATTTTTGTATTATTCTGAACAAATGTTGGCAACATAATGTTGTGGAATAGCCAATGAGAAGCGTTTTGGGCGGAGCAGAGAGAGAGAGAGAGAGCGACAGACAGACAAAGAGAGCTCTGTATATATACATACACATAAATATATATACACAGAGACAGAGAGAGAGAGAGAGAGAGAGAGAGAGAGTTTTTGGGAGCGGAGAAAAAGAGTTACATGTAAGGTACTTACTTCGGCCCTGGAGGGGCGGCATTGTCCCCCGATTTCCTGACTATGGTCAGGATAACGTCAGGAACGGTTAATAATAAGTTTACAATAATAACACAAAAAAGAACGAAAAAGTTCATTTTGGGATCCATGAACTTCTAGTTCATAATTTGGAAGAATGAACGATGAACTGAACTAATTCATATTGAGTAACTTGAACTGAACTTTGAACTAGTTCCTAATCAAGGTGAACTTTCCCAACACTGATCACATGTCTGTCCAAGTCCAGTTCCAGAGTTCACCTGGAGTGGGACTGAAGGGCGTCTGGACCTGAACTAAGACCTTGGGTTAGATAAACCAGCTTATCCCTGGGGGTGCATGTCAGTGGGTCAATAGGTTGATTTCACGTGAGGTTACATTTGCTATATAGTCAGTGTGTGATTTTCAGATGGAGGGCAGGAAGTGAAGTAGCTTGACAAAGCTGAGTGAGTTTTCCGTTGGGAAAATGCCTATGTTTTGTGTAGTTTACAGCTGTGCTATTGTTGTAGCCGAGAGAAGGAAAAGCGATTTTTAGGCTGCCACTCACAAAAGTCAGAAAAATGCCGTAAATAGTGGATTTTAAATCTGTGTTTGTGGTTGGGAGGAGCAGAGTCTGCTAATGCTAATGCTAATGTCCGTGTCTGCAGCGACCACTTCGTCAGAGGTATGTTCGAAAGTTAACTTTTTTTGTGGATGTGCTATATATCATTAGGTTGTCGTTAAATGCTCATTTGCACTGTTGTAACATGGTTTACCTAGCAACAAGATGTGTTGCATGTTTGTTGACATTACTCACCACTGCCAGTGATGAGCAGCGACTGTCAACAAACATACATCTTGATGTTGCATCTTTACAAATAACACACGAAGACCAAACGATAATTATCGCTGAGCCTTTTGGTAACGAGGTTATGGACCCACCCGCTGAAAAAAAAACCTATATGCCTCCAAACTTTTAGATGTTTTCCTCTGCTGCTGGTGTAGTAGGATGTCTGCATGTCTTTATTAGTAAAATCCACAGCCTCGACTGTTGGCAAATCTTTGGGTTCTGTCGAAAACTCATACATTTTCATAAGACACGGGTCACGTCCAATACATTTGTTAGATTTTATGGTAAATTTCAGGAAGACAGGAACAAGAGAATCTGTAGTCTGTTTATGTCATATATGGTCATTACTTTTAGGTTTTTAAACAACGGTGCTCTAGTGAAAGTGAATGAAACCTTTGATGCCATTCTGACATACTGTTTCTGTTCTTTCTTTATTCCCAAAGTGCGGCTGAAAATTAGCGCTGATGCCATCTCCGGCATATTAACATGTTTATACTGAAATTAAATGTATAAATGTGTTCATTAATGTGCACTGTCCTCACCTGTCCATAGTTCATCTCTTGGTTTTGTTTCTCCTGGATAGCAGCGACAGTTGCTGTGGCAGTGGCAGTTGCCGTGGCAGCAGCAGCAGCGACGGCGGCGGCAGCGGCAGCCTGAGTGAAGTCTGCAGAACCTCTGGATCCACCAGGATTGGACGGGTAACTGAAGGACAAAGACCCACATGTCAGTCGAAGCAGAGGTGGAAAGTACTTTATTACTGTACTTAAAGTAGATTTTTCAGGTATGTGTACTTTATTAGAGTATTTATTTTTCTGACAACGTTTTACTTTTACTCCCTACATTTGTTCATAAATATCTGTTCTTTCCACTCCTTACATTTTCAGAATAGACTTGTTTCGTACTGTCAAATTTTTTTGAGTTTGAAAAAGTAACAAGTCACTTCAGAAGGACAGTAACAATTGCAAGGCCAGCGTTATACCACCTGTGTACTCACCTGTGTACTCACCTGTGTACTCACCTGTGTACTCACCTGTGTACTCTATAGATATATGTATTTTCTTTTACATTTCTACTTATTGATGTGTTTTGTTCCGTCTTGTTTCTTTGTATTGTAATTAACCCTTGTGCGGTCCTTCGGGTCAAAGAGACCCGGTGGCTCACAAATGTACCTTTTTATACGTACTGTAGGATGCCATTGCTTACTACTGAAAACAGTAATATATCCTTGGGGGGTGGGGTGATGAGTCTATGGAACTGAACTTTGGAATCTGGGTTTTTAAGACCCGATTGTAGGACACAGCCAGTGTGCCTTTTACGAAGGACCGCACAAGGGTTAAGCAAAGACAATAAAAATATGATTTTAAAAAAGTTTTTCAACTATAGGATCCCCCTTTTCTTAAAAAATAAAAAAATACTGTAGTTAACAGGTATGTGCTTGATTTATAAGTTTTCAAATATTTACATAAAATGAAATATGAAAGAAACAGGCCTGACTGCAATGTTTATTTAACACTATTATCTTTTTACAAAGGACGTGTCTACTGTCATTCTACTGTTTATTGAGAGCTGCACACACCTCTAGTCACACTGTCTCCATGGTAACGGCACAAACAAGTTTCCACATAGCTGTAGATGAGTCCAATCATAATCAGCTGGAAAGTCTGATGACAGATGATCTGTGGAATTGTGTTTATGTGGAGGATAAACTATGGAAAAAAAACTTGATGTGCGAGATAAAAACTGATATTTTGGAATCACGAACATTTAGCTTGAATCAGCATAAAAATCTAACTTTCCAAATTGTTCCCCAATGTTATCTGATACAGTGAGAGTAAAAAGTATTTGATCCCTTGCTGATTTTGTTGGTTTGCCCACTAATAAAGACATGATCAATCTATACTTTTAATGGTAGATGTATTCTAACATGAAGAGACAGAATATCAAAACGAAAATCAAGAAAATAACTTGAAGGAATATATATGAATTTATTTGTATTTCATTGAGGGAAATAAGTATTTGATCCTCTAGTATGCATTAGGAGTTCTGGCTTTCACAGACCAGTTACACACTCCCAATCAACTTGTTACCTGAATTGAAGACACCTGTTCTAAATAATCACCTGTATAAAAGACACCTGTTCACAGAATCAGACAATCAGACAGATTCCAAACTCTCCAGCATGGGTAAGACTAAAGAACTCTCTCAGGACCTCAGAGACAGGATTGTTGACCTGCACAAATCTGGAATGGGCTACAAAAACATTAGCAAGATGCTGGGTATTAAAGTAACAACCATTGGTGCAATTGTGAGAAAATTTAAGGAGTATAACATGACCATCAATAGACCTCGGTCTGGTGCTCCACAGAAGATTTCACCTCGTGGGGTGGCAATGATCATGAGGACAGTGAGAAATCGGCGTGCAACCACACAGCGGGAGTTAGTGAATGACCTCAAGGCAGCTGGGACCACAGTCACCAGGAAAACAATTGGCAACACTTTGCGCCGCAATGGATTAAAATCCTGCAGTGCCCGAAAGGTACCCCTGCTTAAGAAGGCACATGTGGTGGCTCGCCTAAAGTATGCCAATGATCACCTCAAAGATGCACAAAGTGATTGGGAGAAGGTTCTGTGGTCAGACAAGACCAAAATTGAACTATTTGGCCTAAACTCTACTCGTCATGTGTGGAGGAAGAAAAATGCTGCCTATGATCCCAGGAACACTGTGCCCACCGTCAAGCATGGTGGTGGAAACATTATGTTTTGGGGGTGTTTCTCTGCCAAAGGCACAGGGCTACTTCACCGCATTAGTGGGAAGATGGATGGAGCCATGTACCGAGCAGTCCTGAGGGACAACCTCCTCCCCTCTGCTAGGAAGCTGAAAATGGGCCGTGGCTGGGTCTTCCAACATGACAACGACCCGAAGCATACAGCAAAGGCAACAAAGGACTGGCTCAAGAAGAACCATATTAAGGTCATGGAGTGGCCCAGCCAGTCTCCGGACCTCAATCCAATCGAAAATCTATGGAGAGAGCTGAAGGTCCAAGTTGCCAAGCGACAGCCCACCAACCTTAATGATTTAGAGAGGATCTGCAAAGAAGAGTGGGCCAAAATTCCCCCTGATATGTGTGCTCACCTTGTGGTTAACTACAACAAGCGTTTGACCGCTGTGCTTGCAAACAAAGGCTTTGCCACCAAGTATTAAGTGCTTTCGGATAGAGGGATCAAATACTTATTTCCCTCAATGAAATACAAATAAATTCATATATATTCCTTCAAGTTATTTTCTTGATTTTCGTTTTGATATTCTGTCTCTTCATGTTAGAATACATCTACCATTAAAAGTATAGATTGATCATGTCTTTATTAGTGGGCAAACCAACAAAATCAGCAAGGGATCAAATACTTTTTACTCTCACTGTATGTATTGATCACGATGCAATGGTTACTGAATGTTTGTAGCAAAAAAAAAAAAATTAACTTATCTGCTCCACAGAAATGTTTTTGTTAGAATTAAAAGCATTTCTGTTTATGTCTATTTTATTTATTCACTGCTATGCACTTCTGGTTGGATGCTAACTGCATTTCGTTGCTCTGTACTTGTGACATGTGCAATGACAATAAAGTTGAATCTGAATCTGTTGTTTTAGTCAAGTTTTTTTGTCAAACTAATGATAAACCAATGTATTGGTCAGATTTTTTCCCCCTTGCATTGGTTGGTATCAGCCTTTTGCATTGGCCGATGTGAAGTGAACAAGTGAAGGAAAAAGAGGAAAAATATAACAGAGGTGAGAAAACAAAAAGGAAAGAAAAACAGAGGGAAAAATGGAAGAAAAAAAGGGGAAAAATGGAAGAAAAGAAAAAGGGGGGCAAATGGAAGAAAAGGAAAAAAAGGGGAAAAATAGAAGAAAAGAAAAAAGAGGAAAAATGGAAGAAAAGAAAAAAGGGGAAAAATAGAAGAAAAGAAAAAATTTTTATAAAACATACATTTTGAACTCAGATGTTTTTCCCAAAATGTTTCCCAGTGAACAATCTTAAGTAAAAACTTACGTTTTAAGTTTTTACTTAGGAATGTTTTGTGATCCAGCATCAGATTCTGTTCTGATCAAATAAAATGTGTTTTGTATTTGTTCAGTTTTTACTGAGTCTGTCAAAATTAATGACTAATTAATGACAGATTAATACATCATCATGATTAATCTGATTAATTTTTCAACACAATTAAATGGTGTGATAGGACATTTCTTCAGCCTGTGTTTGAATATAGTTGGTGCTTAATTGGAACAGGTTCTACTCTCCCAAAGACAAAACTCATGTCCTTCCAAACGAGCTTTTTGTTCTGTTGAAGTCTTAAGAAAGTGGCCTTGTAATTGTTTACTCAGAGTAAATCTATGTCATGGTTTAATCTTTCCCTTTTAAATACTCCCTTCCCTCATACCTCAGTGTTCAGTTGGTACTTGTGTTTCTGACTGAACTGATATGTTATTATCTCTGCCAAGGTGGATATGTTTTTTCTGGCGTTTGTTTGTTGCTTTGTGTACAAACAACATAAGTCAAAAACTTATGGGTGGATTTCGATGACATTTTCAGGGTATGATGGTAATGGGGAGATCAAAAAATGTCCAGATCATTTTAATTTGATACATCTTTATATAATAAATATTTGTAACTTCACCCTCTATGAGACAATGTCATTCATAAATGACACTTTAAAATCTATGGTACAATATGATTGGTTAGAGGCTTGTGTTAGTTTTTTAAGAATTTAGAATTTAACTAACTGCACTGCTTTTGATTATTGTGGGGCTTGAACTACATTTCATTTGTAGTCGTCCATTCAACTTTATGTTCATCCATTTTTCAGAATTAATAACTAGCATTAATATTTTTATGATTTTAAAATAATTCTAAGATAAAATGTTCCAAGTGTTTTTCAATCAAATACGTTGATGGATAATGAAGCCATTGTTCTTTTATCACCCCTTTTCTACATTAAGAATTCATGAAAAATAGAAAAATATATACTGTAACAGGACAAAGTCATTTATAAAGACAGTACCCCAAAATAAAGGTCAATTTTGTAAAGTGAGCATAGGAAATATATTTTAGGGCTTAATACACTTAAAAATCAAAAGGTCATTCTTTTTTTTTAATGAATGTCCTTAATCAGTCCCACAGGGGGTTAACAAGATCATTTACAGTCCTCTTATTTCATTACAACAGGGGTGATTGTCCAAACAAATGGAACAGCTGTTGACAGTTGTTTTATATTGAACAAACATGTCAATTGCATTTTATTCATATTTTTGCATATGCTTTGGATATTTTATAATTTTTGTGTTTTTTTTCTCTATTGTAGAAGACTTTTGATTGTTTTGAATTTTTTTTCATAGCTTGTCCCCGTTATTTTTATTTTATTTTACTTGATTTGATGTAAATATAAATATTCTCTGCTATCTAAACATGCACTTCATTTGCCCCCAGTTTCTCCAGGGTGAGATAAATAAAGTCTTCATTCAAAGTATTCATAATTAAACTACTCTATTCTGTTCTATTCTACTTTTGTATTGTGTGGGGGGTTTTTCTCCACATGTTTTTGCATTTTGTGGAAATTTTGAGTACAATCCAGAAAGGCCAACTGACATGATTAATCCAATTAAAATTTTTAATCATTTGACAGCCCTATTTTTTTTTTTTACACAAAATATTTTAAAAAATTTAAAAAATAAAGAATTATATATATTACACACACACACACACATAAAAAAAATTACTTTGTTAACAGTATTGTGATCTATTATTGTGATTTACATCATATCACCAGATTCTGGTCAGTGACCCACCTTCCTGCGTACCCCCCTGGGCCTCCGGAGTACCCCCCCGGGCCTCCAGCATAGCCCCCCGTGGTCCGGCTGTACATGCCCTGGTTCATGTAGCCCTTGCTGGGTTCACCGTAGCCCTGCTGACCCATGTATCCTCCAGGACCTCCACCCATACCCGGACCTCCAGGACCCTGCATCATGGGCCCCCCACCAGGGTTGGCCCCCGGCCCCATCACCCCCCCGCCTAAACCCTGAGGAAACACGGACAGAGAGAAAGGTGGTCAGACCAACTCTCATCAGACTGTGTTATTAAACTGAAGATGCAGCAAATGGGTGGGGCAAAGGGGCAGTACCTGACTGGCTGAGGGATTGGTCACGCCCCACACAGTGGTTACCACGGAGAGGGATCCTGTCGGCTGATTGGTGGGCTGCTGCCAGCTGGAGGGATCGTAGGGATACGAACCATCACTGCAAACAAATACAGAGTGGGGTTTAATGAGAGATAGTGGCTGTGGGAGGAGTCTGAATGTGGGAGGAGTCTAGGCCTTACCTGTGTGGGTTATTGGCCAACCCCGCCTTCATCTGGTTCAGAGGGTTCATGGTGGGGTCACTGTGGGAAACAGACCAACAGATCAGTTCAGAAAAGGTCGTGACCTGCAGCTGATGATCACACACTGATTATTGATCGTGACTAGTTATCATTTCACTTTTGTGTTAATTTTTCCCACTTCTACTGACTGGACTGGACCACTCCAATAAAAACAGAATAATAAAGG
This sequence comes from Siphamia tubifer, assembly GCA_020466265.1. Taxonomy (NCBI): domain Eukaryota; kingdom Metazoa; phylum Chordata; class Actinopteri; order Kurtiformes; family Apogonidae; genus Siphamia; species Siphamia tubifer. The sequence continues at coordinate 6,792,570 of CM035791.1, forward strand.
AATAATGTCGACTCCAAACTTAAAGTTCTATTATCTATATCTGTATTATGTCTCATAAAGTTCTATATAAACTTTTCTCCGTTTGAGTTAAAAAAGTACAATTATATAATAAAAATGGATTAGACTTCTATAGCGCTTTTCAAGGCACCCAGGTGAATGATACATCCTACGGAGGCGCTGGGACGCATCATCAGTGATGTGACCTGGGTTCATTGGGTGTTTCGGGTCTCACAACATCATACACCCTCGCCCAGGCGACCCAGCCAGGGTTGATCAGGCCCTGACTTGCATTCCAGCAGCGTTGGCCCACGGATCCCCCCTCTTTATCCACAACCATGGGAAGCTCTCTCGGCTGTGTCGGTTACAACCCTGATGGCTATCCTCTTTGCTGGCCCCCTTTTTGTCCCTCGAGTTCACACTAAAACTGTCACTGTACAAACTCACAAAACTACTCACTTATTTCACTAATTTTTCCTGAAAATGGAAGTAATCACCTGCCCCGAAAAAAATAAAATAAAATCAGTTTGGTGTAGATTACACTGTACAAAAATGTTTAGTTTATTTTTTAATATCATGTAACGCGTGTTTCTGAACTAGAATTTGATGAGGATTTTGAAAGTGCATTTTTTAGCCTTTTACATGTACATTTTGAGAACATTTGGAACTTGTGTTTGTGCATTTTATGTATTTAGTGACATCTATCCTTGGCTATGTTCACACAGCAGGTCTGAATGTACAATTCAGATTTTTTTGGGTAAAATCAAATTTTTTGTGTGCTTATTGATATTACACATTAAATGTAACTTATCAGGCTTTAGTGTGAATGAAATGTGACCCTGAAATGACCATCATGAGCAAGAGGCTCGAACACAATGATGAATGAGAATATACATTGCCTGACATATCTGGAAGGCTAAGAAGATAGCCGTTGCTATGGGCAACAGCATAGTGCCAACATGTAGGAAAGAGCCGTATAAATCATGATTACATTTAAAAAAAAAATGTAATTCATAAGGCTGAGGCAATAAGCAAGAGTTTCATATAGTCAGAAGTTCAATGTAACTGAGTGTGAAGGTATTTGGAGAAGATCAGAGATATGAAGGATATGTCTATGCTACGAATTACCAGGGTTCATCGGTACTAGGGATGGCGAAATTTCTTAAAAAAAAAAAAAAAAAAAAACCTTGACCGATCACGGAGTGTCATTAACCCATTGAAGTCGGTCACCGAGGAAAGAAAACACTTTCTTTGTTGGCTCACACATTCACAGCCATTACGTACCCTGGCACGCTTCAGTCACTTCACTTTTTAAACATGAGTCACACTGCGAGGTCGAGCGATGTTATGTTAAAAGCTCACTTTAAACCGTCACAAATAGAGAAAACATTCAATGTTAAAGGAAATGATGCTGCTAGATATCGTGGGAAAAAAACCTTAGTGTTGTCCACCGGCCTGTGTCAGTTCTGCACAAACTCTTTTTGCTCTAGCCCACCCGACATGTCACTTTAAGTAGGTCTGTCAGATGGATAACAACTCATCCACTGCACTTTTGGGTTGTCCTGGTGATAATTTGCTGTCCCAGTCTCTAGCTGCTAGCTCTAGAAGTTATATTACCTCACATCAGTTTTGTGTTTTGTTTAGGTTTTGAGTAAACGTTCTGAACTGGTGTGAAATGGTCGACCCACATAGATTAATTGAGCTCTGTGTTTGCTTTTAACAAATTCGGTCTTGTATTGCTAATGGTAAAATGTATCATTTTTAAAGATATGCCATGGCGAGATCACAAAGCTTCCTCTTCATAACCTACACTACAATGAAAAAGAGTTTGTGCAGTGGAACGACTGATGCAGGCTGTTTTGGTTTTTTAACTGACGGCAGAAAATTATAACAAGTAACTTTCATGCGGTCAACCATCGGTCAAACAGTCATCAGTTAATATCCCTAATCAGTACCCACTGGCCCCACCCCACAGGGCCTACATTCACCATCTCATTTTCAGCATTAAGTTATTACACAGTGGAAGAATTCCTTTGGCAGATATGAACAGTTTTACTGTGGCTGGTTCAATGTTTACGATCTACAGCCTGATGACTGAAAACACTGTAGTGCTAAAGGTCAACCTGTTGATAATGACATGTTTATGTGTGTGTGTGTGTGGGGGGGGGGGGGGGGGGGGGGGTTTGTAAATACATTAAAGTAGTCAAAAACTCAAAATAACATATCTCTGGGTCTCTACTTTTGTTGTGTCAATCACAGGAGTAACTGAAAAAGTCAGATAAATGCGACCTGTCCGTTCAGACTGAAGTCAAATAGAAAAATATCAGATACGCATCAGATTTAGTAGCAACCACATATAAACGTGGCCTGGGTTGGATTTAAAAAAAAAAAAAAAAAAAGGATTGGTGCCGTTCAGACTATCTTTAACAGGTCAGATACGGGTCAAATGGCAGCAAAAATTTGGATATGAGCCATATTTGTCTGCAGTCTGAACACAGCCTTATATTCTTTATAGACAAACATTTTCTATTGTTGCATTTTACACCATTAACCAAATATTTTTCCCCCTAGATTTATAACTGTGACAGCATCTTCATGTCATCACTGCTGCAATAAATGGTGCAATTGCTGAACTACTACCGGAGCATTGTGCCTCATTCGCAGACTTCCAGCTATAGAAGATCCAGCAAAAATTAAATATTTATTATCAACCAATATTGGACTGACTTCTGTTTGTTTCAGCTCATTAGTTGTTATTGTATACTCAACTGTATTTTAGTAGATATGTATTGGATTGTATAATTAAGACTAAACTGATTAAAAAAATAAACATCTTAAAACGTATATATATCAATTTTGACTTCTACATACCACACCAAAACCTATCTGTAAGAAATATTTCAGAATAATTTGTTGTACAGTGTTATTGGAGGTGATTTTTTTGGACCAGATGTCAAACTGTTCTCGACTCCGCCCCTCAGTTTAATCCTCTATGTCAGGTTAATATTGTTATGGCTAAAACCACCAATAAGCACCTTCTTTCTGTAGATTTTAGCCAAAAATCAGACATTAAATCAGATCAGAAACACCCTGACACTTCCTGGAGTCCTTCTGTTCATGCAGATGGAAATGATCCAGTATTTGAAAACACTTTACAGGTTCATTAAGGCTCATTTATTAATAAGGATGATTTCATTGGAATCCTTCATCTGTTCAACTCTACACACCAAGAATAGAAGAAATACACGACTACAAATCTGTGAAGAACATGAATATTAATGCATTCACAGCTTTGAGTCCAGACATGGACTATACAAACCAACAGCACAAACTCAGAAACCCATCACATACCGCGTAACCATGACAACAGTGCCCAGACATGGTCCAGACTGGAGGAGGAACAACACCAGTTCAGTCCAATTCCATTGTTCATCCACTCACCTCCAGCATTTACCCATTCACCTCCAATGTTCACTCCTTCTCCTGCAGTGTTCATCCATCCACACATATCAGTGTTAGTGGTGATAAGACAGTTATCATTTGTGTCTGGAGTCATTTATGGGATTTTTATTGTGTTTGTCTCTTATGACATTTAACCCAAACATCACTGCCTGGTTTGTTCATTTGATTCTGGTGTAAAATTAACATCAGAAACACAAATGAAACTGAAGATGGAATTACTGTGGTGTGTTTGTCTGTGGTAAGTGTAACCTGGTTAATCCGGTTACTTTAACCTGGTTAGTCCAGTGTGATGGTTTAACTTGGTTAGTCCAGTTAATTTAACCTGGTTGGTCCAGTCTATAGTCTAGTCTGTTCACATTCATCATTAACTGGGTTAATAGTTTTTCATTCAGTTAAATGTTGACATTCTACAGTTTAATCCAAACTCATTAAACACATGGTTCTAAATGTAGACTCCACGACTCTGCTCTTTACTAATAGATTAACCGATATAAACCGATCATCTGCAATCAGATCATTAACCTGTGTTTACAACCTCCAGCACCGGGTCGCGTGCGCCACACACGCACGCGCCTCTCTTCATAACACTGTGTGTGATTCAGAGATAAATCTGGGACAGAGTGGACTGGTCTGTACCGGGTCTACTGCCCTGATGAGTCTCCGTCTGAACCCAAATGAGGAGACATTTTGAGATTCCTTAGGGGGAGAACATGCTAATGCTAACAGGCGAGCAGCTCTGTTGCCGTTCCCACTGGAGTTAGCACTGCCGTTAGCATGCTAACACGGAGGAGAAAAAAAACAACTTTAAATGTGTAACAAATTGTGGGGTTTCAAACAGACACATGGGACTGTTCCGAACACAACAAATTAATTAAACTGTGCCCAGTGATGAAAACCCGCCCCGCTTTACGGCGTCTTTAGAGCTATCCTGTTAGCATGTTGGTAAGCAGGAGGTGACAATGGAATGCTAGCGGCTAACATGTTAGCTTGTCCATGTAGATCCACACTAAGCTGTCGGACGTTAAACCACCTCCACACTCTGTAAAATACTCCCTATTATATACTTGGAAGGGTCACACGCGGAGACGGACACACACAGACCCGACAGCTGCTGTTCTTCCTGGGCGGACCTACCAGCTCTACTTCCCTGGTGTCCGAACCCTGCTCCGGTGTTCCTCAGTCTCAGCTCCCCCGGGCCTCAGGAGCATCCAGGAACAGCGCACCTTCAACCGGCACGGTCCGCCTCCACAAGAGCCGATTCACCCTCACACAAAGCCCAAAAGTCCCGGTTCAAATCCCCGAGCCGGTACTTAAAGCCGACCGGGAAGCCAAGCGTCTCCTCCGAACAGAAAGTCGTGTTCCTGCCGCCGCTCCTGTACTCTGCGGCGGGTTGTCCAGCTTCAGTAGGCGGTAGGTAGGACGGCACCATCCGCCGCCGCTGCTCCGGGAGGGGCTTCACCGAAACACGGCCCAAGGACAACATACAAGAGTGGCCAGGAGCGGGACTGGTGCCACAGGAGAACCAAGGGAGGGATGGTAGGGGTGAGAGAAAGGAGGGCGAGAGACAGGCGGAGGGAAAACAGGGGGTGAGACTAGCAAAGAGAGACACAGGGTGAGAGAGAGAGGAAGAGGCAAGGCAGGGGTGAGAAAGGAGGAGGGAAGCAGGTGTGAGACAGGCGGAGAGAGAGACAGGATAAGGGAAGGCAGGGGTGAGAAAGAGAGAGACAGGAGAAGGGAAGGCAGGGGTGAGACAGGCAGAGGGAAAGAGAAAAAAGGAAGGGAAGCAGGTGTGAGACAGGCAGAGAGAGATACAGGAGAAGGGAAGGCAGGGGTGAGAAAGAGAGACAGGAGGAGGGAAGGCAGGGGTGAGACAGGCAGAGGGGAAGAGAAAAGAGGAGGGAAGCAGGTGTGAGACAGGCAGAGAGAGAGACAGGAGGAGGGAAGGCAGGGGTGAGAGATAGGAGGGTGAGAGGCAGGAAAGAGAAAGACAGGCATAAGAAAAACAGACTTGCACACATAGACAGGTGTAGTTGTAGCAGGTGTTTATCGTGTGTGTTCAGGCCTTCAGTGGTTGGTTAATAGTTGGTCGTGAACAGACTGATCTGACAGTAAATGTTCTGCACTTATATAGTTCTTTTCCACCTTCATGGTTCAAAACACTTTACATTAGCCTCACATTCACACACACTCATACACTAGTAGGTTTCTAAGGTTCTGTCAGTCCTACTGGGAGACTAAGTCAGGGTTCGGTGTCTTGCTCAAGGACACTTCGACATGTGGACAGAGCTAGGACGCTAACCGCCAACCTTTCTGTCACCACCTCAGAGACCCGGACCATGTTCAAACAATCCTGATCCCACTTGTGTGCACAGGCTTCAGTTTAGGTCCAGATTCAGGAGGACTAGTAGAAGGCCTGGTTTAGAACCAGTGACCTGAGCAGATGATAAACCTTCAGCAATGTTTGTGTGATTTCAGGTTCAATTTGGTTTGGACTCACATGGGTTCACATTCCAGTCTAGTTGATATTCCCGTCTAGTTCCCATCCACATGTGGTTCAGGTTCTGAAATAAGTTAGAGCAGTGGTCCCCAACCCCGGGTCACGGACCGGTACCAATCTGTGGATCAATTGGTACCAAACCGCCAGCCGCCAAATAATCAAGTATTTCTTTCGTATTTATTATCCAAGTCTGAACAATCTTTTATTTTGAAAAATGACTGGATTCGCTCTGTTATATCTCTGTCACCTCAGTGCCAAAAATGTAACCCACATGTTAGCAGAATAAGTAAAAACAGATGTTTTTAAAACAAATTTCGAAGAGGAAAAGACCACTGAAGAGACAGAAGAAGAGCCTCCAACCTCAAAGAAAAGGAACACTTTTAACAGACAATACCAGGAGTTGTATTTGAAATATGGATCTATGGTGAGAGGTGATTCCCACAGACCAAGCCTGCTCTGTATAATTTGTAATGTATTTGCGGCGAACAATATAAACAATCTATGCCCCCCCACCCCTGGTTCGTAGTAAAATTGTCAAACGTTAACCGGTCCGCTGTAATAAAAAGGTTGGAGACCACTGAGATAGAGAATCTGATTTGACGTTATTTCAAAGTAAAGTTAGTTGTGCAGATGAGAGGGTTTAGTCATGCTAGTTTTGATGCTTTTAGTTTAATTAGTTTTGTATCCGTCTTGTTGAATTATCACTGTGTCTTTTATAACTTTAAATCTAAATGAATGAAAGCAGTTTAGTCACATTGAACTTCATTATTTCCATGTATTTTTCTTTTTTCAGCAGTCATATAAAACTGTGAGTAGATCAGGAGGTAAAATGTAGCGGTTCTCAACAGTCATGTTCTGCTTCACATCTGCTGCTGAATGGTTTATGGTTCTTGGTCCACCTATGGGAACATGGTTTCCCTCTGGTGGGCGACACAAGAACCTGAAATATTTGATGTTCACTTCTTCGTCTCTTTCATTTTAAATCAGGCATTTCCAAACTCTTCCACAAAGGGCCGGTGTAGCTGCAGCTTTTTGTTCCAACCAAGCAGCAGCAGCAACACCAGATTGGACTGAATTAATCAACTGATCTCAGTCTTCAGAGAGTTGATTGGTCAAACTCTTGGTTAGAACAAAAACCTACAGCCACACCAGCCCTTTGTGGAATAGTTTAGACATGCCTGTTTTAAATGTAAAAAAAATAAAAAATAAAGATGGAGTGATCTGATCAGCTGTCTGTGAAGAACCAGACATGTGAGAACATTTGTTGTACATTGCCTGAGAACAGAAAAGGAGGAAATAGACGCAATGATCAGTAGACCAATGATCCACCGAAATCCGTGGATCATTCGTTCATTCATTTTTCAAAATAAAAACAAAAAACAACTCTTTTCTTCATTATTTGTTTTCAAAACTAAAATGAAAAAAATGGATAACGATCAGTTTTTAAATTTTTGTTTTTAAATGAATAATGGCGAAAGCAGATAACGGCCATTTCCCGTTTTATACCATTTTGACCTGAAGCCAGTTGAGTAAACCAGAAATGACCTTTGACCCACAGTGACAAAGATAGAAACCTATGTCTTATTTCACAAAACTAAGAGGGTCACCCTAAGACCTGAAGATATGACCATGGAGAAAATTTGTGTCATATTCCAGGTATGTTGTTTTTATAATAACACAAAAAATATTTATATGACAAGTAATACATATATATATATATATATATATACACACATACATATATCTGTCATATGTGTACAGCTTGTACTTACCTTATGTATTGATGACAGGATAACAGTTTCCAGTTCTGCATCCGACATATGTCATTTACACCTGAGCTGGTGTCAAGCACAGAATTCTCACTGACATTTCCAAGGATCTTTGAATACATAACTGTGTTAGCGTGTTAGAAAACTTAGCATGTGTTTTTCCATTGTCAAACAGCAGTTTAATCATACCATAATGATATTGAAGTCCGGTGGACATGTTTCTTTTGGTTGTTAAGATTCATTTCTGGTTTACTCAACTGGCTTCAGGTCAAAATTGGATAAAACAGGAAATGGCTGTAATCAGTTTTTCCATTATTCATTTAAAGACAACAATGAAAAATGAAAAAAAACAGATTATCCATTTTTTTTCATTTTATTTTTTGTTTTGGAAACAAATAATGAAGAAACGAGTTGTTTTTTCGTTGTCTTATTTTTGGTTTTATTTTGAAAAACAAATGAACAAATGATACACCACACAACTAGGTTTAGAAAAAGTCAAACCAACCTGGAGCTCAGACCTTCATGAATGAACACTGGTGCAATTTTCACTCCATATCTGTGACGTATTCATGGAAGTTTCAGTTTAATCCAGACATGTCCACATTATTCCATAAAGGGCCGGTGTGGCTGCAGCTTTTTGTTCCAACCAAGCCAGAGTTCACAATTTGACCAATCAACACTGAAGTATGAGATCAGTTGATCAGTTGAGTCCAGTCTGGTGTGCTGCTGCTTGGTTGGAACAAACACCTGCAGCCACACCGGCCTTTTGTGGAATAGTTTGGACATGCCTGCTTTACCCCTTCAGTCCTGTTGACATATAAATCCACACGACTATTTAAAGTAGTGGTTCCCGGCCCTGGTTCTCAATGCCTTTATGGGTTTTATGCCACATTTCCATTAGTATCAGTTCTCAGAGGCGGGTAATTCCAGGTCCATCAAGTCAAAGTCCAACCATGTATTGGTTTAAACCTGTTCATTGAACCAGTCCATTTAGATAAGCATAATGCCTCATCCAGGTAAATGGGTTAATTAGTGGAATCACCTGTGTTCAATCAACACTGAACTTGGACTTGATGGATTACCCACCTCTGTCAGTTCTACTGAATTGTACCCACTGTGGTGCATTTCCACTACATCAAAGGACCCAGTCCCATGGTACCTGATCTGAAATTTTTGGTATCTATTCCACTGAGGTTCCCAGTGATACTATAGCGTGACGTATAAACACCGCAAACACTGATTGGTGGAGTTGCTTCTGTGTCATTGCATAATCAATACGTGACCTCCCATTTTTATTTTAAGAAGATAGTGCCAATGTCCCTGTGCTCATCCGGACCTCACAGTTGTGATGTCTTGCCATCAACAAAAGAGAGTCGTTCAATAGATCATAAAATCAGAATTGAAATCTGTTGAGAATTGAGGGAGAAGTGATTTTAGTGACATCAACAGTGACAATAAACTAAGTTATAAACACATTGTTTTGTATTGGAAAAAATATTAACAAATATTTTTTATAAAGTTAAGTAAACATATTTAACTCAATTATATTTAGGCCTAATAGCGGTTGGTTAAGATTGACCTCTTTGAGTCTTCTCATTGTGTTTTCATTATTTTTATATCACAATCATAGTTACAGTATTACAAAATATTTCAACAAGATTAAAGTTACATAGTCAAGAGTTTTAAAAGTCCAGTCTGTCTGGTCTTTGAGTGTCCATAGCCTGAACGACCACATGACACTAAAGGGGGAAGCTCACACACACAGCTTATATCTTCCCGTCGACCCCTCCTTCTTCTGGATGCCCACTGTCCTGAAGGGCTGGGCGTCGGCTTCTTCTAGAGGCTTCCATTGTTTGTTCTTATTCTAATTTACCCCAACCCCCCACTGGGCCTAGGGTCATCTGAAACTGTGCTGATTTGTATTTGGAGCACAGGCTTAAACTGCAAGAATGAATTACTTTAACATTTCTATCTGATATTATTGTAGATTCGACAACAGTTTACAATTTAAATTTTGACAAACAAAGTGATACGTTTTGTGCCCAGTGCTTAGATCTATCTAATGAATCAATCAGAATTTAAATCCATTGAGAATTGAGGGAGGAGAAGGGATTTTAGTGAATTATGGACGACGACGGACACCATCGACAGACAGATAACACACGACTTCGTCCAGATGAGCTGAAGCTAGATTCAGAGTTAGAGTAAACACAGTGGTAAGTTAAATTCAGTCTGCAACGCAATGATGTAGGTTTGCAAAACTACACCGTGGTTGGTTGTGGAGGTTAAAACATTTCAAGGAATAGTACATGGTCCCTGAGCCGACTGGAGTAGAATTGATACCATGTAGAGGAAACACAGTTTTAGATACACTGCCCGTCCAAAAAAAGTCACATGCAATATTTCACTGCATCACCTTTGGTTTTGATTCCAGGAAATAGACGCTTCCATGGGTAAATACTTCAGAGGTTAATAATGTTTCAGCTGGAACAAGTTATTTAATGTAACTGATGCAGTAAGTGTCCTCTCATGTCTGTAAGCTTTAACAGATTGGACACCACCAGGGTTGACCATTGTCATCAGGCTTGTGACAGAATACTTCAGGGACCAGGAGACATACAAACTTGCCTCCAAAGTCCAGACTCTATTTTTGGGATGATGAAGAGTTGATGCAGTGGTCGAATTTCCCATCATCATTCATTCATTCATTATCTGAACCCGCTTTATCCTCACTAGGGGGGTCACTGGGGGCCTAATCCAGCTACAATGGGCGAAGGCGGGGTACACCCTGTATGAGATGCCAGTTCATTGCAGGGCTGAACATATATAGACAAACAATCACTGTCACATTCACACCTATGGACAATTTTAGATTAACCAATTAATGTGTTGGATGGTGGGAGGAAACTGGAGTGCCCGGCGAAAACCCACGTGGACACGGGGAGGACATGCAAACTCCACACAGAAAGGTCTGGCACGGGATTCGAACCAGGGTCCTTCTTGCTGTGAGGCACGAGTGCTAACCACTGCACCACCGTGCCGCCCCTTTCCATCATCAACAATAATTAAAAATGAATGCAAATATGAATGGAAAAAAATGTGATAAACTTTATTGTGACACTACATAAACATTATGTGGCAAAAAAAATCTAAGTAAAAGTCTCCTGTAATCAAAAGTAAAGGTGGTGCAGTCAAACACTTTTGCAACTTTTCTTTTGGACAGGCAGTGTATAACCCTCTGCACCTGGTTCAAATGATCAGCCTATCATCAGCTGTGCAGAAGACACAGTACGTTTATGTACATTTAAGTCAAGCTATTGTCAATAACTGAGCTCAGGATTCACCCCCCCCCCCCCCCCCCCCCCAGGACATTAACTTTTTACTCCTTCACTTTGGGTAGAAAGTTTAGATCACTTTAATCACACATCAAGGGATGAAGCAGCTTTTAGAGAGAGGCAGTCAGGTGGGTGAGCGACAGGGAAAAGAGATTCAGAAAGGGTCCAACTGAGTCCTACATGACTGTGAAATCTAAAGACATTATCCAAACTAAGGCAATAAGTTGTATTTCTGTAAGTGCATGTAAACATTCTGACTGATAATGACCATCAGGTGGACTGGAAGAGGACATATTTAAAACATGCAGGATAGGTCTTTGAGGACCAGAGTTGGGAACAAATGGTTTAAAGGATAAGGATGAGACCAGAAAAAAGAAAAGACCACTTTGCATTGTCTGCTTTATTTATTCATTTCAATTCTGTGATCTGAAGAAAAATCAGTATCTTCAGATGTTGGACATTTTTTACAATTTTGGATTCAAGACAAAACCATGATGGAAACTGCAAATGAAAGACAACTACACAGTGGACACAATTGGACACAATTGGACACAGTGGACACAGTTGGACACACTAGTCACGGTGGTCACAGTGGACACAGTGGTCACAGTGGATCCAGTGGACACAGTGGACACAGTGGTCACACTGGTCACAGTGGACACACTGGTCACAGTGGACACAGTGGACACAGTGGTCACATTGGACACAGTGGACACAGTGGACACACTGGTCACGGTGGTCACAGTGGATACAGTGGACACAGTGGACACAGTGGACACATTGGACACAGTGGAGTTTAATACACTTAAATGTTGACAGTTAAACCAGATCAATGTGTTGGTGAATCTGGACTTTACACAAGTTCACATGGACTAACACCCCCCACCTCCCCCACCATCACATGCCCCACCGCCACCAATATGTCCTTCCCAATGTCCCCCACCCCCACTCCCTTTGTCTGGGACACAGTAACAGCAGAAGCAGCAATACTCTCCATCTGTAAACAAACACAGGTGTTGATCATCCACATGTATCTGTACTGAACCATCACCATGAAGTAGACGCCGTCCACGTCCTGGGTTCAGTCTCACTCACCATCAGGTTCCTCCACAAAATCTGTAGGAACACATGTCGTACTGGTGAGGACATAGGAAGTGGACGAGAGTGTATGTGTTGTTACCCCATTTACAAGGTGTGTGGTTTATTGTGGATGGTTATATATGTTGTATATGATCATGAACCCAGACTGATGGATGAATGAGTGAATTCATCCAACACTAGAAGAAACCCTACAACTGAGATGATGAAGACAATAACATCCATAACAGAAGAACCAAAGGAACCCAAAGAATCTGCAGAACCCCATGAAATTAATGAATGTGAAGAACATGAGGAACCTAAGGAACCTGAAGTAGAGGTTGTGTTAGCGGACTCACCGTGTGACCTGTATCTCTTGGGCTGCTCAGTTTGGACTGTAGGAGCAGAAAACACAACATTCACTCACTGTTTAAATGTATTTATTTGTTTGTTTGTTTAGCAGAGACAGACCGCGTTAATGAACATTTTTGTAAATGTACCAGTATTAGCAAAATAAACATATTTTAACTGTCGTCTCTTGGTACGAAATAAAATACCAACATTCATAAGACTGGAAACGTTTGTAGGTTTACGACGTCATAAGGGTCAGCTAAGGGTTTATTCTACAGGTTTATCCTGACGCAGGAGTAGGGAACCCTGGTCCTCGAGACCCCTGTCCTGCATGTTTTAGATATTTCCCTCTTCCATGTGATTCAGTTTAACCCTTTAACTCCTGAGAACTAACAAAATAATTGGAAACATGAGCAAAGTAAGACACAAATGGCAGAAAATCAAAGAAAAATACTACGATAAAAAAAAAACCAAAATGTAGAAAATAAACAAAGTGAGCAATAAAAACTCATAAATATTTACAAAATGACAAATAATGTGGAAATTTAAAAAAAAATTACTAAAGAAGAAAACTACTATTGAAATTTGGTCCCAGCAATTTTAAATTTGCCTTTAAAAAATGTTTAAATAAAATAAAAAAAAAACTCTTGCTTTGTGGCACCTTGTCCATGCACAAAACTAAAAGGAAAATGGTTGAATTTTTCTGAATATTTAAACTAAATCATCAATTCAGAATGCATCAGCACTGACACTTAAAGAGTTAATAATCAGCTCCTCATCAGACTGATAATGATGCAATGACCTCCAGGTGGAATGGAAGAGGGAAACATCTAAAACATGCAGGACACCGGCCCTCGAGGACCGCAGTTTGACACCCCTGTCCTAGGGCATAGGTCGGCAATTAGCAAGGAAAAACATCTGGCCCGTGAGATTGTTTGAACTGGAGAATGAAAATTAAAAATATATACATACTTTTTAAATATGGGACTGACAGTCTCAAAAAGCTCTTTATTTGGAAACTTCATTTTTCAGAACAGAAACATTTTTTTCAATCAATCTAAATTTTTTATTTGTTATAACTGGATACGAGGGTGAATATGCACATCAGTGAGGTGAAGCGTGGACGCTCATTATGTAAAAACCCATAACATCAGCAGACAGCACCCTAACCCTAACCCTAACACATGCTGTCCTTAAACAACGGACAGAAGCGTCATCTTATTGTGAAAATTAAAACAGTTCTTTTAAACAAGCCTGACATCATAGCAACAGAAATGTGAGTAGCATGAGTTTCAAATATAATGTGTGTGTTATTTAGGACTTTATATGAAATAACAAATAATAGAGACCTGAGCAGAACACAGTCCTGCTGGAGGTGAGTGTAAATGTGTCTGAACTCTATCTAAGGATAAATACTGGCACCAGACTGATACTAGTATCTGAAGGTAAAGAAGAACTTTGAATAGAGAGTTCAAGAGGGTGTGAAAGCGTAAAGGGGTAGGGCCAGCAGGGTCTGTCTGGGGGATTCAACCTGGGTGGGTCAGGGTCGGCAGCTCGGTGGTGGGAGGATCCTCTCGTGGGACCTCCCCCTGTGTCATGTATATACAATAGTCAAAATGAATAATTTATAGCTTTTATTTTAAACATGTTTTTAGTTTGCAGGACTGCAGGTTATCATCAGTCCTATAGTGAGCTTTCAAATGTTGTTCTGCACCGCACTGCTTTTCTTTGGGTCCAGGTTTTCAGTTAGTGCAGGACTTTAACTGATAACAATGCATTGAACTGTGTGAAGCAAATCTGAGCAAAAACACTGAATCCACTCGACCATGGGTTAAGGTTAACCCTAACCCTAACCCTAACCCTTAACCCCAACCCTAACCCTAACCCTAACCCTAACCCTAACCCTAAAGAGCAGACGTGTTTACAGTAGAACTGAATAATGTCCAGATACATTTATTAAAAATACAGTTCAGACATAATAACTTCTCACCTAGTGTGAAAAGTAACTGGTCACTATTTTATAGATATGTGGTGAAATAGACGTCACTTTAATCCTCAGGCAGGTCCAGGTTTTGGTCGGTCTATTTGTCTCGTGCGTCAACCATCAGCTCCATCACTTCAACAAATAGCAACACATGGAAGTGGGTGCGTGGGGGGGGGGGGGGGGGGGGGGGGGGGGGGGTTAACAAACATGCAGATAATTAATGTCGTCCCTAATGGTCAGTCAGTAAATTTAACGTCCATCAGCTTTTGTGTCATTTCACGAGCACCCATCATTTTCATCCTCATATTAATTTAATAAATTAGCCAGTGTTAATGTTGTGGCCTGACATGTAATGGTTTGGAAAAAAGTCTGTCCCAAGGCCAAATGTAGTTGCCCACCCCTGTCCTAGGGGTTCACCTTATCCCATCTCTTGAAATCATGGTCACCGTGTCACCGAGCTGGTAGAGCGCGTCATCCGATGATCAAAGGGTTGGCGGTTCGCGTCCCGGCTCTGGCTGTCCACATGTCGAAGTGTCCTTGGGCAAGACACTGCACCCTAAGTTGCTCCCAGTAGGGTCAGGCAGCACCTGTGTCTTGGCAGCAGCCATCTACTGGTGTATGAGTGTGTGAATGGATTTCTGTGAAGCACTTTGTGACCCATGTCTGTGAAAAGCGCTATACAAATAAAGATGACTTACTTACAGTTCAATCTGGTTAGATCCAGACCCATGAGTTCTGACTGGACTCACCTGTTGGAGGTCCATCCATGTTTTCACCTCTGACCTTTGACCTTTGCGTGTCTATGACAGAAGGTCCACTCATTAGATGGCACCGTTTCCTGAAGGACATAAATATTCACTTTATGAGTCAAATGTAAAGTCTGAGGAACCAGAACCAGAGCAGAACCTGGACCCAGAAGGATCAGAATAAACCTCCTTTTACTGTTTTAAGTTTAGATGAATATTAAAAACGAGGCAGGTTTTGACACATTTACTGCTGTTTGAAAGAATAAAACAGAGCAAAAACTCTTGAGTTCTTTAAATATTTTCCAGAGTAAAATTAAACAAGAAGTTGTTTTAGGTTCGAACATGTGTCCGATTCAAACCAAGCTTTTATTTTGTTACAGCTCAAACATTTGCTTTATTCATTATTGATCCTGATCCTACATTTAATCACTTCTACAGCCTCGACCCATCACCTGAAAGACACGTTTAATGTTTGTCATGGAACTTTATCTGGTTTTAACTCACCTGAAGATGAAGCGTCAAGGAAACAAGCACGGACAGAGTCGAAGTAAAAAGTAAAAAGGATCAAAGTTTAAGGTGGATGTTTAATAATGCAGAGGATCAACAGGTGAAGCTGGTTTAACTGGTTCAAACACAGCTGACGCATGTGATTAAAGTAGGAAAGAAAAGAGACATTTAACCTTTAAAGGTGGATGTTTGGTTCTTTAAGGGTTAAAGACTCATTATTATTCAAACTTCAGTTCTGTTTTATGGTTTTTATTTGTTTTCCCTCTAAAACATGTTAAACTTAACTCTAGTTGTCATCCTGAATAAAGGACAAGTCCAGGCGTAGTCACTTTGGTGACACATCTACAGTTCGAATCCAATCATTCCCGTCAGACTGATTAATGGAAAAAGACAAAATAGACTCTGACACACACACACACACACACACACACACACACACACACAAGAACAGGTTCCACCTGTTCTAGTGTGTGTGTGTGTGTGTGTGTGTGTGTGTGTGTCATCCACAACTGGCAGAAAATAAATTAAGAGAAAAGGATGATTTGTTTGTGTAAAAAAACCTCTTTTGTCTCAGTTTAGAAACTAAATCCCATCCATGCACCTGCACCTTCAGCCTGAAACTGTATGAGTGACAGTTGAATTAGATTTCAGTAGAAGCACTGAATTCAAATCAGAAATAGGAGGAACACATCTGGAACCTTGATAGTGACAGATGCGAGGAACCGTATCTCAGATGTTCTGATTGGTCCACTTATGTTCCATAAATGGACCAATCAGAACAATGTAAGCAACACACCAGGAATGATAAAAGGAATAGAAAGTGAAAATAGCATTTAGTCAGAGAGAAAACCCAGAAGAAGAAGCATGACACATACACCAGGTAAGAACCAGA
The DNA here is from genome assembly GCA_020466265.1 of Siphamia tubifer. Taxonomy (NCBI): domain Eukaryota; kingdom Metazoa; phylum Chordata; class Actinopteri; order Kurtiformes; family Apogonidae; genus Siphamia; species Siphamia tubifer. The sequence continues at coordinate 6,809,187 of CM035791.1, forward strand.
CCAGGACTGGGTTCAGAACTAGACCAGGACTGGGTTCAGAACTAGACCAGGACTGGGTTCAGAACAAGACCAGGGCTGGGTTCAGAACCAGAGCAGGACTGGGTTCAGAACTAGACCAGGACTGGGTTCAGAACTAGACCAGGGCTGGGTTCAGAACCAGAGCAGGACTGGGTTCAGAACTAGACCAGGGCTGGGTTCAGAACCAGAGCAGGACTGGGTTCAGAACTAGACCAGGGCTGGGTTCAGAACCAGAGCAGGACTGGATTCAGAACTAGACCAGGGCTGGGTTCAGAACCAGAGCAGGACTGGGTTCAGAACTAGACCAGGACTGGGTTCAGAACCAGAGCAGGACTGGGTTCAGAACTAGACCAGGACTGGGTTCAGAACTAGACCAGGGCTGGGTTCAGAACCAGAGCAGGACTGGGTTCAGAACTAGACCAGGGCTGGGTTCAGAACCAGAGCAGGACTGGGTTCAGAACTAGACCAGGGCTGGGTTCAGAACCAGAGCAGGACTGGGTTCAGAACTAGACCAGGGCTGGGTTCAGAACTAGACCAGGACTGGGTTCAGAACTAGACCAGGGCTGGGTTCAGAACTAGACCAGGGCTGGGTTCAGAACCAGAGCAGGACTGGGTTCAGAACTAGACCAGGACTGGGTTCAGAACTAGACCAGGACTGCGTTCAGAACTATACCAGGACTGGGTTCAGAACTAGACCAGGGCTGGGTTCAGAACCAGAGCAGGACTGGGTTCAGAACTAGACCAGGACTGGGTTCAGAACTAGACCAAGGCTGGGTTCAGAACCAGAGCAGGACTGGCCAGACTGGGTTCAGAACCAGGAAAAAGACTCTGTGAAGGATCGGACCAGGACGAATCAGAACTAGGACTAGTACCACAGTGGAGGCAGGAAGTGGGTCAGAAGTCATAGTCTGGAGGTGTACTGGACACGTGTGATGGTGAAGTGGGTTCTGTTTGTGTTCTGAGCTGAACCGAACAGAACCATTTGGAAGTGATCAGTCATTTCCTGTCGACAGTTTCAGTTTCAGTTGGAGTGTGAGCAGCTGGTCCATTTCCAGGTCCGCCTGGTCCACAGGAACCAGAACTACTGCTTCGAGACAAATGTTTAGCTTTAATGCAGTGTCCTGAAGTGACCCACGTGGACTACAGAGGTCTTGAAGTGACCCACGTGGAAAACAGAGGTCCTGAAGTGACCCACGTGGACTACAGAGGTCCTAAAGTGACCCACGTGGACTACAGAGGTCCTGAAGTGACCCACGTGGACTACAGAGGTCCTTAAGTGACCCACGTGGACTACAGAGGTCCTGAAGTGACCCACGTGGACTACAGAGGTCCTAATGAGACCCACATGGACTACAGAGGTCCTGAAGTGACCCACGTGGGCTACAGAGGTTCCTGAAGTGACCCACGTGGACTACAGAGGTCCTGAAGTGACCCACGTGGACTACAGAGGTCCTGAAGTGACCCACGTGGACTACAGGTCCTGAAGTGACCCACGTGGACTATAGAGGTCCTAAAGTGACCCACGTGGACTATAGAGGTCCTAAACTGACCCACGTGGACTACAGAGGTCCTAAACTGACCCACGTGTATGAAAACTATGTCACTTCAGAGCAAAATCCTTGGAGGAAATTAACTGTGACTTTATATATTAGAATTAGGACTATTATCTTACAATTTTGAATCTTCGTCATTCTTTTTTTTCACTTTTCATGTGATATTTATATTTTTTCATTTCAGAATGATTTTTTTAATCTCCATTGTGACCCCCCCCCCCCATTTTTTGTCCATACCCACAAAACTGAGTAACTATGACCTGATCAAACACATCATCTACACAGTAACTCATAAACAACAATCTAATGTGTTTTTTTTTTGTTTGTTTTTTTACATTAAAGTAAAATACAGGATTAAACAACTCAATCAAATATTCAAATAGAATTTAAAAATGTATAAGACAATAAAACAATAACACACAAATAAAAAAAGACCACCAGTCAAATCAACAATATACATTAATGACTCACATAAATTTAATTATTCCACATTTACATGCGTCTGAACAGATAATCATTTGTTTGTTTTTTTCTTCCAGAGTCTTGGCGTCCTTCCAGGCCTCCTCTCCTCCTCCTCCTCCTCTTCCTCCTCTTCCTCCCTGCTCTCTCCTATAAGATGGGAAACTTCACCCAGTGTCAATCAGCTGACTTCGTGCCGGGTCATAACCTGGTGGGGGAGGGGTTTGACGTGGTCACCCTGCAGCGTAAAGGCGCCTACCTGATCAACATGGGCGCCTACATGACCCCGTACGGCGCATGTCGTCTTTATCCAAATCCTCTTCAAGGAAACAGTCTGCAGAAAGTAACTGAAACACTGGAACATGTCACCAACACACAGTGACGGGGGGGGTCACTAATGCGCTGGTGTTGTCTGTTCTGCTGCAGGTTCCGAACTCTATCGACGACTGGCGTCCAGACACCGACTGTGACCTTCATCAGGACAACTCTGTCCACTCGTCTATCAGGTAATCGAACACACAGTCATGGGAAAAAGTTTTTGGACACCCCATGCCTCTGTAATACACTATACTGCTAAAAGTATCCACTCACCTGCCTGGAAATATATTTAAGTCACATCCAATACTTAAGTCATAGAGTTTAAAATGACACTGAAGGGTTCTTAAATCTAATGCAATGGTGATGATGATGTTTTTCGTACAAATGTACTGAGTGACAGAAGGACTTCTTGATGTCACCACATTTCTACAGTCAAACCTTATCAGTGGAAAAGCTCCAAAATGAAAGTGATAAAGTCAGGAAACTGGTGGACCCAAATGCAGGACTCAGACTCCGATTGAGTGTCACAATATTTATTATTAAATATAATTACAGTAAGTGGTGAGCTACCTCCAGATCCACTGTTCATCAGGGGAAATGAATGACCAGGGAGCTCAGCAACTGGGAGATAGATCAGAGGGTCAAAGGTCAAACAGGCAGGATTCAAACACAGACAGTCCAAACATGAGCAAAAAGGAAATCCAAAAGATATTACCAGTGTGCAGAAAAAGGTCAGGCCAAGGTTCTGAGGTTGATTGAGGTACCGGCAGGAGCAGACGAACCCGTGTTCAGGGACAGGCAAGATATCAGGCAACATAAAACCCACATAACAGATATAGACTGACAGGGGGTAGACAAAAACCAGAAATCAGATAATCAACACACAACCAAAACCAGGTAGACAGAGACAAGGTAGAAACTGCTTATTTGACGTTCCAGAACAGACAAACTCACACTGAGGGGAAGAAGACACACAGCTTATAAAGAGGGGAACACAGGTGTGACAAATGAGGGGAAATTACTGAGGATGAGACACACCTGTGACAGGAAGAAAAGCAAGACAACGTGACATGAATCCATATGACAAAATAAAAGCCTCAAACACTGACAAAGACAGAAAAAACAGGAAGACACACAAAAACTAGACAAAGACATGACGCCAGAGACTGGAGTCGTAACAAAAAGTCAAAAATCTCTTGGTGCTGAAGCAAGAGATTTTAAACAACCTTTCCATGCTCCAAACTTTATGGGAACAGTTTGGGGATGACCCCTTCTTGTTCCAACATGACTGGGCTCCAGTGCACAAAGTAAGATCCATAAAAATGTGAATGAACTGGACAAACGTGAACACAATCCTGACCTTTAACCCCAGAGAACAGTCTTAGGATGAATGTGTTCCCATAAACTCACTCCTAAACCTTGTGGAAAACCTTCCCAGAAGAGTTGAAGCTGTGAAAGCTGCAAAGAGTGAACCCACATCAGATTAAACCCTGGTGATTAACTATGGGATGGAAATGTTCTTTTGTGAGTGAATACTTTTGGTGATATAGTTTAAATTACACTGACAATCACCCTTAACCCTTAAAGACTCAAACTTCAACAATAGCCAAAATAATTTACTGATCTTTACTGATGAATTCCATTAATCCTAACAATACATGTAAATATTTGGTGTAAAACACAGTTATTAAACAGATGCTATTTTTTATGGTGTTCTTCATGAATATTAATCTCCAGTGCCTCTGGAAAATGCATTGTTGCAGACACCATCAGTGTGTCCTTTAGTATAACCATGTGTGTGACATTGTTAAGTAGCCAAATGTTTGTCTGTAAAGTTTGTCTTCTACATTAACAAGTGACTCACCAGCAGTGTCGGACAAGCTACTCAAAACCTCTAATGTATAATTGATTACAAAGTTAACAGTTACACAAATATATGACAATTTCTTGTAACATAAGTTACTACTTTGTAATGAATCAAATCCACCATGTTTTTAATTCACACAGTTCGCAGGCAGTTTATTACGTGACTTTTGCTACGTAGGTCATATGTAGACATTATGGTGGCCGTTGAGTATGAAAACTGTACATAACTCCACAGTTACTGTGTCGAGATCTGGGGCAATAATTACAGCAGTTCAATAACTTCACTACCTATTCTGCAAAAGAAGGCAATACGGGTCATCAATAAAGTGGGTTATTTGGACCACACTCACACACTCTACTTATATTAAAAATTACTGACATTGTAAAATTCGAAGCTACACTAATTATGTACAAAGTTAAAAATAACTGTCTACCACAAAATATACAAAAGCTGTTTAATAAACACCAGGAGGGTTATCGTTTAAGACGGAAATACAACTTTAAAATCAATAAAATCCGCAAAAACAAGAAAAGATTTAGCATTTCATTCTGTGGGGTGAGACTGTGGAACAGTATGGACGAGGAACTAAAACAATGTCCAAACATAATGCAATTTAAAACAAAATATAAAGTACATGTTTTTACAGGGATGAAATGTAGAGTAACAGACATATTTAATATTCACTTTTATTTTTCATTTATGTGCATCAACTGGTCCTTTTCTGACCAGTATGTTCATTTTCATTACTCAAATGTACATATGTATTGTTATTAATACTATTAATATTATTAAAGTCTTTTGTAGAAGCAGTATTAGTAACTACTTGGGGAAGCGAAAGTATAAAAACTAGTATAAGAGAAGTTTTGATTTCATCTCACTCCTTTTTGAACACGTTATTGCATTTATTTCTGTTTTTATTTTGTTGTTTTTTTGTCCAAAATAAACTTCAATCAATCAATTCATATTGGAACACAACACAGGATGGGTGACCCCTGCTTTAGATAAAGACAGGGCATTTTAATTCTCCTCAGATGAGGCTGAACATGTAGCTCTGGGGCCCCCTGGTGGCTTGGCCCCAAGTATTTACGGAGTTTGTCTGTAGCAAAAAAAACGGCCCTGGCTGTACATTAGCGGTAGCTTCTGCTGGACTTCAATGCTTCTTTTTCTGTGGCTCAGTTGGTAAAGAGGGTCGTTCAATGACTGAAGGGTTGGCAGTTTGTGTCCCAGCTCTGTCCACATGTCCAAGTGTCCTTGGGCAAGACACTGAACTCTGACTTAGTCTCCCAGTAGGACTGACAGAACCTTAGAAACCTACTGGTGTATGAGTGTGAGGTTAATGTAAAGTGCTTTGAGGTGTAAAAATACTCTATAAGTGCAGACCATTTCTGTTTCCATGTAACAAACGTCAAACAGGAAGTTATGACATCTTTCCCCAAACTTTTCACAGTTCACTGATGGACACCATAAGTAAGCAGGACGTACACGACTGGACGGTAAGAAACACTTTGATATATTCAACAAATGCACCATCAGATACATGTTGTGAACATCATCATCATCATCATCCTCAGTATATTTACATCCACTTAATATCTTTAGTTTTCAAATCTATATTTACATCTCAGTCACAGGTGTTGAAACCAAGTGGAGATTTTCTAATCAGACTATTGGTGTCAGATAATGTGAATCTATGTCCAGCTTTTCCAGCATGTTAATGTAAACCACACCTGACTATTGACTGGCCTGGACACGCCCCCTTCAGAAGTCACAGCATGACAACAACAGAAGAAGAAGATGAAAAGTGTGACGGCCCCTGCTGCTTATAGACACATGGGCTGGACTCAGGTGTACTTGGGTACTCAGGTGTACTTGGGTACTCAGGTGTATGTATTGTATTGTATGTATGTATGTATCTGTATTCTTTCTCTAAGGTAATCAGCTGATCATCCTGATTAGAAGCACCTGGGCCCAGTGTTCCAGGTTAGGATAAAAGACCAGACCCAGTAGTCTTTCAGGGGTTTGTCTCTGTGACCGGCACCTTTTGTTTGCATCGCCTCTTATTCATACACTCACACTATCCACGCACGCACATACACACTCCACATATTACTCACATCCACACCTCATCTTTAGATCATTTTGTTATATTTTATTCTACTTTAAAGGGAACATATCATTCCCATTATTCTCTATCGTATCCCAGTGTGCGTCTGGTGTGTTGGAGTCTGAGCCTCGGTCGGTGTGCGTGCGTTCACGTCCAAGGTTGGTCTGACCTGGGTTGATGAGACGGGCTGGTCTGTGGTCGGTACCACCTGGCCAGCCTGGGTCCAGACAAACTGGACCTGAACAACCGTAAAACTCAGCACTCGACCCACTTTGATTCTCTTCACATGATTTTATTTCATCAGTGTCTTTGTCTCTTTTTCTCTACCTCAACTTTTTTAGGTTCCATTTCTTTCTCTTCTTCCTCTCAGTAGAATGTGAAAGAGAGGGGCGGAGTCAGAAGAGAGGGGCGGAGTCACCTGTGGCTCATTTGCATGAAAGCATGAGGCACTAAAACCAAATGTTCTAGAAAGGGTTGTTTCTCCAGGTTGAAGAGGCTGAAGTATCTGCATCAATGTGGTATTTTAACCAAAGCATGTAAGACACCAGGGAACTGAGACACTAGGGAACTGAGACACTAGGGAACTGAGACACTAGGGAACTGAGACACTAGGGAACTGAGACACCAGGGAACTGAGACACCAGGGAACTGAGACACCACGGAACTGAGACACTAAGGAACTGAGACACCACGGAACTGAGACACTAGGGAACTGAGACACTAGGGAACTGAGACACTAGGGAACTGAGACACCAGGGAACTGAGACACCACGGAACTGAGACACTAAGGAACTGAGACACCACGGAACTGAGACACCAGGGAACTGAGACACTAGGGAACTGAGACACTAGGGAACTGAGACACCAGGGAACTGAGACACTAGGGAACTGAGACACTAGGGAACTGAGACACCACGGAACTGAGACACTAGGGAACTGAGACACCAGGGAACTGAGACACCAGGGAACTGAGACACTAGGGAACTGAGACACTAGGGAACTGAGACACCAGGGAACTGAGACACCAGGGAACTGAGACACTAAGGAACTGAGACACCACGGAACTGAGACACTAGGGAACTGAGACACCAGGGAACTGAGACACCACAGAACTGAGACACCAGGGAACTGAGACACCACGGAACTGAGACACTCGGGAACTGAGACACCAGGGAACTGAGACACCAGGGAACTGAGACACCAGGGAACTGAGACACCACAGAACTGAGACACCACGGAACTGTGTTGACATGATATGTCCCCTTTAAATACATTTTTGCCTTTCGTTAGCACTGTACATTTGTCTCTTCTTTATGTCATGGCCTGTCAGAGCCAGGTTGCGACAACGATGAAGAACAAAGACGACAACAACAACCAACAAAGAAGTCATGGGTCCAGTTTGTCCCAAATACACTGAGCTGCTGCATGTTTATGGTCCATATCTTCTCTGGGTGTTGTTTCCCACCTTTTACTATAATTATATATAATAATAATAATAATAATAATAATAATAATAATAATAATAATAATAATAATAATAATAATAATAATAATAATAATAATAATAATAATAATAATAATAATATATTTAGATATAACTTTAGTGATCCCCTGGGCAAAACACTCGGTAAATTGAGGTTCCAACAGCAGCACAACACTGAGTCAACAACAGAAGGATCACACTGCAAAGTTACAAGAAAAGCTTCAAGGACAATGCCAGTTTTTTTTGCAATTGGGGGGTTAATTATGATCCAATTTGAATTGTTGTACTCACCCATGTTACTTTTTAAAAATTTTCAGTCTTCTGGAACACAAGTGTCAAACCTAAGGCCCAGGGGCCAAAGGGCCACATTGGACCCTTTGCGATGAATTAGTGAAATGTAAAAATAGACATTAAAATATTAATAATGATTTTACTTGAGGTTCCATATTCAGACCAATTCAATCTGAAGTGGGTCAGAAACAGTAAAATAATATCATGATAATGTATAAATACTATAAATACTACAATTATTTGTCTTTGTAATTGTAAATACTTTCACATATTTAGACTAAAACAAAGTATAATTTTACTAAATATGAAGAAATATGAAGAACCTGAAGTGTTTCAAAAGAAGTCAGTGCAATTTTAACAATAATTTGCCTGATATTAAATATTTTGTCAATTTGTATTTGATCCACTGTGATCTGCAACTGGAAATGATTAATGGAAACATAATATTGTTAAAATTAGGCTTATTATTTCATTGTTTCATGTTATTGACATTGTTTGAACAGATACTTTATCAACATAAACATTTTCATTATTTAATTTTACTTTTTTCACTCGAAAATATAGAGAAATATTTGGAGTTGATATTATTTATGTATAATTATGTTACTATTTCACTGGTTCAGCCTGATTCAGATCAAATTTATGTGAATGTGGCCCCTGAACTAAAATGAGTTTGACACCCCTGCTCTGTAAGTAATGTCCACTAAACACTATACAACGAGAGTCGCCTACAAATTATTTTTTGTTCAAATCATTTGATTTGTCCATTGGGAGGGTATGCACACATTCAAACCATTGTAGCGATAATGAAAATTGTTATCAACTGCTCAGTGCCACGTAGCTTAGCTAAAGCAGAGGGTGGTGTTTGGCTAAAGCCTCTTGACTCAACATGTGTGTCTCAGGTTGCATTATTTATTTATTTTGCCTCATTCCGGGTGTTTCTAAGTTGAAATGAGACTGCAATTAGCACTACTGTTTCACAATGGACTGAACAAAATAACTGATTTAGCATCTGCAAGTCGCTGCCCTGCTGGCTCTCGTATGCCATTTTGTAGATATCGTTTTGTCGATATTTTTTCCAGAGGAATCAAAATTTTTTTAAAAAGTAACATGAGTGTGTAGAACAATCCCAATTACATCATAATTAAGGCCCCAATTGCAAAAAAAGGTCTTTAAGTAAGAAAACTAGGTAAAAACAGTATTGAAAAAGAGCACAACTGCACATTGTACTAACAGTGACAGATGGTCCTTCTATACGTTATATATATAACTCAATAGAGTTGTCAGGTCTTTCACCAAATTACATTTTAAATGATTCTCAATATATAGAGCTGTCCCCTCTCCACCTTTATTTCTTCTATTCATATCCATCTAACTGAGTATCATATATTCCTTTACATTTTTTGATCCAGGATTCAGATATAGCTATCACTAGCTGCGTTTCCATTACCCTTGGAAATTCGCAAAAGTAAATATCGCTATAAACAACTGGTAATGGAAACATCTGACTTTCGGAAAAAACACTCCAATATCGATGCAAAGTTTTCACGTTTTTCAGACATTTCGATATTCTAATATATCGCAAAAGCGCAATGAAACACCTTTTCCGCAGGATGTGACTATATAGTCACATGGTCATTTCTCTGTGAAAATGACAGCCGCAGTCACTGTAACCATCGCAACCATTGGCTGCTTAGAATTTGTTGTTGTTGTTAAGTGCTGAGTATATTTGCACTTAATATTTCGACCTGAACATGTAGAGACCACATGTGGAGACAAATATCATGTGAGACAGGTGGTTTGTTTTACATGTTAGTGTCTTTAAAGAGTTCGCCAGTGACTTTTACTAATGAGACAATTAGCCGATTCGTTCATGCTAATGCTATTTCGTGCTAATTTGCGGTTGTCATTTAAACACATCTAAAGCATATTTACACTTAATATTTCGACCTGACAAAGTAGAGACCACATGTATAGACCCTTATAATGTGACCCGGGTGGTTTGTTTTACATGTTAGTGTCTTTAAAGACTTCGACAGGGACTTTTACTGATGAGGGATTTAGACGATTCATTCTAATATCAGGGTGATACTGCGGTGAAGTGATTTGAAAGTCCGAAGGTGACAGCAGTGAAATGTCGTGGGATGATCGTGATCGTGGGAGGATTTCACGAAAGTTACGACACTCCTGCTAGAACAACCGTCAATGGAAACACGTTCAAAGCACAAATATACTTTGTCGAAATTTGAGGAATATCGATATTTTTTTGCGAAAAACTGTAATGGAAACACATTTACTGAGAAGGGTGTGGTAAACTGACTTAAATAATCCTTGATATGTTCAGAATTTGCATATAATCTTCTACCATTAAAGTGAATAATCGAGAAAGGATTAGTCCCAACTAGTGGTAACTTGCTCACTTATGTCATATTCACAATTTATATTGATAGTATTGAAAAAAAAATAATCACCAGGGTCTATGTCTTATTTAAAACCAGGCATTTTTAGAAGTAAATGATCCAATATGTATCATCCCAATAATAGGATACAAAAAGGAAAAAGGAAATAAATAAATGGGTAATCCATAGCACACAACATCAGAATAACGAGGAGATGAAATGTTCCAGCACGAATCATTATCATAATAATCAATAAATAACCAATAGTAGGACACTCGTCCACATGAACTAAACCAGGAGACACAAATGTCCATTGGTTGGCAAGACCTTGGCCACACCCCTTGCAAGCACCCAATGAGACGGGATGTTTGTGCATCTTCAGTCTTTCCAACATCACCAGTCCATTTCCAGTCGACACATTGACATGTCCCCAAAACACAATTACGCAACATAATCCATACGTACCGCACCAATTCATCCACACTCTCCAGTACCCCGATAGAATTAAGCATCAACTCACGTTCATACACCCATATGTTCATCCATATGTATATGAGTATCCATATACAGTGGTACCTGTACTTATGAAATTAATTTGTTCCAGAAGTGTTTTCGTCCCGTCAATTTTTTGTAAATAGTCGGATTATACATGTAAAAGGCCTGATTCATTCCAAAGCCCCAAATACTACCCGTCAAACCCTTATTATAATTTTGTATGAAATATTTGTTAAAAGTCAAAGAAATGTAGATGTAGATTTTAGATGTAATGTATTGTTCTCAGTGGGTAAATGTGTCTTCACTGATTATAAAACATTAGACCATTCAAATGAACCAGACATGTGGGTCATTTTCATACCATACATTTGGGTCATTTTCATACCAGACATGTGGGTCATTTTCATACCAGTGTGTTTGTTTTAATTGTCACCGTCACCTTCAGTGGTGTTTGTTGACGGACATTTGGTGGGGTGTAGATCCAGGAATGATTGACTTTGACGGCTTTTCATGGTCTTCCTGGGGTGTGCGGGGTGTGTGCGATGTCGGGGTAGCGATGGCATGGCTCGTGAACAATTTTTGGGGGTGTTTTTTTTTCTGCAGGTTCATGGGATTTCGCCAGCATGTCTTTTGTTCGTGTGGGTGGAGTGATGGCTGCCTCCTGCTTTTTTGTAGTCTCCTGTTTCACTTCTATTGGTGGTGCAGTGGGCACACTTGGGGGGGGGGGGGCTCACGGGGCAGTGGTGGCTCTGCCCTTTACACATGTTTGGTTAGAACTCTGTGATGACTGAGGGTCAAAGGCTCACGAAAAGCATCACGAGTATCTCCCTCATAGATAATGGGATGATACGTACATGACGTCATTACTTACAGTACTTACAGTACTGTACATAGTATTTATGTTTCACGGGTTTCAGTTTCCTTTCATAAATAGAATTTTCTTATGTATTCAGAGATGAAAAATTGAGGTAAAGGTTTTTTGTGAATTATTCATTGGCTGGATCTTTCGTAAGTGGAAGTACCACTGTACACTGACACCCTCCTTCTCACTCACACACCCTCACGTCTCCATTCACACCAAAGTCAAACATTTTTATTGCCAACAGGAAAAGAAGGGGGGGAAAATATATCCATAGGAAAAAAAATCTGTGTTCAGCCAAAAAAAACAACATTCCATGAAAAATAAGAATCCAAACAGCAAAAAATATTTAGTCCCTGAACAATATCTTTGACTGTGACTATGACAACCAGGTACTGTAAAGTCAGAACTATCCTATAAAGTAAAGGCTCTTCAGGAGTCGAGTTGAGCTGAGTGAAGTCAGGCCAGTACAGGTGGAAATGCAGCAATAGAAAATTGAAGAACACAGACAACAATATCAGGCAGTTGGACATCACTACATACATATGTACGACCTCTGAAATAAACACAATAATAGTCAGAAATGGTCAGATTCATCAAGTGACCATGAACGTCTGAATGAATGATCCGATTATGATGGTGATGGGATGTTCGGGTGTCAACAGGGTTGGACTCCGGTTTCTTTCAGATGAGACTAGACCTGGACTCCGCAGACCTGAACGCCAGAGGAGTACGTTCCACAGTGTTGGACTTTGCCAGATCCAGAATGGATGAGGACCGACATACCTTCAGCTGCCACCGGATCAGCTGTACCCGGTACAGGTAGGCCTGGAAGATCAGGGCATAGCCATTTTTACCTATAGACAAAGTAGGCAAATACTTAGGGCCCCCCAGCCACCAGGGGACCCAAAACCTGCACGTTCATGGTCATCTGAAGGGAATTAAAATGTCCTGTCTTTATCTGTAGCTATCTGATGATGTCTAACTACAGTACATGTGGTTAGCTAACTATAGTACATATCATTAGCTAACTACAGTACATGTGGTTAGCTAACTATAGTACATATCATTAGCTAACTACAGTACATATGGTTAGCTAACTATAGTACATATCATTAGCTAACTACAGTACATGTGGTTAACGAGTGATGGCAGACATTTCTCATCCATTTGGTACAGAATATGTTTCAATTTCGTCATTAAAGTTCAACTTTCCCCAAGTAGTTCGTGATTGGACTAGCTTGACAATCGTTAGCAATAAATACCACTGGAAGCTGTCATGAGACTATCTATGGTACCCCATTACTATGTAAAATACATGAAATAAAAGTCTGCAAGACTCAGCAAAAAGGTACATTTGAGAACTGCGCAGGGGTTGCAATGATGCTGTCTTGATTTTAGTATTGTTTTTAAAAGATCATGGTGTCTTTTACGAATATTATATATATATATATATATATATATATATATATATATATATATATATATATATATATAAAATGTTCCTCTCGCCCCACGTGGGCGGTGTCTCCTTCAGACTCGGGTCCTCTACCAGAGGCCTGGGAGCCTGAGGGTTCTGCGCAGGATCTTAGCTGTTCCTAGCAATGCGCTCTTTTGTACAGAGATCTCTGATGTTGTTCCTGGTATCTGCTGGAGCCATTCTCCCAGCTTGGGGGTCACTGCCCCTAGTGCTCCGATCACTACTGGTACCACTGTTGCCTTCACACTCCACATTTTCTCTAACTCCTCTTTCAGCCCTTGGTATTTCTCAAGCTTCTCATGTTCTTTCTTTCTGATGTTGCTATCACTGGGGACTGCTACATCTATCACCACCACTGTCTTCTCATGTTTATCCACCACCACTATGTCAGGCTGATTGGCCATCACCATCTTGTCAGTCTGGATCTGGAAGTCCCACAGGATCTTGGCCTGTTTGTTCTCTGTCACCTTTGGAGGGTTCTCCCATCTTGACCCTGGGACCTCCAGTCCATACTCTTTACAGATGTTCCTGTACAGTATGTCCTCTACCTGGTTATGCCTCTCCATGTATGCCTTGCCTGCCAGCATCTTACACCCTGCTGTGATGTGCTGGACTGTTTCAGGGGCTTCTCTACACAGCCTACACCTGGGGTCCTGTCTGATGTGGTAGACCCCGGCCTCTATTGCTCTGGTGTTCAGGGCTTGTTCTTGTGCAGCCATGAGTAGTGCCTCTGTGCTGTCCTTTAGTCCAGCCTTTTCCAGCCACTGGTATGTCTTTTCCATATCAGCCACTTCCTCAATTTGTCGATGGTACACGCCACGCAAGGGTTTGTCCTTCCATGATAGCCCCTCTGGTTCCTCGACCTTACTGGGCTTTTGTTGCCTGAGGCATTCACTTAGCAGTTGGTCATTGGGGGCCATTTTCTTGATGTATTCCTGGAGGTTCGCCGTTTCCTCCTGGACAGTAGTTCTGACACTTACTAGTCCTCGGCCCCCTTCCTTTCGCTTAGTGTACAGCCTCAGGACACTGGACTTGGGGTGGAACCCTCCATGCATGGTAAGGAGTTTCCTTGTCTTGATATCAGTGGCTTGTATCTCTTTCAGTGGCCAGGATATTATCCCAGCTGGGTATCTGATTACTGGCAGGGCATAGGTGTTAATGGCCTGGATCTTATTTTTGCCGTTCAGCTGACTTTTCAGGACCTGCCTTACCCTCTGTAGGTATTTGGCTGTGGCTGACTTCCGAGCTTCCTCCTCTTGATTACCATTTGTCTGTGGGATCCCTAGGTATTTGTAACTTTCCTGCACATCTGTGATATTCCCTTCAGGTAGGTCAACCCCTTCAGTTGTGATCACCTTTCCTCTTCTAGATATCATCCGCCCACATTTATCTAGTCCGAATGACATCCCAATGTCTTTGCTGTAGATCCGGGTGAGGTGAATTAGGGAATCAATGTCACGCTCATTCTTGGCATACAGCTTGATGTCATCCATGTAGAGGAGGTGGTTGATGGATGTTCCACTTCGGAACTGGTATCCGAAGCCACTCTTTGAGATGATCTGGCTGAGGGGGTTTAGGCCTATGCAGAACAGCAGGGGGACAGAGCATCTCCTTGGTAAATGCCACATCTGATGCTCACTTATGCAATTGGCTTTGAGTTGGCCTCCAGAGTCGTCTTCCACAGCCTCATTGAGTTCTGGATGAACTCTCCTAGTGTCCTGTTGATGTTATACAGTTTTAAGCATTCCAGTATCCATGTATGTGGCATTGAGTCATAGGCTTTCTTGTAGTCAATCCAGGCAGTGCACAGGTTGGTGTTCCTCGTCTTGCAATCTCGGGCAATTGCCCTGTCAACCAGTAGCTGGTGTTTGGCTCCCCTGGTGTTGTTGCCTATTCTTTTCTGTGCTCTGCTCATGTATTGCTCCATGTGCCTACTCATCTTAGTCGCTATGATGCCTGATAGAATCTTCCATGTGGTGCTGAGGCAGGTTATAGGCCGGTAGTTAGATGGTATTGTTCCCTTCTGGGGGTCCTTCATTATGAGGACTGTCCGACCCTGGGTTAGCCACTCTGTGTGGTTTCCTGATATGAGCAGCTGGTTCATCTGTGCTGCTAGGCGTTCATGGAGTGCTGTCAGTTTCTTAAGCCAGTAGGTATGAATCATGTCGGGCCCTGGTGCTGTCCAGCTCTTCATTTTGGACACTCTGGTTTGGATGTCTGCTAGTGTGATGACTACTGGGTCTTGTTCTGGGAGTTGGCTGTGCTCTGCCTGTAAGTCTGTCAGCCATTGGGCATTGGTGTTATGTGTTGCCTCCTTCTCCCAGATGCTCTTCCAGTATTGCTCAGTCTCAGCCCTAGGTGGGTCTGTTGTCACCTTGCCCCCCTGCCATTGAGAGTAGACCTTAGCTGGGTTGGTGGAGAACACCTGGTTTATTCTCCTGGCCTCTACCTCTCTTGTGTATCTCTTTAGGCGGGTAGCTAGTGCTGTGGGCAGTTCTTTCCTCAGATTCACACCTCTGCTTAGTTCTGTTAAAACACTGACTTCTCTCCGTGCTGCCATGATCTTTTCCTCTAGCCTTCTCCTCCATGGGGCAACCTTCTGACTGCTCTGGCTGTTCATCTTGTAGCCAAGCATCTCTAGGATTACTGTTGCTGCTGCGTACATCAGCTGATTGGTCTCAGTGATGGTAGTGGTAGGGACAGTTTGCAGTGCAGTGTTCAGGTCCTCCAGTAGAGACTGGTCTGGTATTTTGTTCTTTAGCCTTGGCAAGCAGGTAGTTGTGTTCCCCCAGGATTTCATGATTCTCTTTCTCAGGTCAGCTGCCCTTGTGTTTAGTCTTTCTGGGGCTTGGTACCCAATCTCGATATTTGGGGGTGGTGGTGAAACCACCCCCAAGCTGACCTGTCGTCCTGGCTCCCCCTTGCCGTAGCATCTTTGTACCGTGGATGAGGAACAACGCTGTACCTCATCGATCTCTAGCTGTGATAGCAACCTCTTATTGCGGATATTTGAACACTGAGCTAGGAGCTGTTTCTTAGTCAGTGAGGATGTGGGGTTTCGAAGCAACCATTTCTCCCACATCCTCTGCATGTACCCTCTCTCACTGGGGTTACTCCCGTAGTAACACTCCATCAGTACCATGTTCTCTGCCCTGCTCCATGAATGTCTTGTTCCAGTAGCCAATTTAACATCAGGGTGTCCTGGTTCCTCAACCCCTAACGCGGACCTTGTTGTCCCGGGCGCCGTCCGAGCCTGTATGACTCTATTTATTGTATCGCTCATCCGGCAACCTTCCGCACCAAAGTCAGTGGTGTAGACCACTAAGCCATCCAGTCGTTATATATATATTTGTATATATAGTTTAACATACTGGAATGATAAATAAAGCACCTTGAACCTTAAACTTTAATGTCACAGGCTTCCATTGGCACCCAGGCTGTTAGTTTGAGACCCCTGATGTAAAGGGTTTACGAATCTCTTCATTGTAATTTGACAAACAAGCCCCCCCGAATGCATCTTTTAGGGGCCCTCAGAAAGCTACAAACAGCTGTGGGTGCGGCCGTGAGCGGATATGGCACTAATGCTTTGTTGCGTTCCATAGGCTCAGCCTCGTGCCCAACCCACGCCTCCACATAAACTTCAGGAAAGATCTGGAGAAGCTGCCGAGTCACTACAACTCATCCACGGAGAAGGACTACCAAGACCTGATCCAGACTTATGGGACCCATTACATCCGCCAGGTCAGGACATACAGGGCATGCAGTGTGTTCTGATGAGTAGAACGGTGTGTGTTCTGTGTTCTGGTCCAACCACCACTGACACTCGGCTGTACCATCAGGTTCATCTTGGAGGACGGATGAGAGTCGTCGGAGCCGCTCGAACCTGCTTATCCACACTCAATGACTTCACCTCGGACCACGTAAGACCAGAGCCCATTGGTTACGACACACCTTTTCATCCAGGAAACATGCTGTGTACTAACCCGCCCCTCCTTTGTCTAGATCCTCAGGTGCTTCTCCGTGGGACTGAAAGTGCTCCTGGGGTTGTCCGGTCTACCCCCCTATTCCCAGTGCTCCACCTTCCTCCAGAACTTGGCCATGAAGGTCTACTATGACCCTGGGTTCCACCAACACCACACAGAGGTGGTGGGCGGGGCCTCTGAGTGGGGGCAGGGGGGCTTTTCTCTGTTGCAGAATGACTCCCAGGGCTTCCACCAGTGGATGGACTCCCTGAAGGACCAGCCCGACACCATCTGGTCCAGAATCAGACCCATGTACATGCTGGTGCCGTTCAAGACCCAAAGGGCTGGACTCAAAAATGCTACAGAGCGCTACATAAAGGACAACGCTGCTGCTGCCGCTGCCAACACACCTTCCTGTGGTGGCTCCGCCCACCTTGACTCTGACTGCTGTCCCATCCAGAGCTGGCAGGGGAAGCTGAAGGTCACCATGATCCGAGTCTGGGGTCTGAATAAGTTCCGGGGCGACAATTCTAAAGCGTAGGTTTTTTTCACCCCTTGCCCCCCCATCGAAGGGAAGGCACCAGTTTTGGTTTGTCAGAAACTTTACACAAAAACTACTGAACCAATTTCCAGGAATTTTTCAGGAAAGGTGTGAGGTGGTCCAGAATAGATCCCATTCAATTTGGGTGAATTTAGGTCAAAGGTCAAGGTCACCAAAAATGTGTTTTCACAATGATTAGACAGGGCAAATTAGGAATTTCCTTTTCATTCTTATATTCTCACTTTTACATGTAGCTTATTTTTGCTTCCATTAGCTGTGTTTCTATTACTCTTGGAAATTTGCAAAATTTCGTTATAAAAAACTGGTAATGCAAACACCTGGATTTCTAAAAAAAACCAAACACTCAAATATTAATAAAAAATTGTACATTTGCATGAGGTGTTTTTTCAGATGCTTCAATATTCTAATATATTGCAAAAGTGCAATGGAAACACTTTTTCTGTAATTATACACCACAGGACGTGACGTAGTACATGGTCACATGATCACTTTTCTGGTGCGATACACATGGACAGAGGAGGACAGGGAGGTTCTTCTCAAAATAATTCACGAGAAAAACATAAGCGTCATTTTAGAGACAGCAAACAACAGAGAAATACAGCGTGTTATCAAAACATTGACAGGTTCATCTTCCAGCAGTGAAATCTCGTGGGATGATATTTCACAACAGTTACGACATTACTGCTTTGAACAACCATCAATAGAAACACGTCCACAGTACAAATATACTGTGTTGAGATTTTAGGAATAACGCTATTGTTTTGCGAAAAACGGTAATGGAAATGCAGCTACTGTTGATATGCATTGGCAGAACCTTGAAGGATACATTTGAAGACTCTAGGTCAGGCCAGTCAGATTTAATATGGCCCGAAGCTTCAGTTTTATAATATTTTATTTATGGCCCGTTCAGACTGTTGAAAACAATAAATAAGTAAGGGATAATGTATTGCCCATGTGTGACTATCAAAAATATATTTCCCGACGGAGCTGAACAGCAGGGAAATATTTTTCAATAGTCATGCGTGGGCAATACATTATCCCGCTTATTCTACAGTTATTACATCTTATTACCGCTACTACTCTAACAGACTGTGGAGTGATATGGTACTGTGAATCTGAAGTGACAAAACTCGTTGCCATTGGTGGTGGGCGTTAATGGCACAGCGGGCGCTCGCAGAACGCTGGGAACCTCCATTCAGAGTGAATGGGAGCTGTTGCAACATTCTAGAGAGCCGTAGAATACATCCTAAAGATTTAAAAATGCAGTTCCACATTTGGGCTGATGGTGGCAGCACCACTCTAACGTTATCTGACTTTGCCGTGAACCCTTCTCACTAATGGCGTCTGTAAATAAAAACAGTAAAATTGACTGTAAAGCCGTCACTTCCAGGACAGAAGGTGATTACAATATTTTTTTGCTGAAAATCAAGACGCTTTTGTTTGTTTAATTTTTCCAGAGACTGACGCCTTGTTTAATTAATTCAATATAAAGAGACAAAACATTCTAATATACGACAAGCTAAAAGGGAAGGGTTAAATGAATCCGTCACCATGGTAACCAACAAAGTTTCCATGATAAGACCATAACACCAGTAGCCTATAACTGCTGGTGTTTGTAAATGTAACACTAAATATTACTGTTTGAAAGATCTTGTAAAAGGCAAGAGTCATGTTTTAATCTTAAACATTAAAAGACTTTGCATTAATGAGTAAAATATGAGTAATGATTCCTCACATAAACAATTATTCAGAGAAAACCTAACCTCACCCCTATTTTGTGCCAATTTCATGTTTCTATGACAACCTGTTCTTGAATTAGAGTCAATAATGTGATTTTGACCTTTCAGCTAAATGCAACCTTGACCTTTGACCTTTTGCAATATTGATAATTGGGTTATATGTATATATGTGTCAGTGCATGTGATCAAATAATAATAATACATTTTATTTGTATAGCACTTTTCATGGCACTCAAAGACACTTTACATGAAGTAAAAAATACAACAATAAGAGTCAGAATACAATAAAATAAAATGAAAAATTGAAAACAGAGCAATCACACATTAAAACAGACAGAATAAAAGTAATCAAACTTTAAAAGCAGTCTTAAATAAATGAGTTTTTAAAAGGGATTTAAAAGTGTTGAGGTCAGAACAGTGACAGGTGGTTGGGGGGGGGGGGGGGTGTGTGACTTCCAGGGGTTTGGGGCGTCTACAGAAAAGGTTCTGCCCCCTCAGGTTCGGTGCTTGGTTTTGGGCGGTGGGGCGAGGAAGTGGGCAGAAGAGGATTGGAGGCTGCGGGAGGAGACATGAGGTGTTAGGAGGTCAATGAGGTAGGGGGGTGCCTGGTGATGGAGGCTTTATGGGTGAGGAGGAGAGTCTTAAATGTGATTCTGTGTTTGACAGGTGGAGTCAGTGAAGGTGTTGGAGGACAGGAGTGATGTGATGGTGTGAGTGGGAGTGGGTGAGGAGACGAGCCGCAGGGTTCTGGATGAGCTGGAGTTTATTGAGGTGTTTGGAGGGTAAACTATAGAGAAGGATACTGCAGGAGTCTAGTCTGGAGGTGATGAAAGCATGAATAAGTGTTTCTGCGGTGGAGAGAGAGAGAGAAATGGACGGATACGGACGATGTTTCTGAGGTGACGAAAGGATGTTTTGGTGCCTGTGTGATGTGTTGAGTGAAACTGACGGTACTGTCCGATATGATGCCAAGGTTGTGAGTGTGGAGAGAGGGAGTTAAGGAAGTGTTGTCAAAGGAGACGCATATGGGAGGGATGGACTGGGTGAGGGATCTGGGACCAATGATCAGGAGGTCAGATTTGTCACCGTTGAGTTTGAGGTAGTTTTTATTTCACAGACAGTTGGAGAGGGTGGGCGAAGGTTCTGATCCAAACCTATGATAATATATCCAATATTGATTAAGTTATCGTGTGATATGTCTATGCTTGACACACACAGTGTTACACCGTTAAGTTTGCACCGTGTCACCTTTGACCTCCAGAGATCTAAAAAAACTATTGGTCGTAGGTGATAACACCAATTATGAGAATTGTAGAAATCTTCATTCCGCATCGTTTGGTACCAAAGTTCTGTGACCCTCCGTTAGAATCGATAATGTGATTTTGACCTTTTAGTTAATTGTGACCTTGACCTTTGACCTTTACTCAAATGGATTATTGCATTTGATGCGTATTAGCTATGCCCATGTAATGTCATGATGATATCTCATGTGTTGTTTGAGTTCTAGCATGACATGTCTGTGGACACACCCCAGTAATCTGCACATGATCAGAT
Source organism: Siphamia tubifer (assembly GCA_020466265.1). NCBI lineage: Eukaryota > Metazoa > Chordata > Actinopteri > Kurtiformes > Apogonidae > Siphamia > Siphamia tubifer. The sequence goes on from CM035791.1 coordinate 6,830,330, forward strand.
CTGAACCTCTTTAAAAATACTTTGGGCACCCCTGCTCGAGGTCAAAGGTCACACTGAAGGTTAAAATTGAATTCTGGATATAACTTTTGAACTATTCATCTTACAGACTTTCAATGGGCACTAAAATGCTGGTTTCTCAATTCTGCATCTTGTGTATATAGACTTTGACCTCTTGTTGACCCAAGAGGTCAATACCTTAAAACTCAAATATACTATAACTGAAAACGAGTGGCGACAGAGACTCAGTTACTATTATTAACGGATAGTAAAACTGGCATGGGCTTCAAAATGGCATCATGACCTTTGACTTTGAGTGGAATTGAAAGGTCAAATCCATAGTCTCACATTTTGAGAGGGAGTTGTCCATTAAGAGTGTTATAAAAATAACCTGCAATCAGCGATAGTAGTCAACTTTAGTCAACAGCGATAATAGTCAACTTTATTATTTTTAGCTCATCTGGACGAAGTCGTGATGAACTATTGCTATCGTGCTTCGTTCACTGTCGTCGTCCACAATTCACTACAATTGCTTCTCCTTCCTCAATTCTCAACTTCAGTTCTAATTGATTCATTCCATAGATTTAAGCATTAGGCACAAAACGTATCACTTTGTTGAAATTTGCCTTTGTAAACAATTTGTTTACAACTTTGTTTATTTTTCCAGTCTGTCACTAAAATCGTTTCTTCTCCCTCAATTCTAGACAGATTTCAATTCGGATTTTATGATCTATTGAATGACTCCCTTTTGTTGATAGTAAGACATCACAGCTGTGAGGACAGGATGAGCACAGGGACATTAAAACTATCTCTTTTGTTCTGTATGTATAGAATATTCTATATTCTATACTACTGATAATACTACTACGATGAATACTAGTTCTGATTTATACTACTACTATGGACAATACTACTACTGATAATACTAGTCTTACTAATAGTAGGACTGATTGATACTACTACTACCACTGATAACACTACGGCTGATAGTACTACTACTAGCGCTACTACTGATACTACTATAACTACTACTCCTAATACTAAGTAATACTACTAATTCTACTACTACCACTACTATCACTACTGATACCACTACTACTACTAGTACTACTGATACTACTACTACTACTACTAGTACTACCACTGATACTACTACTTGGACACCAGGTGGTGGGTGTGGTTCCACAGGGGGCTGTTCTTCATGGTTCTCCATGGTTCTTCATGGTTCTCCTTGGTTCCTTTCAGGTACGTCTGGATGTCATGTGGTTCTGCCTTTTCTCAAACAACAACGACTGACTCTGACCACCGTTGGGACTCCGCCTACGACCTGGGTGTGGTAAGTATGTCGCTCACTTCCTGTTTCCAGTCTTCGTCAGTTGACAGCCCTTCAGACATGTTTCCTTTAAGGTTCTGTGTTCTACTGCAGGTGAACACGGTCCACCGGCTGAAGGCGGAGCTTCGGAACAGCAGTCGCCGCCTGCTGTCATGTACCTGGGACGTCACAGAAGGTTCTAGGTCCATGAAGTGTACCGGACGAGATTCTGGTGTGGAGCTGACATACACTCTGACCTGCGACCGACACCTGACGGGGGAAAAGTGTGACGAGTACCAGCCTGCTCGAACCTGAACATAAGGAACCACAGCCGCCATGTTCCGTTAACATTCCCTTGACATTCCATCGATGTTCCTTTGGTGTTTCGTTGATGTTGTTTTGAAGTTCCTTTGACATATCATTGATGTTGGCTGATAATACAATGCACATGAATAATGACAGCATTTAAAACCAGGATAGAACAAAAAAAAACATTTAAGAACTCGTTAACATTGTGGTCCCATTTTGACATTCCCTTGATGTTCCGTTGATGTTCTCCACATTTAACCCGTCAAACTGATCCTCCATACATTGATCGTCCATAGTTTCTCAGATCCAAATTATTTTCTAATCAGAGCCGATTCTATTCCTTCAACTTTTGTTTCCAGTAAATCTCTTATTATTCACATCATAATTATTTAGGTTCATGTATCTGTTTTACATTTATCTAATGTTTTCTGTTTATTTTTTTACCTCCGCCAAGGACGTTATGTTTTTGACTGTTTGTCTGTCTGATATTTAGCAAGATAACTCAAAACATTATGGACGGATCTTGATGAAAATTTTATGATGTATTGGGGGTGTAACGAGGAACAAATAATTAGATTTTGGGGATGATCCAGAAGAGATCCTGAATTCTGGATCACTTTGAAATTTTACATTGTGGTAAATGGAGAATAGGTTTAATCATTTGTTCTTTGTGACACCCCCAATACGTCATGAAATTTTCATCAAGATCCGTCCATAACTTTTTGAGTTACCTTGCTAACAAACTAACTTACTGACAGACAGACAAACTCTGGCAAAACCATAACTGTAACCTCTCTTCATTCAGAGGGGGGAGGTCTGCCTTGGTGGAGGTTTGTGGTCTCAGAGTGCTTTTCTATTTGTTAATGTGACACCAGTAACTAAACCTGTAGCAGAAACAGGGCCAACCTGACACACACACACACACTTTACTCTCTTATAAGAAATGATTGTCCTGAGGTGATTCAAACCTATGAACTCACACCTTTCATGACCCCCACCTCAATTGACATCATGTTGGACCATTACTAATATATCCTATAGGCCTAGTAGATAATACTAATATTATCCTGCTCTTTGCTCCATGTTGTTTTGGTGGATCGTCTGCAGCTCAAACTGGAGGTTTCACCAGGTTTCATGTCTTTGTTTCTACAGATACCCCTTTAAGGAAGGAAAACAATTGTTTACTATCAATTTATTTGTTATTTACTACATTTTTCATTGATAAATGTAAGCTGTGAAACACAAAACTGAACTTTATATAGTTTTTGAAGAAAGTTGATTATTATTTAAACCTTTTAGATAAATCTGATAATATAAGCTCTAAAAACCATGAACATTTGTTCATTGTATTATTATTGTTTAACTCTTCCCCTGGTAAATGTGTACTTGTTTTGTCACTGTGATAAGTATCCTTATTATTCGCTACATTTATGAATAAAGTTTTGTTTTAAAAAAATTTGCATTATTTTGAAAACGATTTCGTATTTTTTCTCTTATTTCTTAGTTTATTAATCGACAACCTGAATAAAAACGTCTAAAAATAAAATTAAAAGCAGAGATTGCCTTAAGTATAACAGTTTCCGCTGACGTCATCAGTGCGCGACACAAACAGTTCATCCAATCCACCGGTGAAGACTGCGGCATGAGGACACACTTACGGACCGGAGTGTCCCTGTTGGTGGGAGCCGGACTTGGAGTTGGCCTGAGCGGACTGCTGGGCCGTGGGGACCCGCAGGAAGAGAAAGGAAAGCGGGGTCTGCTGGACTGGGTGCCGGTGGTTCCGGTCCCGAACGTCCAGGCCTCCGAGCTGACGGTCAGTGTGTGTGTGTGTGCGCGCGCGGGCGCGTAGGTGTGTGTGTGTGTGTGTGCGTGTTGCTCTAATTAAATATGGAAACATTCATTGAAGCTCATGATAAACACAGGTTGAACCGCATCCAAGATCAAACAGGGGGATCATGGGTAATGTAGGACATGTGGGTAAGAGACAGACAGACAAGAATGTCCTTAACACAAGGACAGAGTAGGACCTCCGTGGACCGGGTTCTTCAGCAGGGTAGGACATAAACATTAATAAGAAAATAAACTAAAGTGAATTTGAACCTGAAACATTTAAAATGATCCAAATAAAGCCAGTGAACAGAAGAACCCTGACCCCTGCCTGACCTCTGACCCTGAATCCAGTCCAACTGTGGTCTTTCCTTTGGTCCAGGTGAGTCCAGGTGGATCTGGCGCAGTTATGAAGTATGGCTTCCCCTCATTGGCCAATGTTAAGACCAGAGAATCGTACATCACATCCTACGACCCCCGCATGCGCACTGCATCATGGGTAATAGAGCGGCTAAACCCCGCCTCCCTCAGTGGGACTTCAGACAGGAAGTTCTGTGAGTTCAAGGAGGATGACAGGTGAGACAAAGTAAAGACGTGAAAATAAATAAAGGAAAAGGACAAACAAAGTTGTTTAAACTCCGCCCCCTCAGTGTCCACGCCTTCCACCGCTCCACCAACGCAGACTATAGGGGGAGTGGCTTCGACAGAGGTCACCTGGCTGCAGCTGCCAATCACAAGTGGAGCCAGAAAGCCATGGACGACACCTTCTACCTCAGCAACATTGCACCACAGGTAAACAAATATAAACAGGTAAACAGACAGACATGCAAACAACACAAGTAAACACAGGTAACAAACACTAAAACAGGTAAATAGCCTGTTGCATTGTGGGTAAACAGTATTTTGTGTGTTTCAGAATCCTCATCTGAACCAAAACGCCTGGAACAACCTGGAGAAACTGTGTCGTACTTTGACCAAACGTTACCTGAATGTGTTCGTGTGCACAGGACCGCTCTACCTGCCCAGGTAAAGACTCCGCCTTCTTTTCCTCCTCCACCTGTGTGGGAGGAGCCACATTACTGTCTTCAGTGGTTTCTCTGTCTTTCAGGCCCGAGGCTGATGGGAAAATGTATGTGCGCTACCAGGTTCTGGGGCGAAACCATGTTGCTGTGCCGACACACTTTTTTAAGGTGAGTTAACTTGTGAATCTGAGGGTCATGTGATCAGGATGTGACTCCGCCTATATATGGGTCTTCAGGTGCTGATCTTGGAGCAGATGGATGGTCGGGGGGTGGAGCTTCGCTCCTATATATTTCCAAATGAACCCGTTGATGAGAAGATCCCTCTGGAGCGTTTCCTGGTTCCCATAGAAACCATTGAGCGAGCGTCTGGGCTGTTGTTTGTCCCGAACATTATGAGGAGGACAAGCAACCTGCAAGCTATCGCTGCCAAGTGAACCACATTACCCACAATCCACTGAGCACATGCATTCATTCAACACACATAGTAACATAATAGATTTGGTGAAAATCATGAGGAATAATAGAAATAAATTATTTTTGTGATATTTTAATGTTTTCTTCACTGATGTACATGTATCTGAATGTTAATGTATTATAATTATTAAAAAACGTAATAAAAGTGAAATAAAGCAGGATCCACGTCCTGATCTGTGGATCGATTTATTTGGTTGAAAATTTTGTTTTCACTGTGACAAAAGATGAAAATAATAAAAATAAAGTGACGACACAAACGACCTGTGAAGTGCAGTTAATTTTTATCTGAAGTTTCTTTTGGTTAATAAACAATAGTTTTGGTCAAATCAGTAAATTAAATATTCTATTGTCATAATGTTACAGTAAAAAATAAAATATATATATAAATAAAAGGCATTTTCCATTTTAAATTTTTGTTTTGTTCCTTTTAATTATTTTATCAAAGTTTTGTTCCAGTTTAATTTTCTTTTTCAATCTGTATTTTACTTTGCTCATTTTATTAATTGCCACATTAACATTCAGATTAATTTATCCAATTCATTATTTCACTCGTTTCATTTTTTCATTAACTTCCATTTTTATTCAGTTTTCTTAATTATTCTTTCATTTTACTCACCCATTCTTGTTTTTTTGTTTTGCGACTTTAACTTTTGTTTTAAGTTTTGTTAATTTTCCTGTATGTTTTATTCAGCTTTGTTCTTTTATTTGGGTTTCGCTTACGTTCTTTGTCAGGTGGTCCCTGTAAGTTCCAGCTTCATTCATCGCCATGGCAACAGAGTGATGGTGTACTAGTTTATTGGAGCGTCTGTCTCTATAAATACTGAAGCTGAGCTCGATAAATAACCATAACAGAACAAATAAATACGGAGCAGACAGGAAGCCACAGTGAACACAGCGGTAGAGTACAGTCGAGACAGCGGGAGCGTGTGTTCACCAACGTTTCATCACATCGTAGAGTTTTGACTGTTTACAATAGAATCTGATGTTTACATTAAAATCAGTAGAATCTCTGAAACAACACAAACTAACGTTAAAGCGTCGGCGCGAACAGGACGACCAGCAACTAAATCATCTAAATATTCACAGCGGACAGAAGCCCCGCCCATCAGACGGAGGGGCGGTCCTTCAGATCCGGTCTTTGTGCTAAAATAGAGAATATAAGTCCCGCCCCCTCCGGTCAACATTATTGGACAAAAAAAACTATCAACTATCTTTATCACAAACAGACGGATTTCATCACCACTGACGATTGGACAGATTTTTTTTGTGACGTAAAGTGCGATAGGGTCCACCAGAAGGGCTGGGGCTGAGCCTCTCTATTGGCCAATCAGAGTAGTCCGTCTACTTCTGTGTATGTCACATGACTGAGATGAAAAACGATGGGCTGTCGCTTTAAGTCACAACATAAACGATATAATAGGACGACCGAGCGTCAAATGAAATGTGTCTTTGAAACATCAAACTGAACAGTGGGAGTACGTATCTGACCAATCACAGCCGGGTAGTCTGTTAATCCGACCAACCAGAGCCAGGGATCGTTTTGTTAGTCCACAGTTCAGGTTCTCAGCAGGAAGTACCAACAGAAACAGGATATTATGTGAGACTGTGATGTCCAAAGAAGAAACATGCATAAAAATTGGCAGACGGTAACCTAGCAACGCTGTCTGAGTCAGGTCGGAGGTCAGGTCCGTCCCAGGGGAGATGATTGATAGGTCTGTGAACTACTGAACAGGATTTCTGATAGATGTGACCCCGCCCCTGCCCCGCCTCTCATTGCCTTTTGGGTTTGTCATGCAGATAAGCCCCTCCCCTTCCTGCAGCCAGAGCCAATCAAAACTCTTCCAGTCGTCCAATCAGGTGACGTGTTGCTCAGCAGTTGCCGGAGTTGCGAAACTCTCCATTCTCTGTGATCTGCAGGGATGATGTGTTGCTAGGCGACAGGCCATTCCTCTGTGACGTCACAGCGTAGCGTTCCTTCAGCTGAGTGAGCGCCGCCATCAGACGGCTGTTGGCGGCGTCCAGGCTGGCGATCCGCTTCTCCTGAAAGAAACCAAGAAACGCCACGTTTAATTTAATGGAAGGAACAGAAACGAAGGAGTTCATGATGAAATTACAAGACACTGAATCTGTTTCCATGATGATAAAAACATAACTGTTATTGATTAGATCATTGTAATAATCAGACGTGATGCGTTTACTGTCACTTCATAAATAGGAAAATCCATAAACCCCATTTCAGTCCATGAGTGGGTGTATTTCAGAGATCATTCATACGTAGAATCCAACTTCCTGTTCGTGTCTTCAACTCCTGTTATTTAATTAATTATTTTACTCAGATTTTCATGGGTTTGGTTAATTTTTTAAATTTTTATTCAACTTTTGTTTGACTTTAAGGACACAGAATCCAACTTCCTGTTCCTGTGTTCTTGTGTTTTCTGTGATGTCCTAGTTTTCCCACATGTTCAGATGAACCCGTTTACATTAAAGTGTGTGTTCATCTGTGTGACTGTAATCAGATTACTGCTCTAATCTGATCAGATGATGGTGTTGTGTAAACAGAATAAGTTCTTCCTTTTATTTTGGTTCAATTCCTAAAACTTTGGTCTGCGAGTCGTGTCCAGACCTGAGCCTCGATGATCTTCTGTTTGGAGTCGACCACTGCCTGCATGTCTGAGTGGTCCTTCTTAAGCTCCTCCTCCACTGCCATCAACCTGCAGGGGTTAAAGGTCAAACACCCATGAACCAGAAAGAAGGAGCTGCTCTGTACTCCTGGTCCTAGAGCATGTCCAGTCCTAGTCCTGGTCCTGATTTAGTCCTGGTCTAGTTATAGTCCAGATCCTAGTTCTAGTCTAGTCTTTGTCTAGGTCTAGCCCTGGTCCTGGTTCTGGTCCTAGTGTTCTGGTCCAAGTACTAGTTCTAATCTAGTCCAGGTCCAGGTCCTCACCTGCTGATGATGCTGTTCATCTGCAGGTCTTTGTCGTCCTGCAGTCGTCTCAGTCGACTCTCTGTGTCCTCCAGACGAGCCTTCAACAAAAAACAAAGACAATTAATCCTTTCACATCCATCTTCAGGACAATTATTTCACTTTAGGCATAAAAAAAGTGATTGAAACTTTTTATGAATCTGTTTTTTGTTGATATTTTTATGCTTATTTTGTTAGTTTATTTATTTTTTTAATCAATTTGTTTCTTATTGTGTTCAGTGTGTTAGTTTCATTTGAACGTCCATCTTGGTTCATAAAGCTACAGTTCTGTGTTTGTCCACGAGGTGTCAGTGCTGATGTGAACTAAACCAGCCAAAGCCCCGCCCCCTTACAGACCCACAGGCCCCGCCCACTCCCTCCACACATACCTGGTACTCCTGCAGCATGCGCTGGTTCTGCTGATCCTGGACCAGCAGTCGGGCCTCACACTCCTCCTGTCGCAGCGCCGCCACGCGCAGCTTCTCCTGCAGCAGCGTGATTTCCTGCTGATACTGAAGAAAAACACAAAACAAACCAAACAGAACAAGGATGACGTCAATAAAGGGTTTATTCATCACAAACAAACTAGTGGGACCAGCAGGACCAATGGGACCAGTAGGACCAATTGGACCAGCAGGACCAATGGGACCAGTAGGACCAGCAGGACCAGCAGGACCAGCAGGACCAATTGGACCAGCAGGACCAATTGGACCAATAGGACCAATAGGACCAGCAGGACCAATAGGACCAGTGGGACCAAAGACATGTCTCTTACTTTCTCAATCAAAGCGTCGTCATGGCGATCGTCTTCTGTTTCGCCATAGGAGGAGGCGGAGTTCATGTTGAGGAGCCAGGCCGCTGTACGATCCAATGCACACGGAGATGGTGCCTGCACACAAACAAACAAATAAGCAAACAAATAAGTAAACAAACAGAAAAAAACAGAGGATGATTGTTAATTGTGAACCGTTTCCATGACGATGCTGCCCCTCCCACAGTCCCATATTTAACCCATAAACACTGAGCGTTTCTTTTGCATCCATTCCTAAATAATCAGGATTCATGGTCATTTTATTCTGTGTTCAGTGTTGGGTTTTTTGGTTTAGTGTTGTTTTTTTGTTTTTTTTTAACAGTCAAATAGATAATTGTTGACCATAAAAACAAAAATCTAGAACCTTATTTTGATGGTTTTTAATCTGTTTATTTTTGGTTCATGGTTTTGTTTAGATCATATTTAGATGTTTGAAGGTTCAATAAATAAATACACAGTTCCTCATTTTTCAAATATTTGACCCATTTTCTCATCTGTTTGAAAGGATCCATTCACTTTTATGTCACATTTCAAGGATTTTTTGGTTCATTTGAAGAAGACGTCTAATAAGATCGTCTGGGGTCAGGTGGCTGGCTGGTTACCACGGTAACATTGTTACCTTGTTAGCGGGACGCTGTTTCTCGGGGCTGTCTCCTTTAGATGATGATGACGTTTGCCGAAGCCGTGACTGACTGCTGCTCGGCCAATCGGGACTCGAAGACATCATGCTTCCAGAGGCAGGACGGGGAGGGTAGGCGGAGCCTCCGGCACCGCTGAGCATGCTGGGAGGAGTACGGCCACGAGGGGGCCCCGGCGGTGCAGAGGATGGAGGAGGGGGCTGGTCTATACGACGCTGGGGCCCTGATGAGTTCTGACGAGGAGGGGCGGAGCTTGCTGAAGTGGTAAAAATACACAGACTTTAATGTAGTAGAAGTATCTGTACTGTAGTAATAGTAGAAGTACCGGTACTGTAGTGATAGTAGAGGTACTGGTACTGTAGCAATAGTAGAAGTACTGGTACTGTAGTAATAGTAGAAGTACAGGTGCTGTATTAACAGTAGAAGTACTGGTACTGTAGTAATAGTAGAAGTACCGGTACTATAGTAATAGTAGAAGTACAGGTGCTGTATTAACAGTAGAAGTACTGGTACTGTAGTAATAGTAGAAGTACCGGTACTATAGTAATAGTAGAAGTACAGGTGCTGTATTAACAGTAGAAGTACCGGTACTATAGTAATAGTAGAAGTACAGGTGCTGTATTAACAGTAGAAGTACAGGTGCTGTATTAACTGTAGAAGTACTGGTACTGTAGTAATAGTAGAAGTGATTGTGTCAAATGCATTAATGTTATTGTATTACAGTATTAATCAGTACTGTTGAATACTTCAAACTACTGCAGTGTATATTGCAGCATTTGTTGTCATGGATACCTGGCAGTGTTTCAGATAGCGACAGCGCTCGGCGGGAGTACTCCTCGCCGCTGCTGCTGCTGGACATGGCAGACATTCGCTCTCCTCGTTCACCTGCTCCCAGCCCCACGGACATCTGGGTAAGAAACGCTGGCTTTGTTGCCATGGCGCCCCTGTCGTCCGCATTGCCCTGCGATCCCACTGATCCATCGGAGGGCGTGGCGTCGGCCTGCTGCTGCTGCTGTTGCTGCTGTGGTTGACGAGGCGACGTGCTGGTCATGTGATAGACAGGATTCTGGAAAGACAGAGGGAGGAGCCCTGTCCTGCGCTGCCATTGGCTGTCATCAAGGCCGTCGCTAGGGGACGTGTCCTGTAGGTCAACCAGAGACAGACTGCGGCTCTCGTTGGTCAGCTCTGGCCCCTCCCTCCGGCTTCCATTGGTCATTTCGAAGCCACCGTCGGTGTCGTTGGGTTCTGAGTAGGAAGAGCTGGGTGCTGGAGAACCCTGAAGACCTGCAAGAATGAAACCAGGTCATTAGTACCAGTCCATTGTGGTCTAAAGAGGTCATGAAGTGACACACATGGACTCCAGAAGTCCTGAAGTTATCCACATAGCACATAGATAACTGAGGTCCTGGAGTGACCCACATGGACTAAAAAGTCCTGAAGTGACCCACATGGATTAAAGAGGTCCTGAATCGACCTACACTGACTAAAGAGGTCCTGAAGTGACCCACATGGAATAAAGAATCCTTGAAGTGACCCACACCAAACCCTGGGTCTTAATTTCACCTCATATTTTCCTTTATTCAGTTGTATAGACATAGTAGGTCAAAGGTCACCTGATGTCGGCTGCAGACTGGATCCTTTGGTCACAAAGAACAAATCTTTGTTCTCAGGAGTCGGAGATGGAAGTCTGGTGAAATCGACCAAACTGCAAAAACAAAAGTTACTGATCATTTAGTGATAACAGCCATACAAGAGGAAACATGTTAAAGCCCCGCCCACTGAAATGTGATTGGTCAGCAGCACTAACCCTCCATCCAGTCCGACGCCGCTGGGCAGTCCAACTGACGGGTTACATGCAGCCAGAGGAGGAGAAAGGGGCGGAGACAGAGGGGGCGGAGACACCATACGCTGGGGCTCTGGAGAGGAGATGGACACGCCCCCTGGATTGGCCACACCCCCAGGGTTAGCCAGAGCCAATGAGACATCTCTGAGGATGCGAGGAAGAGGTCCGAGCTTCACCAGGCACGACTGAAAGAGAGGGAGACATGAAAACACATCTGTTACTATGATATTTAGACGATACAGCGGAAGCACGCACTACGAGTCAAATTAATACAGTGATGTTTAGATGAAATGATGAACTGAAGCAAAATACTGGTAAAATTGCAGATATTTTTTTCAGTTTGTTCATGGTATTCATGTGGTTTGAAAGAATAGATGGAAATCATTTAGTTTTACTTTTTTTCACTTTAAAACAAAAAACAGTTTTGAGTTGACATTTACAGGGATGTCTGGGGCTCAGTCACGTGATTTTAGACTTGATCAGAATCTGTTATTATGTTAATAAAGATAAGGTGAATAAAACAAAGGGACATCCTGGATTTAGTCACTATAATTTTTTTAATGTATTATAGAAGTATGAGATCGGGACTCTGTATCAGCTGATCAATCAAAAATCAAAAGCCTGATCAGGACATTTTTAAATATTCATGTTTTATGATATTATTGTTTCACTGGTTCTGCCCAGTTCAGATCAAACTTAGCTGAATGTGGAACTGAACTAAAGTGAGTTGATCTAAATCAGGGGTGTCAAACTAATTTTAGCTCAGGGGCCACATTAAACCAAATTTGATCTGAAGTGGGCTGTACCACTAAAATAATAAATATATAAAAATAATGTTAACTTCAAATTTTCCTCTACGTTTTAGAACAAAAAAAAGTTAAATTATGTGATGAAAATGTTTACGTTTACCAACAATCCTTTAAAATAATGTAAATAACACTTCTTCAGTAAACTAATTGCAATTTTAAAATTTTAAAAGCACTCTGAGAGCGCAGACCTCTGCCAAGGCAGACCCCGTCCACCACCAAAATCTAATCATTTGTTGATCTCCCCATTACCCTGAAAATGTCATCAAAATCCACCCATTAGTTTTTTAGTTATGTTGTACAGACAGACAGACAGACAAACGCCGGCAAAAACTAACCTCCTTGGCGGAGGCAACATGATCATGTCTCAGTTTATCATTTACATACGGCAGTTACAATATACAAATTATTAATTAGTGGACCTACAAATACACAAAACATTTAATAACTGGCAGAACACATTGGTAAATTTACTCTTCAAACATTTCAAAATGTTATTTGCATCTTTGTGAAATGATAGTTTTATTGTAAATATAGTAAAAAATGACATGAAAATGTTTAAATTAAGAAAGAGTAAAATGTGGAGTTCTGAGTATTTAAAGGTTATTAAGATAGTGAATATATTGATAATTTCATTTCAGGTTGTACATACAAATCAAAATGGGTCGGATTATTTTTGTATTTCATAAATGTATCCCAGGGGCCGCACTGGACCCTTTCAGGGGCCAGATTTGGCTCCCGGGCCGCATGTTTGAAACCTCTGATCTAAAGGATCCATAAACTATGGCATGAATCAAACTGTTAGTTTCAGCGACGATAACTGACTCGACTTCAGACTCAGCGTGGACGGGACGGTGGATTAAATCCACTGGCGTGGGCAGCGGTTGATGGATGTATTCCCAGTGGGCGGTACCTGGTCCAGCTCGGTCAGGAGCGTGTGCAGACTGGACAGCTCTCGGCCCAGGTCTATGTATCCGTCAAAGCCGGCAGTGTGGTTGAGGCCGTCGGGGTTGGAGATCTCCTGCAGGAAGCGCTGCATGCTGCTCCACTGACGCTCCACGAAGTCGTTCATGAACAGCATGTACTCCTCTTTAGTCCCAAACCTGCACAACAACAGGTGAGAAACACACCGCAGTAACTGCATCTGATTGGCTGAAGGCCTGAGGGTTAGTCTTACTTGCTGAAGTTGGCGAGGTTCTGGATGACTTTGGCGATCAGGGTCAGAGTCCGTGCCGTGCGCTCGTCGGGGTATTCCTGCATCAGATCAAAGAGCGATGGCGACATCACAGCTGGACACAGGAAACGCAGAAACAACGAAGCGCTGATCAGACGCTCGCTGATGTCTGGTCGCCCCCGGTTACCACACTCCTGCCGCCACGACGCAAACACCTCCTTCAGCTCCCGTGGAAACACCCTGTGAGGACGATGACAGGACATGGGGTCATAGTCAAAAAAACCAGGAAGTATTTCAAAAGATGGAAAGAAAACTACGTTCAAATATGCCAAATGTAAACAGAAACCAAAGCCAGTGTTGCTGTAGTAACTGCTTTGTACCGGTACGAGTCCAGGATTTTGCAGAAGGCAAGTTCGCAGCACATCCTCAGGTTGGCCTGGTGTTCAGCGAGGTCAGATGTCGCACATCGGGATGGGTCGACCTCGCAGTTCTCATCAGACTCACACAGCGCTTTAATGAACTCACCTGAACACACACAAAATCTAAGTGTTAGAAGGGGGCGGGGCTTGGCTCTGACAGCATGTGAGTATTCTGTGACTGTGGGTACCCAGGGCATCCTGTAGGTACTTCTGTCCAATCAGCTTCAGGTACTCCTCGATGCTCTTTGTAGCCAGAGTATTTTCCCTGAAAATCAGCTGATCATTGTCGCGGCAACGGTCCACCTCTGACATCATCAGGTCTGTCAGAAAATCCTACAGACAGAGGTCATAGTTCAGCTGAAATAAAACACAATTAAACCCAGAAGGTTTTGCACACCCCCATGTGTTTGGAGGCGTTTGGTACATTTCATATTTGGCCTAAATCCCAGAAGCCTTTGCTTCATTATGCAAATTCTATTCTATGCCACTGAACCAATTTCCATTACATTTTCAGGACAGGTGAGATCAAGTGGGTCAAAATGGATCCCATTAAATTTTGGTGAATGTAGGTCAAAGGTCAAGGTAACCAAAAATGTGATTTCTCAATGATTTCCTTTTCATTCCTGTCTACACTGTTTTACATATAGCTTCTCTTTACTCTCACTGTTGATGTGCACTGACATCAGAACCTTTAAGGACACATTTGAAGATTCTAGGTCAAAAGTCAAAATAAGGGTCCAAATTGAATTTTGAATAAAACTTTTGGACTATTGATTTTAGAGACTTCTATTGAACACCAAAATACTGTTTTTTCAACACTGCATCTTGTGTGTATAGATTTTAACCTATTGTTGTCCCAAGAGGTCAGGGGTCACTGGATCAATACCTAAAAAGCGGAAATGGACTATAACCCAAAAATGATTGGATATAGAGACTTAGTTACAATTATTATTGACAGATAGGAAACCTAGCATGGGCTTCAAAATGGCACCAGGAGCGTTGACCTTCAGTGACCTGGAAAGGTCAAACTCATACTTTCACATTTTGAGAGGGACATGCCCGTTAAGAGCTCAGATACTTGACAGGGGCGGAGTTTGTTGTGTCTGGCCCCACTTGTTATTTATGTTGAGGTTTCCTATGTTCATGTCATATTTTTATATGGAGAGGGGTGGGGTTTATGACAGGGTGGGCGGGGCTACCTTGGCTTTTCCCGTGCTGTGCAGGATGTGGACGAGTGCAGCAGCGATCTCCTCTTTAGCTCGGAGGCTAATGGAAGCTTCCAGGGTGTTGCAGAGCAGCAGGTAGTTGGAGCTGATGTACTCTGCGAACTCTTTGTACTGTTCCATGGGCAGGATGACGATACTCTGGTATCGAGCTTTGATCCGCACCGTCGGCCCAGACGATTTACCTGAAACAGCACAGATGAGGGAGGGTCTGAGCATTATTCAAACACACAAAGAACTATGACTAGTACCACAACTGGACCAGAAAAGTGGTTCCATCAACTGGAATAAGATAAGAGTCCATAAGGACCCCCATTAGACTAGGTCCAGGTGGATTCATGAGGATTCTACAGTAAAAAGGTCCAATATTTCTGAGGAACTTAACTTTCAATGTACGTCCTTTAATTATCATGATTATGTATAATAAATACTTAAAACAGGGTGTTATACCAAAAAATACAAACTTAAAACATTGAAATCACATTTATGATGAAAAAAAAAACATCTGTCCATGAGAAACAAATGAAAAAGAGCCATAATTCAAACTTTGGTACTTTTACACAAATGTGGGTTCATGTCAGTGTTGTACCTGAACGAGTTCATTGAACTATATCACATTTTTGTGAACGACTCGTTCACTTTTGCCAAATGAACGGGAAGTTGTGAACACGGTTATTCTGGCATTTATTGAACTGCGCTCTTATGTAGTTCATATTTCGTTCTTATCACATTGTAATTATTGAGTCCTATAAGGAATAAAATGGGATCAAAACACAGCATTATCATAGATGTAATTTTTGTATTATTCTGAACTAATGTTGGCAACATAATGTTGTGGAATAGCCAATGAGAAGCATTGTGGGCGGAGCAGAGAGAGAGAGAGACAGAGAGAGAGAGAGAGAGAGAGAGAGAGAGAGCGAGAGAAAGAGAGAGAGAGGTGCAGAGAGTTTTGGGAGCGGAGAAAAAGAGTTAAATGTACAGAGTGACCGGCGACCGGAGCAGGTGTTGTCCCGTTCTTGGAAATAAACATTAAAAACGAAACTCACTGAAACAGCTCCTTGTGTTCTAAGAACCTGCAGAGGGAAGTTAACCCCGGGGTAAGGTACTTACTGGAGATTCCGTCTGAGAAGAGGACGGCATCCCCTGATTTCCTGACTACAGTCAGGATAACGTCAGGAACGGTTAATAATAAGTTTACAATAAAAACACAAAAAAAAGAACGAAAAAGTTGATTTTGATATCCATGAACTTCTAGTTCATAATTTGGAAGAATGAACGATGAACTGAACTAATTCATATTGAGTAACTTGAACTGAACTTTGAACTAGTTCCTAATCAAGGTGAACTTTCCCAACACTGGTTCATGTATATAGTCTCTGTCGAATAAACTAAGGAATATATACAAATTAATATGGGGAAAATACAGATGAAAACAGTGGAGAAAACAAAAAGAAACCTAAAACAGCAAAATTTGACAAAAACAAGTCACATGAATGGACCTTTTTCACAACTTCCGCATTTTGTACCAGAAATACGTAAGTGGAGCGTAACCCTACTTCCGCACCGGCAAAAGTTAAATGACAAAGACGACAGCAACGACCAAAAGTTATTGTAACATACCAGGATGTTCTTGTAATGTCCAGAAGCAGTCTTATATTTCATTCCACTCATTCCCTGTTAACAGTGAAGCTAGACGAAAACAGCTCCCGGCTATTCAGTGTTATGAAGGTCCGAGTTTTATAATTAAAAAAGGAGCACTTACGTCTGCAGCAGACACTTCACATCACAACACTACATCCTGGGAAGACTGTTTGCCGGTTGAAACCAGAGTCTGTCCCTAGCATTTTTCTTAGAATGATTATATTCCTACAGGAAAAAGGAGCCAGTATATGAACGGTGTCAAAAACAGCAGCTGTTAACGTCGGTATGAGTTGAGAGAAAAGAAATCGTTATGGTTTTGAATGTTATGGTGAACACAAATAAGTAATGTTCAACTTAAACTGTAGTTAGGATCTTTAGCCTTTAGATGCCAGTACATCAGTGTCAGCAGTAAATAACAGTAACATTGGAAGGAAAGAGTTTAAATAGCCATAGAACTGCAACTGCAGCCAGTGAACAGCAGTAAGTCATAGTAAATGTATGAACACTGATCAAACCTGGAGTTTGTGAGGCTCCTCTTTTTTCTTTGCGATGGGTAGCATCTAGCCCTCACAAAAACCTGCCCGTCTACTACATTAGATATTATGACAAACACCAACATAAACACACACTGCCAGAGAAAAATGTGAACGGATTATGATAGCATTCAGCTAACGTTAACATTATGCTAACGAGACGTTGACTTGAATCATAGACAGAACAAATATAAAATAGTGAAATAGTCCATGTCCTCTATACTACCCTAGTCCTAGGTATAAGTGGATATAGTAATGATTTGTGTTTGTAGTTATCAGTTCAGTAACTGTGAACTGATCAGTGCTAGCAGTGATCTCTCTCCCTGCTTTGATACTTTTTCCTCACGGAAATTTTTTTTTGCCTTTATAAAGTTTTTTTTTGTTAGTGAATTTTCCACCACGATTCTTCCAACATCTGTAAATCTTAAAAGTGGTAAATTTCTTCAGGAACTTGAAAAGACTGTCAATATTACCGGCTTTCCACTGTCTTGACGTTTAACAGGAAGTTCAGTAACGCTCCTCTGACGTACATCCGCTTTTTGTGATAAAGGTCCATAGAACACTCCAGAACTATGACAATTAAATATACTCAGTTCATCCTATAGCCACACCCACACCTTCAGCTGTGGCCACATCCACTTCCTACATGTAACCACACCCACTATTTCAGTCAAACCCCCCCCCCCACACACACACACGCTCCAGCATTAAGTTAAATATCCTTTACATTCAAAAACTGCTTTAAGTCCTAAAAATCTCCTTCCCCTCAGACGTACCTCGGCTGGTACTAGGCGTGCTCACCGAGTACCACTTCTCCACCAGTTGGCGTCCGGTCACCGTGGCAACAGGGATGTTAACCAGGCCAACGTAGCTGCTCTTGTCCTTCTTCCTCTTCCTGTCGGTGTCTTTGTAAAGGTGAAGGGTCACGGCGCCGATGGATGGGAGGCTGCTGAAATCAAAGCGCTCGCCCCAGAAGATATTGTCAGTCTTGAGTTTACAGGAAGTGCGAGCGTACAGGCTGTCGTCCAAACAGAGCTCGCAGAAGTACCTGCACATGCCACATCACATTTAGACACTTAAAATCTGGAACTGTTCATGACATTTCCATATTTGTTGGTTTTAAACTTTCCATATTTTTGTCTCAATTCCAGTTTTTTCATGTTTTTACAACTTTTCTGGTCCATTTCTGACTGTTACGTTTAAATGTTGGTTTGTGGCATTTCTATTCTGCATCATATTGTTGCTTTTATTATTTCCACTTTTTTTTTTATCTCATCTAGTTTTCTTTCCCCAATATATGTTTTAAGTTTCATAAATTAGATACAAAAATATTAACATGTCAATTAAATAAAATAAAAACAATCAGGACATTATAAGTACACTGTGTACAATTAAATAAAATATGACATGAAGGAATTGTCATAAAATGGATGAGATGGAAGAAAAATAAATAAAATAAGACAAATTAAATAAACATGTTAATTAAGCAAGAGATAATGTATTGTCTACGCGTTACTATGAGAAACATATTTCCTGACGGGGCTGAACAACACTCCGACGCCGAAGGCATTGTAGAACATGTTAGGCTTTGTTTGCTGTACTTAACTCTTTTACGTAGTTTTACACCTGAACTCTCCATTTGTTATTGATCAATTTTTCTTATATTCTGCTGGCTCCACCTCTATGGCTTTGGCGCCCCCTACCTCTTCTTGGCGGGCAGGTCTTTGGCCTCGATGACCCACACGGTCAGAACATTCTCCACCCTGCGGCTGTTGTCTTTGTTTGGGTGGACGGCTCGTCTCAGGTTCTCCATCCATTTGTCTCGTTCTGCTGCCGAACGACACGAGAAACACTTGGTACCCGTGGAGGTTGTCACCTAGGAGACATGGGGTCAGAGGTCAGTGCTGAAGGTTTGTAGTTGCACTTAATGTGGAATATGAATGAACACATACACAAACAAAATTACATTTCATCCAAAAATCTAAATTATGAGCTCAGATCTGCTGTGTGGGCGGAGCCAAAGAACATCATGTTGATTATTTGAAAGTTATGGATGAATAAAACGTGCACCGAGACTTTCATATGTATGCTGTGTGTGTGTGTGTGTGTGTGTGTGTGTGTGTGTGTGTGTGTGTGTGTGTGTGTTACCTCGAAGCAGTAGTCCTGTCCCAGCAGGGATGAGTGGACGGGTTTGATGATCACTGATTGGTCCATTCTGAGCTCCAGGGAGGAAACACAGCCGGCGCTTAGCAACGACTCCTGGCTACCGCAACGCAGCCGCCGCATTACACACCTGAGGAGACACAACACACATACCTGAAGAACAGAACTGTCATTGTCTGATGCACTGAAGACTAGAAAAGCACTCAAAGCACAGACTCCACCGAGGCAGATCACCCCCCCTCCACCTTCACACACACACACCAAAATATATATATATATATATATATATATATATATATATATATATTCACTTTCACTTCCATGACTGGCAGTCTGTCCCAACCTACCAAATGAAAGAAGATGTCTACATGACCCCATCCCCACTGATCAACACCAAAATGTAATAATTTCTTCCTTGTGTCAGTATCAAGATTTGTGGAAAATTTCATCTAAGTGTGTCCATAACTTTTAGATAAACAGACAAACCCTGGTGAAAACATAACCTTAGTGGAGTAATAAAATCTGACCAAGGTCAGCTTCACTAGTTCCTTTAACACATTTGAATTAGCTTTGTTTAATATAAGCACAAAAAAAAAAAAAAAATCAGCCAGTGAAACTAATGTTGGTTAGATTTATTAAATCACATTTTCCAGATCCATTGTCGATAAATACATTTCAATCCAATTCAATTCCATACACTTTATTAATCCCTAGAGGGAGACTCTCGAAGGGAAATTCACAGATTTCACACCGTTCCCCAGGCTGGACGGGACTGCAGATAAACAATGCAACCAGAAAAAGCAGTCAGCAGCACATAGAGGAACAAACACATCCATAACAACAAACACTAATAACAAACCTTACATGGAGGGTACCATGAGGAACTTTCATAGTTAAACAATAGGAACACATCGGTGGAGCAGAAGAGCGGGTGGGTGGGACATGGGATGAGGGACGGTATGTAAATCAGTTCTTGTATTTTAAAGAAAGGTTCTTCTTTAAGTGATTCTGTCTTATTTTAAGTGTGATGAGAAATTTGGACCAGAAAAGAGAAGCATACACTTGGTTAGATGCACAATTCAAAAGCCCAACCCCTTTACTTCAGACCCCCCCCCGAAGCCTCCAGAATAGTGGCACGCACTATGCTTACTGCCGAGGATTCACAGCTACAAATCACCCAGACCCGACTCCAGTCCATACATATGTCATCCAGCCCCCCGCCCCGCAGATGAAAAATTGAAGATGATACGCCACTTTTGCATCTACTGTTTTCATTGTCACTGTATAAACGTAGCTCCACTAACATTGCATCTACTACTGATTTATGTGGTGAACGTTCCATTCTAATATAGCTAATATAACTAGTCAACCTCTGGGTTCATTTCCTGTGCTCGAGACTCTGAAAATGCACGATTTATGCAGGAACAACAGAGGGGGAGGGACAAATGACAGTTGAGTTTGATTGACATATCACTGTCCAATCATTTCGAGTGGGTGTTTTTTCAGTTCTGTCCGTTTCACAATTTGTTATTTTTCTGTTAGAGCTTTTAATAAACTGGTTGAAATCGAGGTGTGAAGGGAATTGCTCCAGGAAAACATCTCCTACCATCTCTAACCATAAAAAGGTGTCACTGAAGAATCAGCCTTAAACCCATGGACTTTCATTTTGTCTAAGATACTTTCATTTTCATAGCTGCTACTCATATTTAGCTCATTTGATCTACTTTTACTATATTCTACCTTGGATTTAGCTGTTTTTACTAATTTTTAGCTTAGGTTTAGGTAATTTTACTCATTTTTAGCTGCTTTTAATAATTTCTAGCTAATATTTTTAGCTGTTTTTACATATTTTTAGCTTAATCTATAGCTGCTTTTATTTTTTTTGACTTATTTTTAGGTTTCTTTTTTTTTTCCAGTTGTGTCCATTACACAAGTCACTACATTTTTAATTTTTTAATATTAAAATGCTTAACTAACTGGTTTTAATCAGGTTGTGAAGGTGATTTTAAGTAAAAGTGTAAAAATTGCTCCAGGAAAACATCTATCAAGTGATGCACGGGTCTATAAACGGCCCGCAACAGACTGCACCCTGCCCGCAACTCAGACCGCAAGAAATATATTTGAAAAGGACAGACCCAACTCGCTTCTCGACCCGCATTTTAAAAAGCAGATAATGGTCTTTATGAAGATCACATGACCGTACTCACATACCTGCATTTATTTGCATGTTAAAATCAGATGTCATTGTAAGTTAATATGTTGAGAAAATATGTTTGTCCTGCTTCATCATTCAAAAGTCATCAACGTGCAGCATCTAAACCAGGGGTGGACAACCTGTAACACCCAAAGATACATTTGAACCCAGTTTCCATGGAAAAGAAAGGGGTTAGGGTACTTATATATGTGATATATGTGGGGTGTGGTCCATAACTAACATAACTATCTCCTGTTCCTCTATTCTACAATGGAACTTGCACTAAATTAGTGGTTATGTCATTACTTTTGTGATCTGGCCTCCACTGGACTAGGAATGGACGGTATGCAAGGTATCATACCTTCTGGAAGTACTTTTTTGTACACGGTAGAGATTTTTGCCATACCGTTCTACCATCCATCCTGTAGATGGCAGTAATGCAAAGTTTTTGAACGTCTGCCGACTGCCTTTAAGAAGCAGCTAGCATCACAGTCTTCCTAAATACAGTGTTAGCAAAAGCATTTAATTTACATAAGCTACAATTATAAAATATATAGTTTATGTAGTGTACTATTGGCTATAATGGTATGTGACGCCAATATATTTTGATTCAGGACTCGACAATTTAATTTACAGGGTGTCTGAAAAGCAAGTTAACATGCTAAGAGCTAAAGCCCTGACAACCATAGACTTTATGATGACAACAAAACAATTGTGCTAAACGTTAACACTGCCTTAAATTTAACACACTGCACCACAGTTAATAACTGTATGTTACTGTATCCAGTTGAGTTACTATTCGTCATGGTATCTGTCTGGCGTCTGTCTTAGTGATTTTGCTAACGTTAGGACTGCAGGGATTGCTACCATTGAGATGTGTTGTACTAGCTACTTTCAATCATAGCCTCACATGAGAGATCGTTTTTCTTCAAATTGAAACAGCAACAACTTAAACCATTAGTTTGTTATAATCCCATATGTAAGTACACATTTCCAAATCACCCTCAACAACTGCAAAAAGTTGCAGTGAGTGAAAAAATCCATGTGCCTCATTCATTTTGGCACCTCTCTTTCTTCCTGTATTCTCTGGTTCATGACTGATAATACTCCTGAATATGAAGAAAGTCTGCACTAATATGAAAGACTGCACTTTGAGCTATATGACCACTAACAAACTGTTCTGCTGTCAGTTAGTAGCCTAGTAGTAGTAGCCTACAAAAGTACTCTACTATATATACCGTATACCACCATTGGCTCAAATTATACCGGAATATATATTTTTGGCCATACCATCCATTCTTATACTGGGCTAAATGTTGCCCCAGAACCAAAGTGAGTTTAACAGCCCTGCCTTAGAACAACTCCTAAAATGTTCATGCATCTATTATGAACAATCCTACCATTAAAACTAATGGAATTATAACTGTTCGACTTCCGGATAAAATCAGCCTTAAATCAATGGACTTTCATTTTGTCTTAGATACTTTCATTGTTTTAGCTGTTTTTACTAATTTTTTTGCTTAGTTGTAGCTAATTTTACTTGTTTTCAAGATATACCTGATGAAATTTGATATATTTGAAAGACTTTTTTTCAAAAAGTATAAAATGCTGATTTGTAAATTCAAGATTTTAAGACCCTGCAGGAACCCTGCTTTGGTGGCATATTATTAGTAATTATTATTATTATTATTATTATTATTATTATTATTATTATTATTATTATTATCATCATATTGACAATTTCTTTCCTGCTACATTTTGACGTGCACAGACCAACTGGAACACGATGATTTGTTTTCTTTTATGTATAGATGGTGGCACAATTCATTAGTAAAAAATAAGTCATTCTGCTCTTATTCATGTTATAATTTTTTGTGTGTATGATTCACAGAGTTGTAAAAAGATCCAAATGCATAAATAGAATATCATATAAACGATTCTGCTTCTACAGTGACTAAATTTAGTCTTTTCCAGTGTTCAGGTTCATTACTGTCACCTGTGAGTTATTATCCCTGAATGAATAAAAGCCCAAAAAGGACACAAACACACACTGGAATGAAGGACGACTTCAGTGTCCACTGTAGTGAAGACAAGAAGAGGACAGGAAGAGGACCAGAGCAGGATACAGAAAGACGACAGGGAAAGGAATGGTAATGGACACAGGAAGTGGACCAGAAGGGGACAGGAAGAGGATTGGAATAAGACATGAAGTGGACAAGAAGACGACAGGAAATGGATCAGATAAGGAGACAGGAAAGGACTGGAATTGGACAGAAAGTGGACCAGATGAGGAGACAAGAAGTGGACAAAAAGAGGACAGGAAGTGGACCAGAAGAGGACAGGAAGTGGGCCAGAAGAGGACAGGAAATGGATCAGATGAGGAGACAGGAAGTGGACTAGAAGAGGACAGGAAGTGGTCCAGAAAAGGACAGGAAATGGATCAGTTGAGGAGACAGGAAGTGGACTAGAAGAGGACAGGAAATGGATCAGATGAGGAGACAGGAAGTGGACTCAAAGAGGATAGGAGGATGACTGGAATAGGACAGGAAGTTGATGTGAAAAGGACCTGAAGTGGACCAGTTGGGGAAACAGGAAGTGGACGCATCAGATGCTCGTGTCTCCAATGTCACCACTAGATGTCACTAAACATTACACACCAAACCCGCCAGACCCAGACATACAACGCATGAATTTTAGAAGAAAACTACCACCATTCATTGCCGTGGTGGGTCTGGGTGTGAATCTGTGGTCAGAACTGGACTGGACTCAGACATATGCCCAAATATGGACACTTCTGGGATCTTACATAATATCGTCACTCTGACCTCAGGTGGGAAACTTCCATTGCAGATAAACAAGTCCACCTCAAATGTGTTCAAATGATCACAGGGGGGGCATTGGTGACCTCCGACCTCTGCAGGGATATGTCAGTCACAAAGGCCATAAACACATCTCGTATTAGCCCGTTATCTGTGTTCATCATCTTAACGAGCTTGTTAGTTCTAGATGCTTACACCTCTAAGTCTCCTGTGTGTGTATGTGTGTGTGTGAGTGTGTATGTGTGTGTGTGTGAGTGTGCGCACTGTTGCCAAACCATATTTAGTTAAACATGTTTGGTAACAGCGTGTATCTGGGGTTAGCCACATGCTAACAGGCTAACTGTGCAGACTGAATGCAGCTAACACACACACACAGACGCAGCATGCATGGTCATGCAAATCAGGTAGAAGAAGCCACCGTGTGTGCACACACATATACACACACACACACACACACACACACACACACACACACACATATACACATACAGAGACAGTCAGAGGACAAAGGCAGTTAATGCGTGCAGAGGATCGGTGCAGGATACTCACCAAGCATTCTGTGTGAATGCTGAGGATGGAGGGGGAGGAAGAGGAGGAGAAGGAGGGAGGGGGGGTTATGGATCCATGTTCTCCTTCAGCAGCGAACAGGAGGAGGAAGAGGAGGAGGAGGATCAGAGAAGAAGAAAGATGAAAACCTGCTGATGCTGATGCTGTTCAGTCGAAGGATGAAGCCTGTCTGTCTGTCTGTATCTGTCTCTGTGTATATCTGTGTGTGTGTGTATCTGTCTGTCTGATTGTCTGTCTGTTAGCTTAACGCTGAAGCCAAGTAGCATCAGCAGCTACAGCTCCTCTCTCTCTCCCTGTTTGTGTCTATGTCTCTCACCCTCTCTCTCTGTCAGCAGAGGCCCCTCCCCTGCAGTGAAGCTGCCCTACTTCCTCTCCTCCTCCTCCTCCTTTCTCC
Source organism: Siphamia tubifer (assembly GCA_020466265.1). Classification (NCBI taxonomy): domain Eukaryota; kingdom Metazoa; phylum Chordata; class Actinopteri; order Kurtiformes; family Apogonidae; genus Siphamia; species Siphamia tubifer. The sequence goes on from CM035791.1 coordinate 6,855,458, forward strand.
TCCAAACCCCCCATTCCAGTGTCAGTGTGTAGCAGAAAATGTGTGATCCCATTTTGCAGTAGATTAGAACATTAGTAGATTTAGGTTACAGAGGTTTTAAAGCCTGTCAGCAGCTCCAGCTTTAATCCAGCTGTTCACATCTGTGTGGCATTTAGTGACATCTAGTGGTGACGGTGCAGACTGCACCATACTGCCCTTCACCAAACACAACAAACACTAAAACCCCTATGTTCTACTGTATAACCGCAGTTAGCAGGTTAGCAGTTCTCACAGTGTCCCACAAGGACCCACTTTAGGACCCTTACAGATTTGCATCTATTTATGTAAATGATGTATAACAACAATGTTCTGCGAACAGTGGTTTAAAGGTGGACGTTTGGGTCTTTAAGGGGTAAAGGTGGACATTTGGGTCCTTAAGGGGTAAAGGTGGACGTTTGGGTCCTTAAGGGTCAAAGGTGGACATTTGGGTCCTTAAGGGGTAAAGGTGGATGTTTGGGTCCTTAAGGAGTAAAGGTGGACATTTGGATCCTTAAGGGGTAAAGGTGGACATTTGGGTCCTTAAGGGTCAGAGGTGGACATTTGGGTCCTTAAAAGGTAAAGGTGGACGTTTGGGTCCTTAAGGGTTAAAGGTGGATGTTTGGGTCCTTAAGGGTTAAAGGTGGACGTTTGGGTCCTTAAGGGTCAGAGGTGGACATTTGGGTCCTTAAGGGTCAGAGGTGGACATTTGGGTCCTTAAGAGGTAAAGGTGGACGTTTGGGTCCTTAAGGGTTAAAGGTGGACATTTGGGTCCTTAAGGGTTAAAGGTGGACGTTTGGGTCCTTAAGGGTTAAAGGTGGATGTTTGGGTTCTTAAGGGTTAAAGATGGATGTTTGGGTCCTTAAGGGTCAGAGGTGGACATTTGGGTCCTTAACGATCAGAGGTGGACATTTGGGTCCTTAAGGGTCAGAGGTGGACATTTGGGTCCTTAAGAGGTAAAGGTGGACGTTTGGGTCCTTAAGGGTTAAAGGTGGATGTTTGGGTCCTTAAGGGTTAAAGGTGGACGTTTGGGTCCTTAAGGATCAGAGGTGGACATTTGGGTCCTTAAGGGTCAGAGGTGGACATTTGGGTCCTTAAGAGGTAAAGGTGGACGTTTGGGTCCTTAAGGGTTAAAGGTGGACGTTTGGGTCCTTAAGGGTCAGAGGTGGACATTTGGGTCCTTAAGGGTCAGAGGTGGACATTTGGGTCCTTAAGGGTCAGAGGTGGACATTTGGGTCCTTAAGAGGTAAAGGTGGATGTTTGGGTCCTTAAGGGTTAAAGGTGGACATCTGGGTCCTTAAGGGGTAAAGGTGGACATTTAGGTCTTTAAAGGTTAAAGGTGGACATTTAGGTCCTTAAAGATTAAAGGTGGATGTTTAGGTCCTTAAAGGTTAAAGGTGGACATTTAGGTCCTTAAAGGTTAAAGGTGAACATTTAGGTCCTTAGACGTTAAAGGTGGATGTTTGGATGTTTAAGGGTTAACGGCAGACATTGGTGTCTTTAAGTTGGACATTTAAAGTTCTTCATGAATCCGTCCCGGTGGACTCTGTAGTATTCCATAGTCTGTCAGTAGGTGCTGTGTGACACCAGGTGCATTGTGGGCAAGGTGGTACCTGGTTTCCATGGCGGTGGTGGCGGTGGGCTCGGTCTTCACACTGCTGTGACGACATAGTTTAGGCTGAGAGTGAGTTCTGCGAAGAGACTGTTTGAACCTGCGGGACAGGAAGCCCTGCAGAGGACAGAGAGATGGACTTTAGTTCATCTTCATGTCACTCACCCTGGAGTGGGCGGAGTCTGTACCTGTGATCAGAGGGACCTCTATGGAAACCAGAGGGTTAATTCTTCTGAGCTCTGAAGGGAATTGTGAGATTCTCAGATTTCTGAGGCTTTTTGAACGCATCCTTCAGAGCAGGTCTGTCAAAATCATGTTAGTCCAGGGTCCACATTCAGCCCAATATGGATCAGAATCAGATAAAAAAACAGAATAACAGGGTTCAAACAGGATTAGACAAGGTCAATTTAAGACTTTTTAATGATGAATAATGGATTGGATGTATATGGTGCTGTCTTGGTCACTCAAAGTGCTTCACATTAGTGACCCATTATTCAGTCCCTCTTCCTCTGGTGGTGGTCAACTACATTTGTAGACACAGCTGCCCTGGGGCAGACAGACAGAAGCATGGCAGCCATTTTATGCCTACAGCCCCTCTGATCACCACCGAACATTTATACACAAGGAGGGTAAAGTGTCTTGCTCAAGGACACAACAGACTGACAAGGGCAGAGCAGGATTCAAACTGCCCACCCTTCGGTTATTGGACGACCTGCTCCACCAACTGAGCCATGGCCGCCCAAAGACTAATTTAAGACTATTTCAACCGAATTGAAGGTCCATGTTATACCCATACTGACAAAGATTCAGGTTTTAAAGAACCTAAGAGCATGTATTTAATTACTCCAATACTTTGATTCACACTGTTCAGAGTTGTTTCTCAGCGAGGGCAGAGTTAACATTAACTGGTTCTTAATTCCAATTTAAAACGATAGGTCAATAAAAAAAAAAAGAAAGAAAGAAGAAAACCATGGAAAATTAATAGATAACAACTCTGAAATTAAACTCTTATGAACTATTTTGTTACTATTATATTTGTCCAAGGTTGTAAAAAAGTATTATTTTCTAGCATTTTCCTTAAATTATCTTTTTTCCCATATTGTGGTTTTATTCTCAAAATATTACAACTTTCGTCTTGCAGTGACAAGTGTTTTTCTGATTCAAGTTTCTATCTAAATGTTCCAGAAATGTTTTATTTGCGGAAAACCAGTCAAACAAGTGTTGTCAGGCACAACAAACCCTGCCCCTTGCAAACATTTTAGCCCTCAATGGACAAAACCCTCTTATCATGTGAGACTATGGGTTTATACGTTCAAGGACGCTGAAGGTCAAAGGTCATGATGCTATTTTGGAGCCTACATGTAATTTTATTATTTGTCAACAACAGTAACTGAGTACTTATCACCACTCTTTTTGGAGTTATGACCATTGCAAATCATGTGACCTTGATTTAGACCTTTTAAGGTCACTCAAGGTCAAAGGTCATGATGCTATTTTGAAGCACATCCCAGGTTTTCTATCTGTCAATAATAGTAACTAAGTCTATCTCCACTTGGTTTTCTATTATAGTCCATTTAATTTTTTTAGGTCTTGGCCCCCAACCTCTCAGGTCAACAACAGGTCCAAATCTGTACCCACGAGATGCAGAATTAAAAAACAGCAGTTTGGTGTTGATTGGAAATCTGTGAAATGAAGAATTCAAGTTATATCCCAAATTAAATTTTGACCTTTATTGTGACCTTTGACCTTGAGTCTTCTAATCTGTCCTTCAAGGTTCTGATGTCAATGCACATCAGCAGTGAGAACAAAAAGAAGATTTATGTAAAACTGAGTATACAGGAATGAAAAGAAAATAACTGATTACGCCGAGAGGGGAAATGTTTTTGAGTCTATGTGTTTGTTGGTTTGTCTGCTTATTTTTCAGCAGCTTTAAGCAAAAACTACTGGACCAATTTCTATGAAATTTTCAGAGAAGGTGCGAGGTGCTCCAGAATAGATCCCATTCAATTTTGGTGAATGTAGGTCAAAGGTCATAGACACAAAAAGGTGTTTTCTCAATGATAAGAGATAGGGCTAATCAGGTCAAATGTGTGCGGGAGGTGGGGTGGGGGGTTGTTGTTTGTTTGTTGTCCAGGGCATCCCTTGATGATCAATATTTTGAATCATTGTGAAAACACATTTCTGGTGACCTTGACGTTTCACCTACATTCACCAAAATGTAATGGGATCCATTCTGGACGATCTTTAGCCTTTCCTGAAAGTTTAATAGAATTTTGTCCAGTAGTTTTTGTGTACAAACAAATGGACAAACAAAGAAATCAAACCAAAAACCACACTCCTTGCCTCCCCTTCAGGGAATGGGCAGGGTAGTAAAATATGAGTTTCTCTTTGGTTTCTGTCCACAACCGTTGAGTGAATTCAAGGAATTCATGGTTGTGGTTAAAAAATGCAAATAAAAACGGTCAGATGGAACCAGAGCTGTAAAAGAGCCTTTACACCAAACCTGGACACATTAGCAAAGTGGAAAAGTGGAACTAGTGGGTTTGTCAGGCGGCGCTGGACGCAGAGCGTTAGCGAAAGTGTTTGTGTGGAACATTTGCACATGGAGACGTGGTCCGTGAAATTATAACGACTAATCCCTGAAGACAACGCCACAAAGAACCCACAGAATCCAAACCCCCATGTGGATGGTTTAAAACAGGAACACATGCACGGTAGGAGGAGGCGCATCAAGACCTGTGTGACCTTTGACCTCTGGAAGATGCTACAGGCTCGTCAGAACAAGAGCTGTCACTACTTTATACTGTAAAACTAAACAACTACAGTGTTTCCTCCAGAAATAATGTGAAACAAACCAGTGTAATGGGAATTATGTGCAATAATCCTGTTTTTACAAAAACAACACAAGAGTTATTCAAATATAAGTGGACTAAACTGTTCCTAAATGGACTAAATTATTCATAAGTGGACTAAACTGTTCCTAAATGGAACAGCTATTCAGAGAATGTCTAATCTCACCGTTCTTGAATTAGAGCCAATATTGTGATCTTGACCTTTCTGCTAAATGTGACCATGACCTTTGACCTATTTTTCAATGACCTGCAACTGCGGGTGACCGTGGGCAACCGCTCACTTCGGGTCAGCCCGTACATTACTGGTGGGGGGCTAATCCAGCCACAATGGGTGAAGGTGGGGTACACCCTCTATGAGTCTCCAGTTCATCTCAGGGCTGAACATATATAGACAAACAATCACTGTCACATTCACACCTATGGACAATTTAGATTAACCAGTTAACTAGATTAACCAGTTAACCTATCAGTACATGTGTTTGGATGGTGGGAGGAAACTGGAGTACCTGGAGAAAACCCACACAGACATGAGGAAAACATGCAAACTCCACACAGAAAGGTCTGGTGTGGGAATAGAACCAGGGATCTTCTGTCTGTGAGGCATGAGTGCTAAAGGCTATTCTATTCTATTCTGTTCTATTCTATCATTAGGATTATTTGTTATAATAAACTTCACTAAATCCAACTTTTTACAGTCTGTAATAATTACTTATTGAATGTGAGTTTTCATGTCATATATTTTGATTCCATTGACTCATATAATGTATATCCCATAATAATAATAATTCAGACGGAGATTAAACTCATAACTACAGTTTATCCAGGTGATTCTTTTCTTCTTCATTTCTTTTTTTTAAATCCACAAAGTTTCAAAAGGGTTAAAATGAAACATGATAAATGTCCCATCATGCAGCAGTTGATGATGTCACAGTGAAGGTGGAGCCACTGACTGCAGCTGAGCCCTGTCACCATGGAAACAGCAGATTACTGTGTATATGTGTGTTGCTCACGGTGACTCTGGCGGTGGGCGTGTCCTGAGTGGAGCTACTGGGCATGCTCTGTCGACGCACTCGTCTCTCTGGAACATCTGGAAAACACAGAGCATTATGGGAGTGATTGTAGTCTGCAGGCTGCAGCCAGACATGTTACCTCCAGTCGCCATGGCAACGGGTTGAGGAGGTTGCCATAGTAACCACTGTAGTCTGTATGAGTGTATGTGTTTTAGTGCAGTGGTTTTCAAATTGTAGGATAGTGTGCCTCCCCCAACACTAAACTAAAAACAGCTACCCCCCCTCAAATCTTTATTTAAATTTTTAAAAACATTTTAAACATTTTTATCTTCATCCCTATATGTGCTGAAATACATATATAATTTAAACACATTTTAACATCTTTGTGTGTTTTTAACATCTTTTTTAGAACTACTTTTAACATTTCTGCATGTATTTTAACATCTCTTTTAACACATCTTAACATTTTTGTGTGTTTTTAACCTCTTTTTAAATATATTTCTATGTCTGTGTACGTTTTTAACATCTTTTTAAATATATTTCTATGTCTGTGTACATTTTTAACATCTTTTTTGCACACTTTTTAATATCTTTGTGTGTTTTTACCATCTTCTGTAGAACTAATTTGAACATTTGTGTATGTTTTTCAACATCTCTTATTTTGCCCCTCACACGTACTCCAGTTAATTAACCACATCTTTACCCCTTTTTTTTCTTTTTTATTCAGGTTTATTTTTTTCTCATATCACACCTCCCCTGAATCCATCTCACTAAATGAAAACCACTGTTTTAGTGAATTCAGTTTAAGTTATTTTACAACTGCAATAAGATAGAAAATGAGGATTTTATCAACACAATAATAATAATAATAACAATAACAATAATAGCAACAGTAAAAATAATCTATATCATCATCATATCCGATTGTTTGGTTTGTAAAACCAAAAAATGTAAATGATGAAACAGATAAAGTGGCAGCAAAAGACACAAGAGGAGAATTACTAGAAAAAAGGAAAATGACAAATCATGATGAAAAATGCAAAAAAATCCTGAAAAGAATTGATCTTAAAACTCAAACAGTGAAGATGGGAAAATGCTGAATTTAATTAGAAAAAAATACAAATTAATCAATCAATGGTTTCAGGCACAACAAACCCCGCCCCCTTGCAACCATATCATTGTGAAAACATATTTTTGGTGACTGTGACCTTGACCTTTGACCTACATTCACCAAAATGTAATCGGATCTATTCTGGAGCACCTTTCCTCAAACATTTTATGGAAATCATCTCTGTAGCTTTTTCTGTAAAATTGTCGACAGGCAGAAAAACAGACAAAAAAAATGAAACTAACTTTTTGGGGGGCAGGGTAATAAATGCAGTGAAGGCCAATGTCACATGATTAGATCTAAATAAATCCCAGATAATAACCCTGGACAAAGCTGTTCCCATCCATTATTTGTGTGTCATTGACTTTCAGTGTTAGAATAAATACTATGAATGTGTTATAAAACAGGAGCGTCATTTATCATTTTTAGTGAAATAAGCATGAAACCTAAAGCAGCTCTATCAAACTCAGCTTAGTTCAGGTTCCACATCCTCCCAGAAAAATCTGAAGTCTGAAAAGAACTGAATAATATACAAATAATATCAATTATTGATCAACCCGTGTGGATTTTTTGGGGCCAATAAGATGGGGTTTTTTGTTTGCTTTTTTACATCAGCCTCAACCAATGACTGATACAGGTTGCCCATATTTAAAGCTGATAGTGATTTTATTTTATTGTTTTCTGTTAAATGAAAACAAATGACAGAAAATCTTCTTTAGTGATCAAGTCATACAGATTTTTTTTTGGAGCCAATACCAATTTTTTTATTTTATTATTATTTTTTTTTTTTTTACATCATCCTTAGCCGATGACCGATACAGGCCACTGATATTTCTAATATGATATTTGGAGTGGATACTGATGTTTTTTTCTCTGTGAAATGAAAACAAATGTTAGAAAATAATTAGTGATCGACTGATATAGATTTTCTTTGGGGCCGACACAGATTTTTTTGTTTTGTTTTGTTTTTTTTACAAATGATGAAATGACCCTTCTGTTAATATAGTTCAGGTTATGCATACTTTTTGTGAAAATATAGTTTGTAACCGTAAACATTTGCATGTAATTTAGCTTATTGTGTTGCTATTCTCCTGGTCCAACCCACTGCAGAAGTGGAACTGAACTAAAATGATCTTTAATGTAAATTTATTTCATTAAAATGTTTTTTTTTATGACAGATTTGTTGTGACCCACATCAGACCCTTAAGGCGGGCAGGGTTTGGGCCTCATGCCCTGAACCCTACACAAACACAGACCCTAGTTATTGTTTTCATCATCATTGTACTTATCCTGCCCTCCTGAAGAGAAGGGTAGTGTTTTTGGTTCAGGTTTTTTGTTTGTTACCTACTGAATCAATTCTCATGAAATTTTCAGGAAACGTGTGAAGTGTATGGAGCGATTTTTGGGACAAAATTAAGCATAATCACAGTAATCCATGTAGAATTGGGATATTCATGCATCTTTGGTTGTAGTTGAGCATGAAATAAATATTTGCAAACTCTAAAATGAGTCTATTTGTACTTATAATGTGTTGTGTGTTTGATATTTGTAAGAATATGAATCGAAAAGTTATGACTTCAAAAATGACATTTATGGAATAAAAGTTACAAGTACACTGTCTTCAGTATGAATATAAAATTATCAGAGGGAAGAAAGTGGTCAAAAATACGTCATCGCTCACATCATCACAGGCATTATCCACTGAACACAGAAAACAGATAGAATTCAAACCATCAGTGTTCAACGACAACTTCACTCCTAGAAGTTCTAGAAAACTTTGATTTGTAGCAGTGTGGCTCTGTCCATGGGAAAAAGTGAATTTCATTTATGATTGAAAGCCTGTGTGTGACATGATGACGTAAGTGATGATGTACTTTTGACCACTTCCTTCCATCTGACAAATTTGTATTCATACTGAAGACAGTGTACGGATAACTTTTTATTTTGTGAATGTAATATTTGATGTTGTGACTTTTCAATTCATATTCTGACAAATATCAAACACACATTATAAGTAGGGATGTAACGATCACATTTTTTGTCCTCGAGTCCATGTCATTTCATTTTGAGTAATGGTCGATACAGAGTCCTAAACCAATACTTCTATAAAACATTATGAAATGAACTAAGAGTAAAGAATAAGATCCAGGATGTCCCTGATTTTTTTTTTTCCCACCAACTTCTATGAGGTAAGTTGAATTAGTCTGAACAGAACAACATAGAAATAGAATAAAATGTTCTTATAGTACAACATTAAAGAAACTGTGCAGATACGGACCTGGATTGTGAACGTTGGTAGTTAAAAAAATATGATTTAGTTGTTGTTTATTTTGAATCACTACTTAATAAATAATAATAGTAATAAATATATATGTATTATTTATCCGATACCTGATGAGAACATAATGTCCGAGTTCGGATCGAGTCCACAGTCATGTGATTGGCGCCGATTTCCGAACATGTAATCAGATTGGGACAATCCTAATTTTAAATACAAATGAACTCATTGTAATATTTATTTTATACTCGACTACAACCAAAGACGCATGTACGAAATATGTACAGATTACTTTCCTGTAATTACGCTTAATTTTGACCCAAAAATTGCTCCACATTGGTGGTCCAGAATAAATCCCATTAAATTTCGGTGAATGTAGGTTAAAGGTCAAGGTCACAGTCACCAAAAATGGGCTTTTGCAATGATAAGGAATAGGGCAAAACAGGTCAAATGTTTATGAGGGGGTAGAGGTTTGTTCCACCTGAAACCACTTGTTATTTAATTAAAATCAGTTCAAGTTTAGTCTGTCTGTCCTCTTGTCAGTCAAGGAGTTGTCATGGTAACTGACCTCAGTCATCAGATTATCAGATTATTATTGTGACATGTCATAAGATTAAACCAGAGGATGAAACTGCTGAGACCAACACACACAAATAAGAACAGGAAAGATCTTACCGTCAGAAAAAACCTCCCACTCAGCGTCCATGGTCTGGATTTACACGTCTGCACCGGTCTGTCTGTCTGTCTACCTGTCTGTGTTTACCTGTCTGTCTATGTGTCCACCTGTCTGTGTGTCCGTCTGTGTGCGTGTCTGTCCGTCCGTCGTCTGGGACCGCCGTCACACTGTGTTATGTCTTCCTCACCTTTGTGGGCGGGGCAAGGAGGTGCTGAGGTCACATGTAGGGTGTATCTTAGCAGCCAGATGGTAAAAGACTCCGCCCTCTCAGTGAGCAGCAGAGGATGAATCTGAGGAAGAGGAAGAGGAGGATGAACTGATGTGACACACCCACTGCTGACGACGAGGGAGGGGCTGGTGGATCTATGGGACCACTAAAGGGAGTCACTCTGAGGATGAGAACCATAAAGAACCAACTGTCCGAGTCCTGCAACAGAAGTGACACAAATACAAGCTGTTGTTTTCAGCTGGAAATGGACAGAATGAAACGTCAGCAGGTTGATTCTGAAGCTGAGGAAGGTCCACTGTTATTATGGGATTTTCTTATCGTTGTTAAGTGTCACTTTGTTGATCTGTGGACCAGATTAATCTGTGACAGATCTGACCTTGTCTATTGGATTTAAACAGATGTTTAGTTCAGTTACTGACAACACAAACCAAACAGAGCTAAGATAACAGAGCTAAGCTAATACAGCTAACAGTGAAGCTAACAGACTGTAACTAAACATTAGTCTAGTTTAACCATCCTGTACGTAGGTTTAGTCTAGTTTAACCATCCTGTACGTAGGTTTAGTCTAGTTTACTTTGTCTTTATTATTCTTTAGTTACCTTTTTCCACTTTTTATTTTATTTATTGTCTTGTTTATTTTACTGAGGCCATTGTCAATCTATAACCCAAGTTTTTAACATGAACATGAGTGATTTACCTACAGCTCGTTAACATAATAATTGTTTTAGCTCCTGGTCATTAACATAATCAATGCTTTAGCTCCAGGTCATTAACAAAATCAATACTTTAGCTCCAGGTCATTAACATAATCAATGCTTTAGCTCCAGGTCATTAACATAATCAATGCTTTAGCTCCAGGTCATTAACATAATCAATACTTTAGCTCCAGGTCATTAACATATGTGTTTTACCTCCATGTCATCGAGCATCAACAGCTGAGTCTCTGACAGGATGCAGAACATCTGACTCCAGACGTCAGTCTCCGCCCTCTGACCACATGACAGCCAATGAACTGAGGCACTCTTCAACTCTGAGACACAACCACATCAACACCCAAAGAGTAAAAAACAACCAGTCACATGTGAGTAAAATGGATGGAGTTTTAAGAAGGTCACATGGTGCAAATATACAGTTGGAAACAAGGGGAAAGGTCACCAGCATCACATCAGGTCAGAGCTGAGGGGGATAAAGCCCGACTCAGACATGAGCCAAAATGTCAAAGAGCTGCTGTGGAGCCTTTTGAACAGAAAATGAATTTAAAAATAGACCCATTAAAGGTTTACATTTGATCAAATAATACATTTGAACCACAAAGGAGGACAAATGGCTTTAAGCTATCAGAAGAGAGAACAAGTATGGCAGGTTAATGGACCCAGTAACAACATGTTTATCAGCACTTCCTTTCACATGAGTTTAATGTAAACTATTTCTAAACAATCAAATGAAAAATGCTAGTGAACTTTGTACATTTGTAATTTGTATAAATTTAGCAGTTAATTGTTAAAACCCTGTGAAAAAAGGGGAGAGAAACATTTCTCATTTAAAGTCAACTTGTGTCTCACTACTACGACTACATTCCCACACTTTGACATAGAGACTTCATTAAAACCTTCAAATGGAAACATTTTTCTGCTTTTTCTTCAGGAATGTGTTTGTTATGAGGGTTGTGTGATGTCATAATGCTACAGTGGAGAAGCTACAATTAATATTTTCAGAATAACTCACCCTCTCCTTTTCCCCTAGTGGGACTAATAAAAGAATATCTTAACTTTAATCCTTTTGTTCCAATATTATTATTAACTTATTAACTAACTAACCTTAGACTCTGAATGTGTCTTTTATCTTTTGATTAATTTTCTTATGTTTGATTCCAGTTTCATCAAACACCTGTCAGATGTTTTAACAGTTTTTGCTAGTTCTTGTCATGCCGTTAAACTGCGTAATCTCCAGTGACCCCCTGCCCCCTTTCACCCCAGTTTGTGGGTGGGCTTATGGAGGATTGTTCAGGTGTCGGAGGGAGGGGTGCAGGTGACCCTCTGGCCCAGTAGTCGTCCTGCAGGAGGTCCAGTGAGTCTTAATACAGGTCTGAAGGTGGGTCAGGTGGGTCTGATTGGAGTGAGTGCTAGAAGTGGTGGGCTAGCTCTTCTTGGAATGTGGCACAATGGTGTGAAGCAGGAGGGGGCAGTCAGCGTCTTTTACCTGTTGAGGGTCTTTTTTTGGTCCTGGAGGATTATGTTGGTGTCTGAACTGAACTGTTCTGACGTGGGTTGTTTTCTCAGAACAGAATTGTAACTTTTTCACATCAAAACACAAAGGTTTGTACTTAACGTTATTTATATGTTATGCAATTATTTTACGGTGAAATCTGATCTAAATGACCTGCTGAATCTGAGGGTCAGTGGCCCCTCCCACCTGATCAGCTGTTTGACCTCAGATGAACTCACCGATCACCTTCATCCACCCCAGGTGCTGACACCTGGACAGACGCTTCACCAGCTCCTCCATGGCCTACGCATAAACACAGCAGCATTCTGGGTAATGACAGGTGATGTCACAGACCAGCCCGGGTTAAACATTAGCGCAGACCAGAACCCTGTCTGAGGTACAGGCGTGTACTCATACAGGTACCTATTCAGTCATACATGTACAGGTTCTCACTCATACAGGTGTGTATTCATACAGGTGCGTGCTCAGACATACAGTACATGTACAGGTACTCACTTATACAGGTGTGTTCTCATTCATACATGTACAGTTGCATATTCACTCATACAGGTACTTACTCATACAGGTGTGTACTCACTCAGGTGCTGTGGTGGGAGCTTCCTTTCGTCTCTTCTGTACTTCTGTCCCTACTCTCACCTGTCTGTCTATCTCCTGTCTGTCTGCAGACACCTCTGATCTCTTCACGTGTCCTCTAACACTTTCTAATTGAGTGAGCGGATTACCCGCCTGTCGCACAAACACACAGTGACACACAGCAGGGTCAAAGGTCAAACAACAGTCTTTTATTCCACACAGAACGCTGGCAGCTGATTGGCCGGCCAAACAGAGACAAGCAAACATAGTCACATGACCAAAACAACAGTGGATAAGGCCAATTGGAGGGGAGTGTGGTTGCCATGGCAGCAAGGAGGAAGGAGCTGCAGGTTTAAAGTGACTGAGTGGTGGTTTAACGTCTACGAGACGCTGCTAGCGCTGTTAGCATTCCTCATTAAAGACAATGGGCAGTGTTAGCTTGGAGCTAATGGAATGGTCAGTGAGGGAAGTGAAGTCTGGTGGTCCATGTTTGCATAGATACTGAATGTGCAACAAAACAGCTGACAAGAAACACAAAGGGAACAGTAGGAATGGGAGTCCGAGGACCAATCAGAGCTGCTGTCTGACAGCAGGGGGAGGGGCTAGAGGGCCACAGGACATCTGACTGTTGAACATGTCAGAGAAGAACAAGAAACAGTCTTTGGCTGAAAATCATCAGCTTCAACACATCTCTCAGAAATTACACTCCAGTGTGGTAGAAAAAAAGATTAAATTATTTATAAACTATTCCAAGTTTAACACCAGGTTTTGTCTATGAAAGTATAAATGAACATAAAACTACAGTTTGAATCTTATCATTACTTATTTTTGTGTAAGAAGTGGAACAGAAATAGACTTTACTTCATCTGAATGTCTGAACGTCTGGCAACATTTATGGAGCTAATGTTCAGGAGCCACAGCTGGACACAGAACAGACTATAGACCAGTGGTTCTTAACCTTGTTAGAGGTCCTGGACCCCACCACTTTCATATGCCCATTCACCAAACCCTTCATTTGAAAAGATTTTTTTTCTTTTTTCAAATTCAAGACAGGTATACGTTTTACTGGTACACAAAATTAACTGTACGTTAACATCACTGTGTTCAAAGAACAATACCAATAGAATGCATGAATTACATACTTTATTATTTATTATATTTATCATTCATTTTCTCAACCCACTTTATCCTCACTAGGGTTATGAAAAATAAAATATGATTTTATATCATATTTGAATCCATATTGTACATTGTCATCCGGCCACCTTCTTTTTTTGCTCAACAAAGTTAATATGGCTTAAAATATTAAAGAAGCACAATGTACTATCACAACAGTCATAAGTCAACTACTAAGTGCAGCAAAATTCCCTACAGCACAGATTGGCCAATAAATGTAACGTGATCACCTGTAGCCGGTGAACCCAGGTTAAGAACCACTGCTATAGACAGACTGACGGACTATATAACCTGACCTTTATTCAGGTTATATAAGACTGGTCTGTACAGACTATTATTTGGTTACACACACTATATAAATATAAAACATTCCAAATTTTGGGGAAGGTTCAGTCTATTTTAGGGTTCCATTTCTGTCTGTTACAGACAATAACATTTTATTTATAAATTTTTAATGGTAGTTGTTTTTTTTATAAGTGCTATTGTTCTTGGTTTGTTTGGGTTTTAACACTTTAGCAGCAAAATTCAAGAATTTTGAAGAAGATTGAATTCAGACAAAATTAGGATTATAGATCACCAGTGACCCAGAATATATATGGTTATATTTGAGAAAAAGTAGGTCAAAGTTCACATTTTTATAACCTACCATATTTCCTTATAATGGCTGATATTTGTATTTGTTTATACAGACATCAGCTGGATCTGTCAAAATAAGCTACAAAATGTGTAAGGGGCGGGGTTTGTTGTTCCTGGAACCAGTTGTTGGACTTTATTTTCTTGTTTTTATTTATTCCAAGTAGACATTCGATCATTCAATGTTCTCTGTACTTTGTTTTTTACAAATTGTTCATTTAGGTATCTGCATCTACACATAATTTCTTTCAGTCTAAACATTGCACATGCGCACACACACACATTCTGAGAATAAACACACGCTGTTCATGTGTTCCACCAATCAGAGTTCTTTGGCACATAGCCCCGCCCCTCAGGAACTCCAAAGGATCTGAAAAGTCTCATTCTTCCAAACCTGTGTTTTACTGGGTCTGGAGGAAAGTCACAGATCCAATAAAATATGTTTGTAATAAAAACCCAAACACTGATGACATTCATGAAACAACTACAGTTTTGTTTGTTTTGATGCAATAATAATACTTCATACTTTTTGAAATGTTTGTTTTTTTTCTTATATATATATTTTCTGTTTGTCTGATAAATACCTTTGAAAAATAACCGTTAATACGTCTGTGAGTATAATTTCTGAGAGACTCTGTCAGCTTCGATGTGTCGACACTCACCTGAGGCCCCAAGGACAGGTGTGACAAAGATAGGCGTGGTCTTCTCCCTGTCAGGTTGAACTAGGGCTTTATGAATGAGTTCATTGTTGCTAGGCAACACTGACACATCCTAATCTAACCTTTAAAGCATGTTTTTAAAATGGTGTCAACAGGCAGGCTGTTGTCATGGACACGGGGACTCTGATTGGTCCCGTCCTAATACGGGGTGGTCCCCTCCCATTCCAGCAGGTACTGGACCGTCCCCTGAGGGGTGACACGCCGGGCCAACACCTGATACCGCTCCCCATTGGTCAGTCTGCCTGCCACTCCAAAGTAGGAGGAGATGGAGGAGTGGAGATGGGAGGAGTCTGATGACACCTGGGAGGAGTCTGCCAGGAAATGGGAGGGGTCTACTTTCATGTGGGTGTGGTCCGAGGCATCCTCCTGATCCTCCAGGATCCCAGACTGCTCCTCCCCTCCCATCTCCTCCCCCGCCTCACTCTGACTGGCCCAGTAGTTGTAGGTGTTGCTAGGTAACTTCCTCTTCCTGCTGCCCACCCTCCGCCTGAAGACACAAAGGTCAAAGGTCAGGGATCAGACAGGACAAACAAGGAGCGTGGTTAGTTTAATGAGCTTTACCTGAAGTGATAGGAGGTGCTGGTGGCGGATCCAGAGGTGGAGGCGTCAGTGGAGTCCTGGTCCACGCTGAGGACGGAACCAGGTCGGGGGAAGTTTACTTTACTTTTTTTTAAAATTCAATTTTATATAAAAAAGGCACTTAAAATGTTAAGTTTTATGAATGACAATTATAACAACCCAAAAAAGAGAGAGAGAAAAAAAAAAAAGAGTGCAGATGAGAACAAATCAGAACACTGTACCCAGGTACCCACAGTCAGACCCCCCCTCTCCATTTTACATGTTCATGTGAAGGGGTAGGGGTGTCCAGGTTCTTGATGAGTGAGAGGGGAGGGGGTAAAAAGCAGGGCTGTTTGACTTGGTATCCTGGTTTCTTCATAATTCTCACTTTTGTCCTATTATTTCCCAGTTCTCTCTTATTATTTCCTGGATTCTTTCCATTATTTCCAGGTTTAACTATTATTTCCTGGTGTTTTTCCTATTGTTCCGTCCCATTCTTTCCTGGTTTCTTCCTATTATTACACAGTTTCTTCCTATTTTTTCCCTGGTTTCTACCCATTATTCCCAGTTTTTTTCCTATTCTTCCCTGGTTTCTCCTCGTGTCCTACTGTGGTTCACTGGCCACTCATCTCTTCACTTTATTTATTAGTTTTTTTCTTTTTTTTGTCTCACCTCTTCAGACTGTGCAGTTCGTCCAGAGTGAAGTCAAAGATGTTCGCCATGTGGTGGTTGGATGTCCACGTGCAGGACAGCTGGTTCTGCGCACACACACACACACACACATACACACACACGGTCAGGACACAGTTCAGAGGTCTATCACACCTGATCTGAGGCTCTCCTTACGTTGGGAATGGCGTCTTCCAGGAGCCACTTGGACTTCCTCTTCCTTCGCTCAGCTGAAGCGCTGCGTGCACAAACACCGCGGTTACCATGGTTACTGCATACTTCCTATAACTTTAGTACTGGAACTGAAATTAAACGGGCCACCAGGTAACTTACTTGCTCCGGGACGCACCCTTCTTGCAGCCCCGCCCACTATCGTTCTGGGCACGCTCCGGAAAGAGCTTGGAGGGGGGGTTAGGGGGGACACGAGTCCTCAGACGGAAGATGCACTTCCTCTTCTTTATCTCCTTCCCACAAAGAAACCTCAACACACACACACCACCACCTTTAAACTAGGAATGTTGACCAATGACCGTTACTATAAACTATAAAGAGGAAGCTTTGTGATCTCTCCATAGCAAATCTTTAAAATTGATTAATTTGAACATTAGCAACACAAGACAGAATTTATTAATAACAAACGCAGCTCAATTAATCTATGTGGTATGTCCATTTAACACCAGTTTATAACATTTGCCCACAACATAAACAAAACACAAAGCTGACATGAAGTAATAGCACTTCTAGAGCTAGCAGCTAGAGCAGGGGTCTGCAACCCAGGTCCTAGACAGCCGCTATCCTGCATGTTTTAGATGTTTCCCTCTTCCAACACACCTGATTCAGATGATCAGCCTATCATCAAGCTGTGTGGAAGACTGATAATGTCTGTCAGGCGTGCTGGAAGAGGGAAACATCTAAAACATGCAGGATAGCGGCTCTCTAGCACCAGGGTTGCAGACCCCTGAGCTAGAGACTGGGACAGTAAGTTGCCACCATGACAACCCAAAAGTGTGATGGATGAGTTGTGTTATCCATCTGACAGACCTACTGAAAATGACATGACGGGTGGACTATGACAAAAGGAGTTTGTGCAGAACTGACGCAGGCTGGTGGACAACACTGAGGGGTTTTTTGCACCATATTTAGCAGCAGAATTTACTGTAACATCGAATGTTTTCTCTATGTGTGATGGTTTAAAATGAGATTTTAACATAACATCGCTCGACCTCGCAGTGACTCGTGTTTAAAAAGTGAAGTGACTGAAGCGTAAATGTCTGTGCGTGTGTGAGCCGACAAAGCAACCCTTTTCTTTTCTTGTGAC
The DNA here is from genome assembly GCA_020466265.1 of Siphamia tubifer. Classification (NCBI taxonomy): domain Eukaryota; kingdom Metazoa; phylum Chordata; class Actinopteri; order Kurtiformes; family Apogonidae; genus Siphamia; species Siphamia tubifer. The sequence continues at coordinate 6,873,110 of CM035791.1, forward strand.
CGACTTCAACCGATTTTTTAAAATGAATTTCACCATCCTTACTTTAAACTATGTTTGACATATTGTGTTAAATTAATTCAAATCAGTGACTCACGTACAGTATTTTGGATGAAGTAAACATTGTGGTAAATTATTATGGGATGTGAATGTGAGTGAATCTTGGTTCCACTCAAAGCTGCTGATAAACGTGGACACATACATTTGTAGAATAAAGTCCTGTTTAATCCACTGAAGTGGGTTTAACCGTTTAATCACAGACCTGCCGCCATTATCTGACCCACTAACGTCACATGTTTTCAGATTTTATCAACTTGAGCCATAAACAAAAATATCAATTATGTATTGTACATAAAAATCAAATGAGCATCTGTCAGTGATTAACACCAACACTGGTTCACAATATTATTACCCCGCCCCTCGAAGGGGAGAGGAGTATTATTTATGAGCCTGTTTGTGTTTTGGTTTCTTTGTTTGTAGGCAGCTTTATGCAAAAACTACTGGACCCATTTTTTTTAATGAAAAAATGGTCCAGAATACATTCTATTAAATTTTTGTAAATGTAGGTCAAAGGTCACAGACCCCAAAATGTGTTTTCATAATGATAAGAGATGGGGCAAATCAAGTTTTAGTGGAAGGAATTGAAATGAAATAATCACATCTCAGACTTCTGACCTTAAACAAATTGTGAATAACAGGCTGTACAAAGTCCAATAAACCCTAAAAAATTTATGTTGACACATTACAACAAGAGAAGAAGAGTTTGAACAGTTTAAACATGGTGCAGTATTTCTGAACACACCAGGAAAGCACATCATTTTTAATTTAGTAGCAGGTAGAGGCCGAGTATAGAAAAATAATCAAACAGGATATTTATGTTCATGTTTATGGAACGACTTCTCATGTCATCTATGAGAATAAATAAACAAATCATCACCTTTATCAATTAATACAAAAAACAACTTCTGTTTTTTCTCTCCCATATCCGATGGAAACCCAATAAAATCAGATGAAAGGAAACAAAGCCTCAGAAGAACATGGATCAGGTGGATCCATGTTCAGACTGGGTCCAGGTGTGTGTGTTTCTTACTTGCTCTTGTATTTGTTGAGAGCGTCCAACAGGTATTGGCCTCTGTCTGCTGGAGGAGTGTTGGACAGCTGCACACACGCACACACGCACGCACGCACACACACACACGCACGCACACACACACACACACACACACACACAGGTCAAAGACATGAGGACAGATAAACTAATCTAACCCCTAAAGACCCTAACATCCAAAGCGCCTACTAATCTAAACTGTTCATCCACTAATTTCATTTTGATTTGATTTGAATGATTTATTTCAAACATGTGCAGAATGCAACAATAATCAATACATGTAATAATTGGCATAAAATACAGTTTGTCTTCAGGTATGACCCTGTTGGATGTTCAGAGGCTCTGCAGTTACCGTGGAAACATTGTCATCTTTAATAATATTGATCCACCAGTAAAACACATGGAGTTTAACCAATGACAGTGAATGGACTCACTGGATTTATGTTCAGTTATTGACACATCTTACAGAAAAAGTCACTTTTCTTCAGTTTTCAATGACCTTTAAATTTATTCAGAGCTTTTATCAACATCTTCATGCTCAGTCAATTAAACATAGGAAAATAGATGATTTTTACTGGTGAAAAAATGCTACATTTCTAAGAAGCCTTTATAATAAATGGTGATAAAGAGAAAACAGCTACAAAAGTCACATTGGGTTATTATGGGATGGGCTAAACTAAACAAACAGAGCTATCATTGTAAATAGATGAATCCACTTATGAGAAGCTTCATAAAGTTGGTGCAAAGAGGATGTAGGATAAAAACAGTTTTCCTCCGTCAGCTCCATCCATCTGTGTGGGTTCCATTTAACCCTTAGGAGTCTGAATGTATTTGAGCCGTTTTTGAATGCTTTTGATTTTGCTTTTATATCGCTCATCAAAAAATGTGGTGACCTTGACTTATTTAGTGTCATTTCTTTTCTGCACAACCTCACCTGTGTGAATGTACAGTTATTTTTTTTCCATTTGACATGTTTTAACAAACTAAACCTAAAATCAAAAGAAAACCTTGGAATCTGAGTAGGAAACAAGCTAAGTTTGGACTTTTTTCCCACCAAAACCATGTCGAAGGAACCATTTTCATAACTTAGTCCTTACATGTATACTGGTCACTACGGTGGACAGTTATTCCACAGCTGTATATTCATGGGTTTTATAGGTTATGCATCATCCAATAAAGGGATATTCATACGATTACTGTATCTTTGCTGTTCTTGATGTACAAAATACTTATATACATATATGTATATACACACACTTATAGCATATTATAGTGACAGTTAACCTAATAAATATTATTGCACCAACAATTTTCATTTTTCAGTGTGGACAGCAGGATGTCCAAGAACTCAGAGGTGCTGTGAACTTCACCTGTCAGTAAATCATGGCAGGAAAACTAAGAACATATTGACCAATGTAACAGAAGAAAACATAAACATCGCCCCAATATATCAGCCGATCATTAAACTGAATTGAGCTGCCCCCACCCCACCCCCTGACTGCAGCAGACAAACCTTCCCCAGCTGCAGGTGTTCCCAGTTGGTGGAGACGAAGGCCAGGATCTCGTCCAGTTCAAAGTACTTCTTCTTGCTGCTGACAGACAGGTTGTAGAGGACCAGATGGACCAGGTCCACCCAGCGCAGGGACAGACGGCGCACGTACTCTGAGCCTTTGTTACACACCGAGCACACGAACAGGTAGAATCTGACACACACACATACACACACACATATACACATATACACACACACACACACACACATACACATACACACACACACAGTATTGGTTTGAACAGATGTACAGACTGTGGTACTCTTGGGTTCTCCTATTGGGTTCTATTATTTGATTCTACTGTGGTACTGTTGGGTTCTATTCTTAGTGTTCTCACCTGTCTCCAAACATCATGTGCTCCTGCAAACACTGGTACTGTTGGGTACTACTGTTGGGTACTACTGTTGGGTACTACTGTTGGGTACTACTGTTGGGTTGTAGTGTTGGTGTTCTCACCTGTCTCCAAACATCATGTGCTCCTGCAGACACTGCGTACAGGCCTCGTGGAACCACTGCTGGCACCGGTAACACTGCAGCATCTTCAGGTACCACCTGTAAACAGAACCAGTAGGTGGGTCTACAGCTCAGGTGTGATCAGCTGACATTCTGTGTCTCTGATTGGTGGTTCTTACTCTCCGGGTCCTCCGCAGTAACAGTAACACTGCTGCTGATTGGTCCGGTGCTGAGAGTCCCAGTCCAGCGAGTCCACATCATACGGCAGAACCTGCTTCATAGCGCACAGGGATTTGGCGATTGGACCCTTCTTCAGAGCGCCCCCCTTCTGCAGGGACAGGGAGACCCCAGATTACACCACACCAGATTAGACCAGACAAGGTTAGACTAGGCCAGATTAGACTAGACTAGACCAGACTAGGCCAGATTAGGCTGGACCAGATTAAATTAGACCAGACTAAATTAGGCCAGATTAGGCTAGACCAGACCAGGTTAGATTAGACCAGATTGGATCAGATCAGGTTAGACTAGATCAGTTTAGACTGGACTAGGTTAGATTGGACCAAATTAGACCAGACCACATTAGACTTGATGAGATTAGACCAAACTAGACCAGACCAGATTAGACTTGATGAGATTAGACCAAACAAGACCACATTAGACTAGATGACATTAGACCAGACTAAATTAGAGTAGACCAGACCAAATGAGAGAAATCAGATTAGCCCAGACTAGATTAGCCCAAACCAGATTAGACTAGACCAGGTTAGACTAGACCAGATTAGTCTAAATGAGATTAGACCAGACTAGACCAGATTAGAGAAAACCAGATTAGATTAGACCAGACTAGAGGTCTGTTCTGATTTGAACCAACACTTGTGATCAAAGACAGTAGCATTTATTCTATTATTGTATAAATCTAATAATAGTTTAATTATCTTCCAATACCTGATGAAAAACACACGTTTACTGGACAGAATCCTCCTATTTATAACAGAAAGTAGATTTGTTTGTTCTGTTTGTTTATATCAGGGGTATCAAACATACGAACAATGGGTTAAAACCAGTCCAATCCCTCCTATTAATAATAAATTAATAAAATAAGTAACAAAATGGACAATAACAGTCAAAAATGTATAATAAACCAACAAAATAATAAGTAACACGAACAAAATAAAAAAGTGATGAAAAATAATAAAATAAAATATTAAATGTAGAAATATAAAACTAAATAAGGAACAAAATTAACAAAAATAAATAACTAAATAAATATAAAATTATAAAATAAAATAATAATTGACTTAGTGAAAATAAACTAAAATGAAGCATCAACAAACAAACAAACAAACAAATAAATAAATAATATTGTAATTTGGTTCCAGTAGCTTTAGTTTTGTCTTTTTTTTTCTTTTTTTTTTAATCAGTTGCTTTTTGACACCTGTTTATTTCCATATTTCTTTATATCAGATCCATGAACAAAACTCACTAAAATCACAGTAAAAAAAAAACAAAACAGTAATTTTCTTCTGAATATTGAAACTAAACGATCCTTTCAGATTGTCATTGCTGACACATCAGGGGTTAATGGGTTAAATAAAAAAATGACACGGACAATATTAAGGATCACTGAAGTTCAAATAGTTCAGGTTCAACATTCAGACCAAAAGGATCTAAAGTGGTTCAGACCAATAATGTCCTTGGGCAAGACACTGAACCCTGATTTAGGCCCCCAGTAGGACTTACCATAGACCTTAGAAACCTACTGGTGTATGAGTGTGTGTGTGAATGGGTGAATGAGAGGCTAATGTAAAGCGCTTTGAGCACCATGAAGGTGGAAAAGCGCTATATAAGAGCAGTCCATTTACCATTTACCATTACCAATAAAACAACAGAAGAATGACAACCATCCGTAGATGGATATATATATATATATATATATATATATATATATTTTTTTTTTTTTTTTTATGTAATAAATAAAAAGTTAAATTACTCTGGCTGTCAAATGACTATTCATTTGACTAATGATGATTTTTAACACATTCACAGGGTTGCTGTGGATGAATTTTTATTAATTATGACTAAATATTTATTTCTAATCTATATTACATGTGTTTTGCATGAGCAATACTCTTTTTGTTTGTTCATTTTGCATGAACAAACAGACTTAAAGAGGGAAATATATCAGTACTTCACATGTCTATTGTAAGATGGTGATGCATTACCCTAGTATTAACAGAATCCTCCACTAATGTATGCTGCACGATAATGTGGTATTTTAAACTGGAAGTGATTTCAGGAAAAGAAAAGTTAATTTTCCGGAGTGTGCAACACTTTATGTTGGTCAACTGTTCTGCCTCTTTTTGTTTTGTACTCCAATTTCCCACAAAATACACTAAAACGCAAAAAATCCAGAGAAACAAAATACGAAACATGCTAAAATGCACTAAAATTCACCAAAAAACTAACAAACAAAGCAATGAAATATCCCAAACATATTCTAAATTCTTCTAAAATACAAAAAAAATTATACCAAGATGTGATAAAATATCCAAAACAAGTACAAAAAATTTAACTATATATGCATTTAACATATTTATTCAACACCTTCGACAGTTTCAACAAAACTACAGTAAACAACTGTTGCATTTAATTGTGTTCAATTATTTTTTATCAGATTAATCATGGTGATGGATTATTCTGTTCATTTTCATAGCCCTAAAAATAACATGAATATCAGTATCGACTATAAATCAGTGTATTCGTACTAATATTCTGTCTGTTATTAAATATTGTGTGTATTTGTATGTTATGATAAACACATATAAATAATAAACTGAAGCTGAATATCGGTTCAATTACACTGTCATCGTTTTCACATTTTTAAATGGATATTTTGTGTAACATTTTCATCATGTAATTGTCATTTAAAGTTTGTAGTTGTCATCACTTATAGGTTGTTATTTTACTGACGTGAGTTTGACACACACACTCCACCCTGCTCTTAAACATTTAACTTCATTTGTCATTATTTGACCACAGTTAATAAATGTTTATAAGGAAATGTAAAACTAGAAGAACTAGTCAGTGTTAAAGCTGAAACCTAAATAATCAGAGTGTTAATGTGTGAGCGTCCTTTACCCTGACGGCCAGAGTGAAGACACAGCGACGACAGAACCACGGACCGAGACCAACACTGCCCTCTACTGGAGGAAGATGACACTGCTGATGGAAACCTGAGACAGACAGACAGCCGGAGATCAACAGACAGAGAGAGAGAGAGAGAGAGAGAGAGAGAGACAGACAGATGAACAGTCAGACAGATAGACAAACAGACAGACACATGAATGGACAGACAAACAGAGAAATAAACAGACAGACGAACAGACAAACGAACAGGCAGGTTAAAAATGTGTTTTGGCATCACAGAGTCATGTGACTGATGTCCCGCCCACTGCCTGTCTCACTCACCAATGCCACACTTCCCACAGATGAGGATCTGGTTGTCTGGATCTGATTGGCCGTCACAGTTTGTGTCCGCCTCTCGGCACAGTGAGCAGCGAGGCTCCTCCCCTGGCACGCCCGCTGAAATGACCACAGACACGTGATTGGACTCCATCAGTGTTAAGAAGAAACTACACAGTGGGTGTGGTTTCCTGCTGAACCCCTGCTGGCAGTGATCACATGACTGTTTACGTGAGCCAAATAAAGCACTGATGGTGAATGGAGATGCTACTGCACATGTGCCACTTGCAAAATCTCAGTCGGCAATCGTCTTGTCGAGCCTTACACCTGTGATGTATTTCCGGTTGGGAGAAAATATCAAGAGTGAAGAAAAAGTTCAAAGAGAGAGAGTGAGCAGCGCTACAGTTTCCACATCTGCGCACTGCCCCAAACTACATGCTCGATATTAAAACTTTATTCACCACAAGATAATTTTTGACCTCTCAGTTTTATGTTTCTACGCCTCAATTCCTGATCCTGTGCTCGTTTTAATTTGTGTTTGAGCTCTCATGTTTTTGACAAACATATGGTGCCATAATAATCACTATCAGATGCTGTTTTATGAAAGTATTACAGGAAAAAGGCTCAGATTGATTCACCTGAAAACAGAAAAAGCTTAAAAAAAGATCACAGCTAATAAACACAATTATGTATACAGTGGTACCTCTACTTACGAAAGACTAACGAATAATCCAAGTAATGAAAAATCTTTGCCTCAATTTTTCATCTGTGAATATGAAAAGAAAATTCTATTTATGAAAGGAAACTGAACCCTCCCGAGACATAAATACAGAACTGTATGTATATTACTATGACACTACTGCTACGTAAATACGACATGTACGTACTGTACGTCACCAAAAATGTGTTTTCACAATGATAAGACATGGGGCAAATCAGGTCAAATGTCTGCAAAGGGGGGCAGGGTTTGTTGTGCCTGGCACCACTTGTTACTCCACGACGTTTGTTTGTCTGTCTGTCTGTCTGTCTGTCTGTCAGCAAGATAACTCAAAATGTTATGGACAGATGTTGCTGAAACTTGCAGAGATGATTGATAATGGATTAAGGAAGAAACCATTACATTTTGAGCTATCAAGGTCAAAGGTCAAGGTCACATAAGTGGTGATATCTCAGAATCCAGACCAGATACTATCACACTGTTTTGTTGCAAATGGTATATTTGCTAAATTTATGATCTTTACCTTAAAGCAGGATTATTGACATATTTTGTTAAATGCAACAATATAATATTTACATCTAACATGTGAAATGTGGTTGTTGTGTGACGTCACATAACGTCAGAGTGACGTCATACGTGGTCGATTATTGAAATGGTCACAAACGGGACCAAGAGTTTTTTTGAATTTTTTAAAACCATCGAAGCGATTGCTAATGACTGATGAAATAAATTGTTAGTGAACACGGAACAACAGTTAACAAATAAGTTACAAACATCCAGATCCAAACATTGGCAGACCTCCGCTGCTTCACGAAGGAATGACCTAGTTACCTCCGCCAAGGAGGTTATGTTTTTGCTGATGTTTATCTGTTTGTCTGTCTGTGTTCAAGATAACTCGAAAACCTATGGACGGATTTTGATGAAATTTTCAGGGTAGGTTTGTAATGGGGAGATCTGGAAATCATTAGATTTTGGTGGTGATCCGGGGATGTGTTGGGAATGGGGGGGGGGGGTCTATATCTTGGTGGAGGTCTGCGCTCTCAGAGTGCTTTTCTAGTTTATTCTGTGGTCATTACCCAGCCCCCCCTAAAGGGGAGGTAAGGGCTTTTGTTTTTGGCTATTTTTTTTATTGGTCTGTTTTTCAGCAATGTTACACAAAAACTATTGGATCAATGTACATGATTTTTTAGGAAAGGTGTGAGGTGGTCCCAAATAGATCCCATTACATTTTGTTAATTTAGGTCAAAGGTCAAGGTCACCAAAGACGTGTTTTCATGATGATCAGAGATAGGGCAAATCAGCAATTCCCTTTTCATTCCTGTATACTCAGTTTTACATATAGCTACTTTTTGTTCTCACTGTTGATGTGCATTGACATCAGAACCTTGAAGGACAAATTTAGAAGACTATAGGTCAAAGGTCACAATAAAGGTCCAAATCAGATTTTGAATAGAACTGTTGAACTCTTCATCTTACAGATTTCCACCAAAATATTGGTCTTTCAATTCTGCATCTTGTGTGTATTGATTTTGACCAGTTGTTGATCCAAGAGGTCAGAGGTCACTGGGTCATTACCTAAAAAACTAAAATGGACTATAATAGAAAACATTTTTTTGGAGATACAGACTTAGTTACTATTATTGACAGATAGGAAACCTAGCATGGGCTTCAAAATGGCATCATGATGAGTGACCTTAAAAGGTCAAAATCAAGGTCACATGATTTTAAATGGTCGTAACTTTGAAACGAGTGGTGATCAGTACTCAGTTACTGTTGTTGACAGAATGGCAACATGACCTTTGACCCTGAGCGACCTTGAATTGTCAAACCCAGTCTTCATGTTTTGAGAGAGAGAGAGAGAGAGAGATAGAGAGAGAGAGAGAGAGAGAGATAGAGAGAGAGAGAGAGAGAGAGAGAGATAGATGTCCATTAAGAGCTAAAGCATTTGTGAGGGGCGGGGTTTGTTGTGCCTGGAACCACTTGTTTTCTAAATGACGACAAATTGTAATAAAGGGTGTTTTTCCCATGAATACTTAAATAAAACATTGAAAAGGAAACATGTTTGATTTTTATCACAAGGAGTGTCTGTCTGTCTGTGTGTCTGTCTCACCATGTTGGATGTCCTTCCACAGGACCCAGAACTTGGAGTTGTCTTCAAATGTGATGAAGCAGCTCTGTCGGGGGGGGCTCATCTGTCCACCAAACACAGCACAGAGGAGGTTTAGACACCACCCACTCACAACACAGCCTCCCAGAATGTGTGTGTGTGTGTGTGTGTGTGTGTGTGTGCGTGCGTGCGTGCGTGTGTGTGTGTGTGTGTGTGTGTGTGTGTGTGTCTTACCCTCAGGATCTTTCCCAGGTAGTACAGCCCGTCTGACCAATGACAGAGGACAAACTGTCCTACGGTGAGGCTGGACTCCATCCCTTCCACGTCCTCCAGACTCCGCCCCCTTGGACCAGCCCCACCTCCTGGAGACACCTGAGGCTCCAGACCACAGAGGGCCTCCACCAGGTCCTCAAACATTCTGAAGAAGACACAAGTTGCTTTTCTATTGACCCTTAAATTACACATATATAACATTTGCAGAAACATTTACCACACAGAAAGACGACAATGGTTTTTCAGATGTAATGTAAATAAATGATATATTATGCAAAACTGCAATGAACATTTTTTTTCTCGCAATGACAACTGAATTAAAAAAAACTATGTTGACAGGCGTTATAACAAAAGAAGTCAGCTTTTCTTTTTTTTTTTTTAATGCTTAGTTTTAGTTTAGTTTTCATATTAGTTCAGGTTTCTCCATAGTTTTGTTTTTGTTTTTTTTTTTTTACTCTTCCTCACTGTCATCCAAATAAATCCCGTACAGGACTTTTTCTGCTGCATTCTCCCAACTTTAGTTACATCAACAAAGATGAAAGGTATTTCACCCATAATTTTTTAAATACATTTTAGTTTAGTAAAGCACACAATACACTTTGTTAGTTATCATTTCTAATTTTAATTATTGTTTTGGTTTATTTCAGTTTTCATTGTAGATAATAACCTTGGTGTGGGCACACCAGGAATCCACATCATTTTTATTTTAGTAGGAGATAGAAGAGTAATATATTCTGTTGAGTTAGATATTTATACTGATTAAAACTAAAATTGTCATGTTTATTTCAGTATTGCAATGGGCTTTTTTCTAGCATGTCAAGTTTGTTCTCCACAGCTTACCCTCTGGATAAGCAAAATTCATTGGATGATCCGCTCTACATTTGTTATCATGTTAATGGAATGAATTCTTGTCTCACCTTGGCATAATTAGTTAACAAATCATCACGTTTGTGCCATTAGACACTTCTGTTTTTTTTTTTTGTTTTTTTTTACATCTAGTAAATATCAGTAAAGTTTTGTGCATGTCCAATGGAAAAGCAACTTGTGACAGATGTTGATGAAAAGATGGAGCTATTACCTCAGCAGATTACATGTTTGTGAATAAATTTTTAAGGTTTTACTTAGTGTTGCACCAATCGATCGGCTGCCGTTCATAATTGGCCGATATGGCCTAAAAAAAGCCTGATCGGTGATCAGAAAAACATGCCAATCACGTGACGTAAATCACTGTTCAAACAAACAAACATGCAACGGAACAGGGGAATCTCGTCTTGACCGTTTCTATACTTTTTAAAATATAGTTAGTTAATTAACTGTAGAAGTTTGGGACCATTTTACACTGTGTAAGGCAGTGTGCCCATGGCAAAATAGCATTAGCATTAGCCTAGCACTGCCTTATTTGCTACAACACCTGAACTGAACCGAACACATCCACACTTCAACAACAAGTCATCAAAGCAGATTCAGAGCTTCTATGTTTTGCTAACTAGTGAGTATTAGTATCTGTTAGCACGTAGCCTCACATAGTGTATTTTTAGCAAATGTACCAAGGTAGTGTAGTTATTAGGCTACAACTGCTCCACATGACCAGACGCACCATGCACACGCACACACACACAACTCAAGTTTCAGTGTGTTTCTTTTCTTCAGGGCTTTTATTTTACTGTGTTTTAGGGTCAAAACAGGTGGAGTAAGAGAGAAAAGACAAAGACTGTAAATTGAAGACACTCAGAATGTCCATCAGTTTAGGATGTTGAACATGGACTGTGAACTGGAACACATTGAAAAAGTATTTGAATTTTGATGCAGCATGTTTTGTTTTGGTTTTGTTTTGATTCCAAACAACAATTAAACAGTCAAAAGTTTATAAAGATACAGTGGAAAAAAAGGAAAATCACAAAAAAAAAACCCAACTGGAAATCATAGTAAAAACACACAAATCCCAAACGTTTATTTTTGGTCTCACTCACTGCTTTGTTTTGCTCCATTGTATGTTCAGAATTATTAATATTTAGAATAACTCATACATATAGAACACTCAGCAATGATGCATCATTGGTGACCCTTTTGTGTTGACATTCTTCCAAATGGGGCCAAAGAAGAAGAACAATCAGTAAACAAAGGTGTCAGATTTGAAGCAGACATAATAGGAGGACAACAACACCCAGAGAAGATATGGACAATAAATATGCAGCAGCTCAGAATATGTTGTACATACTGCACACTCTGAAATGTTACAGTAATGTACATGTTGTCATAAGTGACTCTGGTCACTTTTGGAAGGGGGCGTGTCCAGGTATGTCAGTAGTGGAGCTAAAGTTGAGTAGCATTAACATGCACAGAGAAGCTCGATTAGAAATCACATTATCTGAGTTGGTTAGTCCGAGTTCTAAATCTCCAGTTCAGTTCAATTATAGTCTGACTAAGGTGTTTACATGACTGTGAAAAATTCAACATTAATCTGACTAAGGAAATAATCTGCATTTCTGTAAGTGCATGTAAACCTACTGAGTGTGGACAAGAACACAGAGGTACCAAGAAATTCACATCAGTAAAACATGGCAGAGAAAAAAATTAACATATCGGCCAGCGCAACAGGCCGATTATTTAGGGTTATTATTAATTTAGTTCGTTTGGGAGTAGATCTTTAATTTTTCTGCTGACTTAAGTGAACTGCACACATTTGCCTGTGTGCTCTAGGGTTACACACGCACGCGACATAGAGACACAGTGACACACACGCGCGCAGACATAGACACACACACACACACACACAGAGAGACACAGAGACACACACACACACACACACACACACACACACACACACACACACACACACACACACACACACACACACACACACACACACACACACACACACACACACACTTTAGGGCTGTGATTCATTTCTAGACTACCTCGGGGATTTTGACAAGTCTGAGCATGCGCAGTGCATCCTCCCATCAGAACCGATACCTCCCGTTGGCCAACCACAAACGGACCCGAGGCAAATTAACGGTCCAAATGACATCCAACGTAGCACAAATAACCCGGGTGATTTAATGGATAACTAAATGAGCAACTTTATAAAATGTCCTGTAATAAAATAATTTTATAATTCTTAATAAAAATAATAATAAATAAAAACCGTTAACCGGCGTGACGTCACTCCCCCGTTCAACGGAGAACGGAATGGTCCAGAACCTGACATTAACCCGGGATAGAAAACCGGGTCCAACTTAATTAAAATGATGTGTTAATACACACAAATAGAAATAGTCTTACCTCTTCTGATGGGGTTTTGTTCCGTTACTTGGACCGGACCGAAACGGAACTAACGGACGGGTTGTGTCCTCGGTTGTCTCTGTCCGGTACCGTGCTCCGTCTCTGCGTGTCCCGGTCTCACTCTCTGTCCCGGTCTGTCCCTGTAGGTTCTTGTCTGTCTCTGTCTCCGTTACCAGCGCTAGACTTCAAACTACATCTATCGCCATTTTTTCACTTTTCCCGCGGATCAGAAGGGGCGGTGTTTACAAACCTACGTCATCACGCAGTCCCTGACATCATTCCTACGTCTACGATAATTTGACAAGAAAAATAAAACAAAATAAAATATATATTAGTAGAAACTTTTGGTTAGCGAGCCCTTTCGGTGGTATTTTTTAATATATGTTTGTGCTTTATCCTTTATAGATGTAGATTCAAATCCTTTATTATTCAAAACACATGTATTTTAATCCTGAATCATGCCTGGAATAAACACTAAACTTTTATTTTGAAAGCAATGTGGTAAATAAATAAATAATAAACTTGGAGCTAAAATCCAGATTAAATTTTTTACCAGTAAAAAACATGCCCATCCTTATTCCTTTCACCACTACTACTACTACTACTACAAATAAAGTAATATATACTACAGAATAAAGCGGCCCATAGGAGTTAAATGAAAACAAAAAACATAATTTGAATGACCTAATATGGATATTCAACCTGATCTAATATGGAAACAGTCTGAGAGGAGAAGCAAAAAATGTAATTACTAATATATATAATTCACAACAAAAGAATGAAAACTCTTTTGATTCTACCTTCTAACGACGTTAATAAGGATCACATTAATAAATCAAATATTGCAACAAAAAAAATTAAACCTGCAAGTGTTTTTTTTTTTTTGTTTTTTTTTTTTACAAATTGGTTCTTTATTATTTTCACACACATAATACAGAAATAATGCATTTGATTAAACCACAAAATCCACAAGATGCTTCACTGGAAATATTCCTGCATTTCAATTTCGTTTTGTTGTTTTTTTGGCTTTTCAGTTTATATTGAGGACAATTGCATTGGAGGAATTTTATTCCCTACAGTAGAAATCCTTAGAAGTTTATTACAACATATTTACCAATGATGAATAAATGGTCTGGTTACTGTAACCTTCCTTGTATCCTCTTATTGTTTTGAAAACCTAACATTGACATGGCTCCAGAATCTACAGCACAAAAGACAAACCTTTAGGTTGTTCAGATACAGTTAGCTCCATGTTATTTTCCATCAGTGTATTTGTCTGGAGCAAAACACTTTATTGCTGATATTAGCACAGTTAGCTCACTGGCTATGATTAGCTGCAATTAGCTTAGTAGCTAATGTCAGCTGCTACAGCCTTGTCATGCACCATGACTATAGGGAGTCTAAAGTCCATTTGAAAAGTTGCAGAATCCACCAAGGTACCTGAGGTGGTTATTTGTGTATTTGTAACATTATCATGTAGTGAATATAACTGTATTTACAAAATTGTCATTTTTAAGACAGTCTAAATCAGGGGTCTGCAACCCTGGTCCTAGAGAGCCGCTATCCTGCATGTTTTAGATGTTTCCCTCTTCCAAGACACCTGATTCAGATGATCAGCCTATCATCAAGCTGTGCGGAAGACTGATAATGTCTGTCAGGTGTGCTGGAAGAGGGAAACATCTAAAACATGCAGGATAGCGGCTCTCTAGGACCAGGGTTGCAGACCCCTGGTCTAAATGAATGTGAAAAAGACTTGTCATTGGTCACTGGTCCATTTTAAGTCAGCACTGAGCTGCTATTAGCCATCGAGCTAACATCTGCTACAGTTGTCAGCTGAACACAGTAGAAAACACACTTGTCACAGACTGACATGACTTTTTAGGTCATCTATATGTGAATAAAGTGCATCACTGTCTTTGAGGGAAATGAAATCTAGCTAGAGCACATTTTTAGCTGTATGCTTTAAACATAAGATGCACCAGATGCAGAAAACTCTGGAAAACCTCCAAACTGGAGACGTTTATTTGCTTTAGCAGATTGTCTGATCCATAAACACGTACCTACATCATAATAATGAATATTCCATTTCATTATTAACAAACTCCTGTAAATTCCTGGTGACGTTAATTCAGCTGTTTTCACATGAGTGACGACTGCAGGGGTCAAAGGTCAGAGGTGACTTTGGGGCGGGGCCGTATCTTCATCTCAGTGAACCTCAGCGAGTATTGCCACCCGGTCCAACTGGACCACTCCACCCCGTCAGCGTAGGAGGCGTGGCCTCCTCTCAGGTACTGGCCGTTCAGGTTGGAGGTGTGGCAGTTCCGGTACCACCAGGCGCCCTGGTAGTACGCAGCACAGTTGTTCTCTGACTGGTCCTGGTCTCGGTCTTTGGTGGTGAACTGCATCCCAGAATGCTTCAGGAGAGAGTCACCTGAATGACACAGAGAGAAGAGACGATGGAGCCAGGAGTCTGAACCTCAACACCTGAGTAATCTGAGTTATTTACCTGTGAACTGATCCAAATGTGACCAAGACAAAAACTACTAGTACAGGTACCTTCACTGGTACTAGTACCTGGACAAGAGTACAGTGACATCCACAAGGACAAGCTAAAATGTCTGTTTCAGAGACACCATTAAACATAAACATTACTCCTAGTACATGTATTATATGTACTAGGAGTAGACAGACATGTAGTCCAGCTGTTTAGTGTTGTACACTTCTGCTATAAATACTGCAGTAATAGTACTACAGAACAGTACTACAGTGGTCTGTGAGTACCTGCAGTCCCAGTGTACTCCTCCACGATCAGTGGGTACCCATCCTCTTCAGGATTCACTGAGTCTCGACCGACAGAAAAATCAGCGTAATGAGCAAAGGCGGTGGCGTTGTCAAAGTCGGCCATGTCGATGCGTAACTCGACCCCTCCTGAACGGGTGAGAGAGTAGATCCTCTGCAGACCTGATACACACACACAACAAAGGAATCAGATTAAAATATAGTAATACAGTACTATAACAGTATAACTGTAGGGGGTGCTGTCTGTCTGTCTGTCTGTCTGTCTGTCTCTTATTCACCCAGCCAGTGTTCTCCAGTCGTTTTGCCAAAGCCATCCCGGTATGCGTCCCAGCCTCGGAAGAAGTTTACAGAGCCATCCTCCCTCCTCTGAATCACCTAAACATGAACCCACACACACTTAGAACTTTGACTCCCAGGATGCCTTGCTTCTGAGCTGTAAAGTGTAACTGTACCGTCCATCCTCCTCCGTCTGTTGTCATGTCGCAGTAAACCATGAAACCATCAGGGACATGAGTCGGAAAAATGGAGTAAACTCCACTCTGAGATGATCCAGACGCTAGAACATCACTGCAGTCCCTGGGGCGACCCGCTGACACACACACACACATACACACACACACACACACAATTAGTTTTTGTATTACAATCATTATCAATATTGATTGTGGTTTTTATTGACCAGAAAAAACACCTTAAAAGACAAAAAAAAGTGTTGCTTATGTTGTTATAATCATCATCATCATCCCTGTTGTCATTGTTGTCTCATTGTGTTATTGTTCTGTTGTCCTCCGGGTTCAGGTTACTTAATTAACACCTGTAGGTAGATTTGTTTTGCAGTTGTGGTGAAAACAAAAACACACCCATTTCACATTCACATGATTACATAGAGTGAAACAATGATCCTATGAACTTTTGGCCTGAAATAAAAACAAAAAAACAAAAACAAAACACATCAGTCAGTCGTGACATCAGTGTTGTCTTTGTCATCATCGTCGTCATGGTTACCGTGGCCGCTGTCCCGGTGCAGGTTGCTCCTCAGCCTCTTCAGATTCTCCGTCTCCCTCTTCAGGCTGAGCAGAGAATCGCTGAACTCTGCCGATAGCTTCAGGACACCTGTGTGACTGTCCGACAGCACCTGTGCAGGGAGGTCACATGATCACATCACCTGTCTGGGAGGTATTGTCGGCGTTGCCATGGTTATTACAGATGTTTATGGTCACCTGGATGGCGCGGCTCTGCTCTGTCTGGACGGCGTCCAGACGTTGGTCCAGAACACTCTGACCTCTTTTTAGCGAATCAGCTTCCAGCCGCAGGTTGTGGGCGTGGCCTGCCAACACCTTCAGCTCCTCGGACAGCTTCTGGGCGGTGCCCCTCTCCTGCCAGTCGTCTGCGTTGTGATTGGTCAGCGTCCGCAGCAGGGAGCTCTGCAGCGCCTCCCATCGCAGGAAGTTGTCGTTGTAGTCCGGGCAATTGGGGTCCAGGAAGATGCTGATTGGCTGTCCATCTCCAACACGGGACACCGTCACCAGGGCACCGGAGTCTTTGGTGTTAGTGGAGATGATGGGTGAGGAGGAGACTCCACCCCTGTTACTATGACAAACACATATTTCTGTTCCTCAATATTTGTCATGCATTTGTATTTTGAATGTGGACTTTTTTAAGGTTTTGTCTTTCCACTGTTCAAAAGTATGTGTAGGTTCAACCAGAACCGTCCTAACAGAATAATGGGCCCCATGTAGAACAGCATGCTGGGGCCACCCCTACAGCTACTGACAGGAATTATTACTGGATGGAAGTCAGCGGTCGTCAGGATGCTATTTTATATGAACATAAGTCAAAGCCAGTTTGAACCATGCTGCTCTGTTGTGTACAAAGATGATTTTATACAAATTTCAGTCTTGAAAAAGAACATTGTGACATTTCAACATTCAGAAATACAGACTTCAAACTGTTAAACAGTGATGCGCGGGCACTCAAAGTGAATGGGTGCCCACGGTCACCCGCAGTTACAGATCATTGGAAATAGTGATATTCGGGTTGCGGTCGGTTAAGTTGTTTGTTGTTTGACATAAACATTCAAATAACCTGGTAAATACGCTTTAACTAGGAGGGAGAGCAACAGAGAAAGTGAATTTGGGAGAGTGGAAGCTCTGGAAACATACAAACAAAAAAAGTAAGGTTTGGGACACATTCACTGAGATTTTTAAAGATGATGAGCGGCTCCCAGTGTGTTCTTTTCCATGGAAACAGTTTTGTGCCTAATGCTTAGATTTATCTAATGAATCAATCAGAATTTAAATCCGTTGAGAATTAAGGGAGGAGAAGCGATTTTAGTGAAGTGTGGACGATGACGACGCTGACGGACGGAAGACAAACGAAGCGTGATGGCAATAGTTCATTACGACTCTGTCCGGATGAGCTAGTGCCAATGTCCCTGTACTCATCAGGTCCTCACAGCTGTGATGTCTTGCTATCAACAAAAGGGGGTTATTAAATAGATCATAAAATCAATCCCACTGTGTGTCTGTGTGTTTTATCAACAAATGCCAAAAACAGTGTGAATGGTATAGGAAGCCCCCAAAGCTTTTCTGGGGTAGCATGTGACTGAACAACAGTAGGTAACTGGGTAATGACATGTTATTGTGGTTGAAGGTGTTAAATGCTACACAGGAGGTTGTTGGTGGAAACTAATATTGAGACAATGACTTTCTAATGAATCAATCAGAATTGAAATCTGAGGTAAGAGTAGTGATTTTAGTGACAGACTGGAAAAATATACAAAGTTTACAATTTTAAATTTCAACAAAGTGATACATTTTGTGCCTCATGTTTATCTATCTAAGGAATCAATAACAATTGAAATCCGTTGAGAATTGAGGGAGGAGAAGCGGTTTTAGTGAATTGTGGACGACACCAATGCTGGACAGACGACGGCTGAAGTGCAATGACAATAGCTCATCACAACTTAGTCCAGATGAGCTAATAATAAATATTTGAAAGTCGAAAATAATATAAATTGGGAATTAGTGAAGTGACTCTAGGCATTTGAAATATATATGATAGAAGCATCACTGAGGGGTTAACATACACAAATGAGCATGGGGGCTTTATGAAGGGGCCATGGGGAAGTGCCCCTCAGGCCCATGTGTGAAGACGGCCCTGTGTCCTAATGTATTATTATTATTTGGCATCAAGATAAAATGCCATAGATGTAAAAGACAGAAGCTGAAAACCAAAGAAAAACAGATGAGTTTACCTGCTGACGAAGGGCAGTGGATACTGGTACAGGTACAGGATGGTCAGCGTTGCTGTGATGACAGCTGCTATGATGATCAGCACAACAATGGACCACAACAGGATGCTGCAGCATTTCTGAATACACAACCATCAACAGATATTTAGATTTTTTGATGAAATTTGATCAATAAAACTAAGGCTCAGATGCAGATCAGTTCAAACCAGAAAGATAAATTTCACATGAAGAAAAAATAAACACAAAACTATTGTGAACACAAACTAAACCATGACAGAACAGCAGAAAAAAATCAGCTGGGTTTGGATTTTTTTCCAGTGACGACGGTTCAGTGAAAAATGATAAAATTAGTTCAGTAAATCATATATTTCTTTTATGTTGTGTATTAATACATTTATATGGGCTGAACTTTCTGCTAAAACCTCACAAACACAAAAAGGTGTTTTATTCACAGCCAATGATTCACAAACAAGCTCATTGTGTTTTATAAAAGTAAAATGTCATTCACAAGTTCTGCAGGTTGGAGAAACAATTGTCTCCCCTCTGTCACATGACCTTTGGCACTAACTTTGCACCTTTCAAAATTCGCATCTGCAGGATTTAGGATTTATTCACAAACGCCAGTGCACGTTGCAAGAACAGTTGTGTAGTTTGCTGCCACAACAGCAGCTGGTGCTGGTGAGTCCATATAACACACAGCCACATGCACCACCGGACAAGACACTGTTTCTCCAACCTGCAGAACTTGTGAATGACATTTTACTTTTGCAAAATACAATGAGCTTGTTTGTGAATCATTGGCTGTGAATAAAACACCTTTTTTGTGTTTGTGAGGTTTTGGCAGAAAGTTCAACCCATACATTTAACCCTTTTCTGCTTCTATGCATTAGGGCTTTACTTGTGAAACCTGAAAAACTAATGTAAAACAAGTTAAATCATCTTAAAACTACTTATGTGCTCATAAAACAACCTAAACCTAAACTCAAACAACAGGTCTAAATACTACAACACCCATGAGCCTCAGCTGCTATTGCCATAGAGAACGCTAACACTGCTTCGGGCATTTCTTCCAGAAGAATGAGAATTTAGAAGCTCTGAGTTTGGAACTTTGTAGCTGCAATGCATTCTGGGTGTTGTAGTCAAAGGCAAGTCAAGAAGACCTCATCAGAATCTATAACTATATAACTACTTCTGCATAATATATATATATATATATATATATATATATATATATATATATATATATATATATATATATATATATATATAAAATAAACAATACAGCAGAAAATATTTTGGCAATCATGTCAAAAACAAACCATGATAGACATTAAACAGAACTATTTCATAAACATTGGTATATAGTTATCACTGTTTTAACTGTCCATAAATAATCCTAATGAGTAAGAAACAAATGTTCAAATTTTTAATTAATATTAACATTAATTAATTAAACTAAATCAGTGCAGTGTGTGTGTGTGAGTTTTTGGTGGTGAATGATGGTTTAAGCCTGTGAGTGCGTTCACTGTCCAGGATAATGTATCTCCTGTTGGTAAATCTGGGTTTAGTGTTGATCTGATCAACAAGGCGACAGCTGCCACACGTTAACACTGAGGTTTAACACTGAGGTTTAACACACATCAACTGGTGTTGACAGACATAACAACAAGAGAAGAAGAAGAGTCTAAAAGAAACGCGTGTATGTGTAGATACACCAGGAAACTGAGTCATTTTAATATTTAGCCATAGATAGAGTGGTAATGTATAATAATAATACATATATCTGTAAAAACAACCCCTATCTATCTATCATATATATATATATATATATATATATATATATATATATATATATATATATATATATATATACAGTATATATATATACATGTTCCTGTTTATGGAATGAGTACTTGTGTCATCTCTTGATAATACGCAAATGAACACATCATCACATTTGTGATTTAATGGAAAAACTGACATTAAACACTTTTGGACATTTAGTAAATATCAGTAAAGTTTTGTGCAGATGTCCAATAGAAAACCCAGGCTGAACTATAAAACAGTAAATACAGATTAAAAACTGTGAAAAAAAGTGAAGAAAACCCCACTTGATAAAAACACTACAAATAACACCAGTAGAATGCTCTAAAACAGAACATTTAGTAAATATGGGTAAGGTTTTGTGCGTATGCACATTCAAAAACCCACTACTCAACAGCACAAATCCAGAAAATGTTTTAAAAAAACAAAACAAAAAAACACATTTGATAAAAACACTGCAAATCACACTAGTAGAATACTCCACAATGAGACATTTAGTAAATGTCAGTAAAGTTTTGTGCAGATGTCCAACAGGAAACCCACTGCTGAACTATAAAAACAGGAAAAATACAGATTAAAAACTGTGGAAAAAGGTGAGAAAACCCCCCACTACAAATAACACTAGTCAAACGTTCCAGAACAGAACCTTTATTAAACCCCTGGGTAAAGTTTTGTGCAAATGTCAAACAGAAAAGCAAAAAATGTCACATGATGAATAAAAACTGTTTACTGAAATATCATCAACCACTGATGCTAATGCTAACCAAAACAATTACAGATAACATTACTACCATCTAGGACACAAATGCTAATGCTACCACACATGTTGGTCATTGGGAAAAATGCTAACACTAGTCTGTGACTGATCGTCCAATGAGAATTTGCTGAGGTCAGAGTGGGCGGGGTCTTACTAGCATGCTAACATGCTAACCTTATGTTTGCTGGACTGTTTGCTGCCGAGTTCGGAGCTGCTGTTGTTCATGATCGTCCAGCGATCGTTCAGCATCATCCTGAAATACAGAGGACATCACTGAGGTGCAGCAAAGCCTCATGGGAGCTGGAGTTCTGCAGTCTTTCTTTGTTGACCAAGGAAATGACATCACTCCTGTTGAATTTACCCATCGTCCTTTACAGCGGCCAGTCAGCGGATCAGCACTGACCAGAAGCACAGAACCTCTGAAGGACCTTTAAAAACCAGAACCTCCATGTTTTTGAAGACTTAAGAACCTCTAGCACGTTATCAAGACCACAGAACCTTCCTGGAGACAGAGAAGCCTTCACATAGGTGCACAACATCTGAAATTAAGAACCCCCATAAGTCCTGCAGAACCTATTAATGGAGAAATGTTTTTTAAGAACCCTCCCAATTAATGAAGAACAAACATACAGAACATATTCAAGTATCAACCTTCCTAGAACGTTCCTACACCTGAAAAAATTATTTAAAGCCCTCAGAACCTGGAGAACCTTTCTAATGTCTCTGGAACTTTCTTAATGACCTTAAACATGCAAGATATCTAGAACATCCAAAACACTACAGAACGTTTAAGGAATGAAGAATTTATAA
Source organism: Siphamia tubifer (assembly GCA_020466265.1). Taxonomy (NCBI): domain Eukaryota; kingdom Metazoa; phylum Chordata; class Actinopteri; order Kurtiformes; family Apogonidae; genus Siphamia; species Siphamia tubifer. The sequence continues at coordinate 6,895,512 of CM035791.1, forward strand.
ACAATATGAAAACTGCAGAAAATGTCTAAGAATATTAGAACATATTAAAGCTTGGAGAACGATTCACTGACAATGAAGAACTCTCCCTAAGAGTAAAGAGCACAGATACATTCAAGTACAAAGATCCCTCCTAGAACATTCCTACAGACTGTAAAGTGATTTCAAGCTCATAGAACCTGGGAATGGAGAATGTTCCAGAATGTTTGTAACAGCTGCAGAACATTTTAAAGACTGAAGGAACGTCTGTAGAACTCATGAAAGTCTGCAGAACCTGTTAAGTACAGTCCACTAAAACAACACCTGCAGAAGTCTTTAATGGATGAAGAACCCTTCTAGAACATTCCCACAGACTGTAGAGTGATTTCAAACCTGCAGAACCTGGGGATGAAGAACCTGTCTCCTGCCTCCAGATCATTTTTAATCAACCTAAAGACGACAGAACCCTCAAGTATCTAGAATGGCTGAATGTCTGCAGAACATTTTAAAGACAGTAGCCTAAATAAGAGCCTGCAAAACCTTATAACAGATAAAGAACCCTCCTAGAATGTTCTTGTCACTGTGAATTTTTGGTTAAAAGGTAAGTTTTAAAGATTTGAATTTCACCGTTTTATAAGCAAGTTTTTTTTTTTTTTTTTTTTTAATATCCGCATAATTATGGTTAGAAGTAGGCTAGGTGACAAAGTTACGGACAAGTAAATATCTTCCTTTAGCTTAGCCAGGTTGTTAGCATATGGGAATGTCATTCACTGGAACATTCTTTCCTCGTCTAGGGCGGCTGTGGCTCAGTTGGTAGAGCGGGTCGTCCAATGATCTGTCCATATGTCAAAGTGCCCTTGGGCAAGACACTGAACTGTCACTTAGTCTCCCAGTAGGACTGACAGAACTTTAGAAACCTACTGGTGTGAATGTGAGGCTAATGCAGTGGTTCTAAAATCCAGTCCTTGTGGTCCAGTGTCCTGTATGTTTTAGATTTCTCCCTCTTCATCAAAAGTGAAATTAATGATAAGCTCTTCATAAGCCTGATAATGATGTAATGGCTTCCAACTGTGATGTAAGAGAGAGAGATTTTTAATAATTTTTAAAATGTATTTATTATTAAAAAACTAATTAAACATTTTTAAAAATTATTTTAAAAATTATTCATATTATTTTTAATTGATTTTGAATCCGTTTTTGGTTTAAAAAAGAGGGAGATATTTTTAAAATGTTTACATTTTTCATTTAAAAAATATATTTTCAGATTTAAAAAAAGTCATTTTAATTTAAAAAAAAGAACAATTTAAATACACTTTTAAATTAAAAAATATTTCAAAATATTTTTTATTTATATATTAAATTTGTTTTATTTTAAAAAAAGGAAGAGGGAGATTTTTCTTTGAATACGTATATTTTCTATTTTTATTTTTTAAAATGTATTTTTTTTTAATTTAATGTTTAATTTTTATTTATTTAATTCATTAAATAAATCATTTTTGAAATTATCTGTATTAATTTTATTTATTATTTATTTTAAATTAGTCATTTATATTAAAAAACAGGAGAAGAAAAGGGAGAGATCTAAAACATGCAGGACACTGGGCATGAGGACCAGATTTGAGAAGAACTGGGCTAATGTAAACCACCATGAAGATGGAAAAGAACTATACAAGTGCAGAACATTTACCATTAAATATTATAATTTACATTGAATCAAAACTTCTAATTTGAATTAAAGTCATAAAATTGACTGTAACAAAGTTACAGCAAATTAATTAGTTTATTCCAAAGTAAAAAAAAGTACTGGTATGTAAGTGTAAAAATTAAGTTTATCCAAATAAAAAAAAGAGTTGCATCAAAATAAAATCAATGTGTTTTGTCTTTATCATCAATGATTCTTTTAAGTTGAGTGAAAGTATTTTTTCCTTTGTTAAAATAAATATTTTGATTTACATTATATTGAAAATTATGTTTTCAACTTAACCATTAATGTCATTTGTGAAAAAACTAATACATTTAGCTGTAACATATTACAGCATTCTTTAAAGTTACTCCAAAGTATCATTTTATCAGTGTTGAGTATTTTAAAGCCTACAGAACCTTTTAACAGATAAGGAACCCTCCTACACAGTCAATTTTGCAGTGTTAAATCAACACTTAGAGAGTTTATTTAACTTCTTCTAGAGTGCATTTGGTCCCATTGTCTCCAAATTAACACTGCAAAATGTACAGTGTAGAACCTTCCCACAGACTGTAGAGTGATTTAAAGCTCGTAGAACCTGGGAATGAAGAACCTTTCTAATACCTCCAGAAGACTTTAACCCTCACCCCTACAGAACCATCTTCAAGTATCTAGAATCCCTGAAAGTCTGCAGAACATTTTGAGAGATGAAGAACTTTCCTAGAATCTTCCCACAGACTGTAGAATGTTTTAAAGCCCGCAGAACCTTCTAATGGATAAAGAACCCTCCTAGAACATTCCCTTAACATCTGTAAAACCTTTTAACAGACCAAACCCTTCTAGAATGTTCCCTTAAAACCTGAAGAACCTTTTAATGGATGACAAATCTTCCCTTAAAAGAATAGAATAGAATAGAATCCTTTTATTGTCATCATACACATACACATGCATAATGAAATTTAAAAGACAACTCTGGTGGCATAAAATTACAGAAGGAGATTAAAATAAAATAAAAGTATGATGTATAAAAACATTTACAGGAGGCAATGTAAAAGTGCATTAGAGAACATGGTAGCGTGAATAAATATATAAATATATAAATATATATATAAATATATTGCACAGTGGGCAATGGCTGAGGTAGCTATTGTGTCAGCATGAAGAAACCTTTAATAAATGAAGAACCCTCTTAGAACATTCCCTTAAAACTCGTAGAACCTTTTAACAGAGAAAGAACCCTCCGACAACATTCACTTAAAATCTGTAGAACCTTTTATTAGATAAAGAACCCTCCTAGAACTTTCCCTTAAAGCCCGTAGAACCTTTTAATGGATGAAGAATCCTTTAAAAACCTGGAGAACCTTTTAACAAATAAAGAACCCTCTTAGAACACTCCCATAAAGCCTGTGGAACCCTCCCAAAGCTTGGGCAACCTTAATGAAACTCCAGGTTCTGCTGCTAACAGAACCCTCAGAGCTGGTTTGGTTCCAGATTAGAGGTTATGCTGCGTTGAAGGGTTTACGGTAAATGAGCTGTGAGGCGTTTAAGGCTCAGCAGCTGACCGGTCACCTCAGCGTCTGCTTCTGTCAAACTCACTTTACATCACAGTGATGTAGAACAACCTCCAGTCTGTTCTCAAGCCACAAAAACAAACCCACGGTTCTGCAAAAACAAACCAATGAAAGAAAACAGCACATTTGTTCCTTTAACAATCATGTGAATCCACAGGTGTCAAACATATGGCCCGTGGACCAAACCCGGTCTAATCCGAACCCCAGGTAAATATGTAAAAGCCAAAAATGACACTGACAATATTAACCAAGGTTCCTATAGGGTTTTAAAAGATATATTTAAGACATTTTAAGTCTATGCAGAACAGAATTTAAAGCTGATTGGTAATAATTCAGAACATTTATTTATTTACTCCAACACTTTAGTTTAGTGATCAACCAATATAAACTTTTTGGGGCTGACCCTGATTTTTATTACCTCCACCAAGGACATATTTTTGGTTTATATGTCTGTCTGTCTGTCTGTCTGTTTGTTAGCAGGATAACTTCAAAATGTTATGGATGGATATTTTGGTGTTGATCTGGGGGACGGGGGTGGGGGGGTGTTCAAGATAACTAAAAAAAATGGATGGATTTTGATGACAGTTCCAGGATGTGTTGGGATTGTCACAAGGTACAAATCATTACATTTTGGTGGTGGTCCGGAAGAGATCCTGGATTCTGGATCACTTTGAAATTATACATGGCAGTAAATGGAGAATAAGTGGAGAATAAGTGATCCAGGATCTCTTCTGGACTACCACCAAAATGTAATGATTTGTTCCTTGTGACATTCCCAACACATCCTGGAAATGTCATCAAAATCCATCTATACATTTTTGAGTTATCTTGAACCCCCCCACCCCCCCACCCCAGATCACCACCAAAATCTAATCATTTCCAGATCTGCCCATTACCAACCTACACTGTAGATTTCATCAAGATCCATCCATAATGTTTTGAGTTATCTTACTAACATCTTTAACCCTTTGATGCATAAATTATAATAACCTTAGTCATTCCTCTTTAGTCATGAAATCACATGTCAATAACATCGTTTTACTGAACCTAATTTTTTTTATGCAGTTACAGAAATGTCCACTGAGCTGGAAAACATCTGTTTAAGCTTTGAACCAAAGAAATGTGTATTTAAAACACTATGAAATAATATTTACAGGCAATTGAAAAAAAAAAAGATAATTACAGTCTAACAATAACAAGCAATTAGTTTACAGGTAAACATGTGACAGTTACAGATGAGTTCCAGTAATGATATGAACTGACTGATATGGAAGTAAAACAACAACACTCATGAATATACAAGAGAACAACTGTAGAACAATCAGTGTATTTGTACCAATATTAATACGCTGTTAATATTCTGTTAATGTTAAAGTGTGTATTTTACATCCACTGTATCTGTAGCTTATAACAAACTCGTAGAAATGATAAAGTGATGCTGAATATTAGTCAAATTACGCAGATTTTTCTTTAAAAAGTTCAGATTGTCATATTTGTCCATGTTATTCATAATATTTTAAAGCGTAGTTTTTAAAAGTATTTTTTATATTTTTATCATATAATTGTACCTTTTTTAAACTAAAACACCAAGAAAAGTTTGCATTAGTCATTATTGCTCTGTTGTTCTGTTCTTTAATCTCCTGGTTCTGATCCACTTCAGATCATACTGGTCTGAACGTAGAACCTGAGCCTAACGTCCTGATGTAAAAGTTTAAGTTTCACCTTGATAACGACAGCATGTTTACACCATCAGTGACCTCTTGCGTCAGTTCAGCCGGTTATTGATCACAGATAATGACAGGAATATGGAATAAAGTTACCTTGGTGGTGCGTTCAGACGCAGATGAACACGAAGGAGAAATGAGTTCCCACTGGAAGCTTCAGTCTGAGCTTCAGAACCCACAGAAGTGACGGTGAACAGACGGAGACTGATGACCATCTGCTATGAACCTCAGACACTTAAGAGGTTTATTCTGCTGCTGCTCAGAAACTACACACTCAAAGGACTTCATAGTATTTGTGCAGCTCAGAAAAATATCAACTACATGTCATAGAATTTCATTGTGCTTTTATGTTCTCTTGGGAAACTTTGACACCTATTCTAAAATTCTGTATAAATATATCTATTTTTAAATAAAATGCAGAATTAATAACCAAGTGCACCTGCAGATACGAGGACCTAGGATGTCTATGGGCAGCCAAAAACTACTGCCTATGGCTCCACAATGGCGACAACTAGAAAAAAATGTAGAAATTGTAGGACCTAATACTAGAACAAAGAACGTCTATGACCTAGTGCCGAGGTCGACACTAGGTCATAGACGGAATTGGGACAGAAGTAACAGAATCCAACATGGCGGCTACCGAGTCGTTACCCGCTGATCGACATGATCAACGGGCAAAAATTTTCACTTTTGGATAAAAATCGAAGTTTATGAGACTTTTAATGTCTACGAGGGTCAAACAATGAGTTCCTGGTGGCGTTGTGTAGTAGAAAAACTATTTAGGAAGAGAGTGCTTGCGCTAAACCTGCACAAAATAAGTTTGACAAATGAGCACATGAATGAGTTCAAATTTAATTCAAATTTGTAAATGATAACCCCACCCCCACGGTAGGGCGACCACATGACGTTGGCTGAAATTCGGGACAGGGGGTTGACGCTGCGCTGACGTACATCTCTCATCATTGTGAAAAAAACGTTTTTGGTGACCTTCACGTTCACCTTTGATCTATATTTACTGAAATGGGATCTGCTTACAAACACACACAAACAAGCAGAAAGACAGACACACAAACCAAACAAAAACAAAACATACACACATTTGACTTAATTTGCCATATGTCTTATCATTATGAAAACTAGGGTGACCAGAGGAGGTTGGCTCAAATTTGGGACAGGGGGTTGACGCTGCACTGACGTACATAGTCAATAAAAATATATGAACTTCCATACTTGTAAAATTTATATTATTCTAGTTTATCAATATTCATCAAATATCATTAATACAAGTGGGCAAAACACATAGAGGTGTTACCTTAAAATAGACTTAACGTTGAATGTGGAGATGTATGATAATAATGAAGCTGCACTTCAACTGACTTCAAATCTTCATTAATCTATTACAACTAACCTCAATATTAATCAAATGCTGCCACATCAATAAACATAGGCCTACAGATGTAAATCAATTAATATAACACTGTTGAACATGGAAAGTACAAAAATAACACAATAATAATAAAATTATGTGTTGTGGTTCTTCATCTGCCATGTCCCTATTATCGAAAAATATTCGCGCCAGTCACTGTTCGCGTTTACTGTTGCAATTAAATAGAACTAGAATGTGACAAAGATACAAAATAGATCCATTTTAGCTAGGGCTGAACGCAGACATTTAAACATTTGGGGCTGAGCAAGCAGCCTCAGCAGCAGTAGGGAAATAGTTTAAAATGTTTATTAAGTCAAGTTGTTATTTGGTATGTGTTTAATTTTCGGGACATGTACAACCACATTCTGAATTCAGGACAACAGCTTAGAATTCAGGACTTTTCCGAAAAATTCAGGACATCTGGTCACCCTAATCCATGGTGTGTGTCAGGTTTTCTATGGTGTTTTTCTTCCTAAATACTTGCTTATTAAATCTCACAACTAATTAGTCAGCAATTTTTTTTGTCTTAATCCTTACTTTAGCATTTATTTAATAGTCATTTTTCATTCTTGCTATGATGCAGTCACAGTTGATTTTCCAATTACTGCTAATGCTGAGCTTTTTATTGATAGAATACATCATTTATTCACTTTTGGCTGTTTTAAAAACCAGTGAATGAAGCTAAATATTTCATTTACTGTGTAGAGATCTATACATGTTCAATTCATTCATTAATTGTTCAAAAAAGGGCAATACGGTCATTCACAATGTTAGTTATACACACCACACTCTCACTCTTCCTACAGTCGACATTAGTTAAATTCACAGATGTGGTACAATTCCACAGAGCACAGATCATGTACAAAGCTAGAAACAATCATTTAACAAAAAACATACAAATACTATTTAGGGATCAGAATGGGGAGTATCAGTTGAGAGGGAAACACAATTTTAAGATAAACAGAACATGTAGACAGAGGAACTCATTTTGCATTTGGCTTTGTGAGGTGGAACTGTGGAACAGTTTGGGGGAGGGGCTCAAACAGTGTCATAGTCTACATCAGTTTAAAGGAATATGCCACCCCCAGGTCAGATTGAGTGTCTCCCCACAGTCCCCAGAGTTGAATAAGTGTCTGGAAGCATTTTTCTGGCGACTCAGCCATGGACCTTTTTCACAATTTCCATATTTCATAAGTGGAGCGTACATACCAGCATGTTCTTGTAATGTCCAGAAGCAGTCTTATATTTTGTTCCACTCCTTCCCTGTTAACAGTTAAGCTAGACAAAAACGGGTCCCGGCTATTCAGAGGGATGAAAAAAAAAAGGAGCACTTACGTCTGCAGCAGACACTTCACATCAGAACACTACATCCTGGGGAAGACTGTTTGAAACCAGAGTCTGTCCCTAGCATTTTTCTTAGAATGATTATATTCCTACAGGAAAAAGGAGCCAATATATGAACTGTGTCAAAAATGGCAGCTGTTAACGTCGGTATGAGTTGAGATAAAATAAATCGTTATGGTTTTAAATGTTATGTTGAACATAAATAAGTAATGTTCAACTTAAACTGTAGTTAGGATCTTTAGCCTTTAGATGCCAGTACATCAGTGTCAGCAGTAAACAACAGTAACATTGGAAGGAAAGAATTTAAATAGTCATAGAACTGCAACTGCAGCCAGTGAACAGCAGTAAGTCACAGTAAATGTATGAACACTGATCAAACCTGGAGTTTGTGAGGCTCCTCTTTTTCATTGTGATGGGTAGTATCTAGCCCTCACAAAAACCTGCCCGTCTACTACATTAGATATTATGACAAACACCAACATAAACACACACTGCCAGAGAAAAATGTGAACGGATAATGATAGCATTCGGCTAACGCTAACATTATGCTAACGAGACGTTGACTTGAACCATAGACAGAACAAATATAAAATAGTGAAATAGTCCATGTCCTCTATACTATCCCTACATAACCCTAGAACCCTAGTCCTAGGTATAAGTGGATATAGTAATGATTTGTGGTCGTAGTTATCGTTTCAGTAGCACTTAGCCTCAGGGCTCTCTCTGTTTACTTTGACACTTTTTCCTCACAGAAAAAATTATAGCCTTTATCAAATCCTTTTTTTTCGTGAGTGAATTTTCCTTCACGATTCTTCCAACATCTGCAAATGTTAAAAGTGGTAAATTTCTTCAGGAACTTGAAAATACCCTCTCAAAATTATTACTGACTTTCTACTGTCTTGACGTTTAACAAGGAGTTCGGTAATGCTCCTCCGACTTATTTCCGCTTATTGTGAAAAAGGTCCATTGTCCGATTAATTCTGCACAAACAGCACAACAGCTTGGTTTCATGCGTAGCTGCAGTCTGCCAGAGCCACCCAAAGATTTCAGCCAAAGGGAATTAATTTACTAGATTTATTTTCCAATTACTTTCCATGTGCAGTACAGTCACATAGAGTGAAAATGAGGCTGGAACTCAACGCTCTGGGCTTGACTTTGTCAAATTGGTTTGGGAACTAGTTTCCGATGCGGAAGAACACAGCCCATAAATATTAGCTGCGTTTCCACTACCCTTGGAAATTCGCAAAATGTAAATATTGCTATAAAAACTGGAAATGGAAACACAGCTATTGAGTTCCACCTTCATTTGCACTCGACATGAATGTACTGCACATGGAAGTGATTGAAAAAAAAAATCTAGTAAAGTAATTTGCTTTGGCCAAAATCTTCAGGTGGCTCCACCAGACTGCACATGTCTTTGGACAATGGCTGAGTTGTCAAGAAAATGTTTCCACAAACTTATTCAACTCTGGGGACTGTGGGGAGACACTCAATTTGACCTGGGGGTGGCATATTCCTTTAAAACAAAATATAAACGATATATATTTACACGATACGGGGATAAGATGGGGGTCTAAAGGTTTTTTTTTTATGAATAATTCTGTATTTATTTTGTTAACAGTGGGTTATTTTGGGTCCATATTAACTTATTAGGGTCAGGTCGTTTTTCATTTCTTTTTCCACAAACGCATAGTAATAGTATTGAGTACTGTTATTGGCATATTTATTGCTGTTGATGGCTTTCATTTTGTATGTATGTGTATATATATATTGTCAGGATCGGGGTGAGGTGAAGAAGGACTCCAATGCACAGTGCAGAAGGGAAAAAGAATTTAATAACAAACTAAGAAACATAAAGACAAGACAGAGACAAAACCAAACCAAACCCTGGGAACGAACGGCCAGAGTCCGTGGTGATGATGAAGGTCCGGGTTATGGTGACTGAGGAGATGGGGAAAGTGTCCGGATTATGGAGGTGACATTATAGAATGGTCCCGCACTGGCAACTGTCAAGCCTTACTGCTTATATAGTTGCAGACGAGGAACGGCTTGCAGCTGCGCAGTGTGGGGACCAGGTGGATATGGAGATGACTGGGGGAAAGGTCACCGGAGCGGAGGTCATGACATATATATGTTATCAGATATACTTAATAAATCGTGTGTTCTTTTTCTTTTGGAGGAAGGAGATTTTCAGTAGAAAAGTTGATACAGTAAAAGGGCTTAGATTTTATGTTTTAACTTCCACCCACTCCATTTGATCATGCTTGTATTGCTTTTTTACTGTATGTTTTCCTTTTCTTTTGCATTTCTTAATATTCAAGTCAGTAAAATATTTTTTTATTATCTTAATTCCAGTGGTAGAATGCAACAGTATATTTATTTAAGAAGACACTTCCTTCTTTATTGTATTTCAGAGGGACATATTGTAGAAATGGGATGATACAGTGCGGTTTTGAGTATTTTCACTTCACAGCAAAAAGAAGGTTCTAGGTTCCATTCCAACCACAGACCTTTCTGTGTGGAGTTCTTTAAGGTCACTAATGTGTTCCTTTTTGATGAATTGTCTGATTGTGGAGGAGTTACACAACACTTCTGGTTCTAAAACATGTGGTCAGACCTGTTTTAAGGATCGGTCCTGGTCGTCCAATCCTGATGAAGACTGGAAGATTGACTGCATCCTCATCCAATGAATGAGTTTTGATTGATCTGATACTGTACATCACTGACATTAAAATAATTCCTCCTTAAAACTTCCTTTTACTTCTTCACTGTGACGCACTTTAACAGGTGAGTTCACATTAAAATCCTGTTAAAACTGCTTTTAAAGTTAGATCAGACTTGTTTTTCTGTCTCACTATTATGATGGACATTAATAGTTTTAAACTGAGGTGTAAAAGTTTATAAATTCATTGTAAATACCAGTTCAATAAGGTGGAAAATGTCTTTACTTCAGAGTAAATTGTTAGGGTTATTTTCCCTTAACAGTGTCTTCCAGGACCCACAACCTTTATATTTGATTAAAGTTTAGTTTATGGGTTTATATAGTGTTTTTATTTTATGATATGAATGTAATTATGTAGTTTCTACTGTCTGTCTCATACAGGACATTATTTTCTGTATCTGTCCTTACATGTGCTTTAGTCCAGAATTAGTTTAGTTTAATACATTATACTATTCCTTTATAAGGTTCTATAAACTATAACAGCCTTCAGTCTCTTATTTAAAGGTACTTTAGTGGATTTTACTTTAGTGGATTTTAAGCAGTAAATATTTGAAGTCTTCAGTAACAGGAAGTGAGTGTGACTTGTCCTGGGTTGGACTTGTGGACATTCATGGGCTTTGGAACGGACAGATTCAGACACTAATGTGTTGAATTAATAACATGTAGTGTGAACAGAGAAGGAAGAACTCTCAGTGTTCTATGTTCCAGATAAATACTGTACACTGTCACACCCTGCACCCATCTGTCATGGCTCACTTATAGTAGTTATGTAGTTTGGTGACATGTTTTGTGTTGGTTCCATCAGACGCTGCAGCAGCTGAATCTGTCCATGTTTGGAAGAACTGGATCATGGAAACATCATCTGGTAAGTCTAACAGAGTTTAGAATAAAGATAAAACATAAAGACATGATGTGAACACAAGTTAATCTGTTTAATGTGTTTGTACGTTTGTAGATCCAGTCAGTAGTGAATTTACAAACCCCTGTAAAAGCCTTTTAATGAAACAAACATGCTGATGTATTAGTGATGAGGGCTGCTGCAAACTGACTGCACTGTATGTGTTACTGGAGTACCACAGACACACACCACACAGACACGGGGAGAACATGTAAACTCCACACAGAAAGGTCTGGTGTGGGATATGAACCAGGGTCCTTCTGTCTGTGAGGCCCCTATTATATATCCTGTGTAGATAAATGTTAATATTTCATCAGCCAATGTCAGGTATCAGCTGATATATCAAATATCAATGTTTTTTAGCTTCAAATATCAGCATCAGCCAAAAAACTCTCATATCGGTCAGGCTCTAGTACCAATATATTTACTGTGAACTTGTGTATGCTGTAAAACAGTGGGTCACAGAGACAACAGTGTCTGTAGTGTGTATACATCACTGTATAATATCACTTGGGAATCTTGAAAAGGGGGGATGGCAAAAATCTATTTCTGGGTACCACGGTACCAGGTCCTTTTCATAATGGAAATGTAGTAAAAGTGACAGAGTCACATCGATACTAGTGGAAACACAGCAACTGGTTTATTCACAGCAAATCAAAGAATAACAAGAATAACTACAGATGAAACAACAAAGCAAACACTAGAATTAAACCCACTGAATCTAAATAAGAATAAGGAAAGCATATACAACAGCAAACTAAACTGAACAGCTGTTCATTCTGAACTAAATGTTTGAATTTATGAATGGACAAATATTCACTAATGGACCAAAACATGAATGACATATTAATGAATCACACCATGGGTCTGAGTTGTTAGTATTTGGAGTCAATCACAACACTGTAACAGGTGTGATGTATACATCTAAAACCATAATTACATTAATAATTAAACAGAACTTTAATGGAAGGAGAAAACATTTAATATCCAGACGATAATGTTTAAGATAATGACACTGAGGCAAAAGGAGAAAGTAGAGGAATTATTATATTTAATTTAATAATGAAATTAAACTATTATTCAATGCTTTTTAGAATTAAATGTCTTTAATATTACTGAACTTAAATCCACCAACTGTGACTCCTACTGAACTCCACATCTGACCTCACACTCCACCTACTGGACAAAAAAGGAAACTACAACTGAACTCATGGATAGATGCAGAAAGTGAACAGAACACAAACATGACTTTAACATCTGTAATAGACTCATTTCATTTCCATAATTTAACGTATTCATTTTTAATTATTGTTTTTAATAAAAGTCATATAATTGCAGATGGATTTGGACCAAACATTTATCTGATCTGATCAGTTTTGAACCCAGTTTTAGTTGTTTCTTCTCCTCAGTTGTTTTATTGGATCAATAATGTGACTTTTCTGAAACACATTTACATCTGTTCTTCTGACATGGTTGTGGAATAAATGAGAAGGTACTCACAACAGTTCAAGAACCTGAACCCTCTTCTTCTGTGCATTAATTATCATTGTTATTATTATCTTCATTGTCCACAGGAAGTGTCTCCACAGTGGACGTCTGCAGACAGACTGTCCTGTCAGAACAAATACACAAATATCTGAGTAAACCTCTGTCTGTCCTTACAGATGATCAACCTCTGAAGCGCAGCAACAGCTTTAAATGGCTTCCACCTGACAGTAAGTAAATACTTTAATTTATATCTAATGCAGCTTTGATAATGATTAAAAATAAGGATACATTGACCCACATTTTTTCATTTTCAATCTGATCACGATCAATTTGAATACGTGCCAGCCAATACAGATCCTATTGTGACACCAGAGCTCTGTTTGCTCTAATATTATTATCATTATTCAGGGCTCCCACTCCAAGTCAGACTGAAAATTCTCTGAATTTTTCCTGACTGACAAGTAGAAATGTCACAACCTTTTACAGAAACAAATGTATAATTTAACTAAACAACTGAATCCGTGTATTATTCTTTCATTAGTTTTTCAAAATAAAACCAAAAATAACGAAAAAACAACTTGTTTCTTCATTATTTGTTTCCAAAATCGTTTTTGTGTTGAAATGAATAATGGAAAAAACGAACAACAGCTGTTTCCCGTTTTATCCAATTTTGACCTGAAGCCAGTTGAGTAAAGCAGAAATGACCTTTGACCCGCAGTGACGATTATAGAAACCTATGTCCTATTTCGGGAAACTAAGAGGGTCACCGTAAGACCTGAAGATATGAACATGGAGAAAATTAGTGTCATTTTCCAGGTATTTTCTTTTTATAATAACACAAAAAATGTTTTATGACAAGTGAAGGGGAGAGCGTGGGTTGTCTCCAGGATTTGGTTCAGAGTGACAAGGTGTGGGTTGTGGTTCCATTTAAATAACACACATACACATGTCCTCATTGAAGGTTTATTCACTGTGGTCTGTAATAATACACAGTAACACTCCGTAAAACAATATATACATACAATAATAAACTAAGACCGACTATATGAGTCACTCAGATGTATTACATGGGTCATGGAACACACACACATCACCTCACAGAAATCACAGATGACAGCTAGCAATGCTAGCTGCTAGCATATTATCCTATTAGCTTCAACAGCATTAGCTTATTTGTATTACAGTACAACATGCTAACATCTACCCAAACTGTACTGTGTTATTTATCTCACCTTGTGGCATCTACACACAGTAATAAACCAGGAATAGATGAACAAAAAAGAGAAAAAGAAGCAGAGATGGTGAACTTGGCACGGTTACCTACAACACAGGCTAATAAAAAAACGGACTACGTTCATAACCGTCATAACATCAGAGGTGCGTTCAACAGCGTGAGACATTTAAAAACTTACAGAAAAGGAGTTATTCCTGAACAACTATAACTAAACAATCAAATAAACAATTAAACTGTATGGGCTTTCTAACGACAAGTGTATATGTATATCTTTCATATGCGTACAGCTTGTACTTAACCTTATGCATTAATGACAGGATAAGAGTTTACAGTTCTGCATCTGACATATGTCTTTTACACAGAATCTTTTCACCGACATTTCCGAGGATCTCTGAATACCGTGTTAGATATCTTAGCATGTGTTTTTCCATCGCCAAACAGCTGTTTAATCATACACAATGATCTTCAAGTCAGGTGGACATCTTTCTTTCGGTTGTTAAGGCTAATTTCTGGGTTACTCAACTTGCTTCAGGTCAAAGTTGGATAAAACGGGAAACGACCGTTATCCATTTTTCCATTATTAGTTTAAACACAAAAACAAAAAATGAAAAACAGATTGTACATTTATCACAGTTCATTCTTTTAGTACATGGCTTTACTTTATATGTGAAAAACCCACAGTTATTCTTCACTGAGTTGTTTTAATAACTGGTATGTTGATTTGATTTAGTAAATGGACTTTATTTTTGGTTAAAACAAACACCAGCTCAGTGACATCTGTTGCTGGATGTAAAGTTCACTTTAAAATAAAATAAACCAGCTCATCCCCACCTGTTTTTGTGGGTAGTGTCACTGAAGCTGGAGATGTGAACTCTGACCTTTGAGCAGTTGGACAGTGGACAATAGAGTGGAGAGTGTGTTCTTACCATATATAGACAGTAAAAAAAACCTGAAAAAAAACCCACTTAAAAATATTATTTATTTTTAATGGAACTATTTAGATACATTTTCAGGGTCTTCTAATTTATTTTTAATTGCTTTTATTCAACTGTAGAAAACTGTAGATATGATGTTGACGCCTCAAATTGATGTAATGAATAGGTTAATAATAAATGCGTCAGTTTTTGTCAGACCTACTGTTACTGACTATTGTTTTGTTTGAGTGACATCAGTTGATCAAGCCTTTTGTAATATTCCACACTTGTTTCGGTCTGTACCTTTGTGCAGGACTTTGCAGTCTCCTTATAATACTATGGGGTGATGGGCCAGTGTAGTCTGTGTCCCCCTGCATGTGTCGCAGCGCCACTGTAAAATATGGTTGCTCAAAGACATCATCTGATCTGTGACACTACATTTCATGTCCTTTTGCTCAACATCATCTGTGTGGAACCCAAAATATTTCCAATGACAGATGTTAAACTGCTTTTGGGGACAAACAACAGGATTAACTTCCACTAATGTTACTATGGTTACGGCTGTCAGCTGCTTCTTCATTTAAACCATCAGTTATTGTCTGATGGTTCTTCATTTAAACCAGGGGTGTCAAACTTATTTTAGTTCAGGGGCCACATTCAGCCGCTGTAGTAAAATAATATTAATAAAAGGATAAAAATGAATAAAATGTCAATGCCAAAAAATTATGTTTTTGAGGTTAAAAAAAGTCTAAATTCTCCCATAAAAATGTTTACATTTACAAACTGTACGTGAAGATAACACTTGACAAATATGAACAACCTGTAAATTCTTAAGAAAAATAAGTGCAATGTTGACAATATTACACTTTAGTTTATCATTTATACAAGTGCATCACAACTTACACAGTGGATCTACAAATATACACAACATTTAGTAACAGGTTGAATATTGGTAAAATTCTAAAAATATTTTAGGTTATTCAAAATGTTTTTGTAAAAGGCTAGTCTTTTTTGTACTTTATTTTACACTTAAACAGAAAGGAAAATTAGTTTAAGGTTTCTTTCCATTATTTCTAGGTTATTATGACAGTATTTTACTAATCTCATCCACTTTTATATTGAATTGACATAAAATTATTTTTACTTCCTTGATTATTAATTATTTTCAGTGTAACTTTTGCATTTCACACATTCATCCCAGGGGCCAGAATGAACCCTTTGGCGGGCCGCATTTGGCCCCAGGCCTTATGTTTGACACCTGTGATTTAAACCATCAGTTATTTCCTCATTCATATGGAGTACAACTGCCTAAAGAGTAGGTGATGCCTTCACTGAGTGAACTTACTCTGCTTTGGTTTCACTGGTTTCCTCAACTTGGGTGTTGATGTTTTCGATGATTAAATAAGTTCAGTGTATTTCCTCCTTTCGTTGCTACAGGCGTCCTGCATTCCTTTCATACAACAGTGGTTCGACTTGTTTGTATCCAAAAAACTTCCACACAGCTGAAGTGGCTTCTTTTTTATTTTTTTTAACCACTTCATGGGCTTTAGCTGCAGTACCACTGTCAGCCATTTTAACCCTAATGTGCTGATGAGTCACCCTGTGGGATGCAGATGAACACATGTCCACTGAGTGGAGGCATGACATTCATTCATTCATTCATTCATTATCTGAACCCGCTTTATCCTCACTAGGGTCGCGGGGGTCACTGGGGGCCTAATCCAGCTACAATGGGCGAAGGCGGGGTACACCCTGTATGAGACGCCAGTTCATCGCAGGGCTGAACATATATAGACAAACAATCACTCTCACATTCACACCTATGGACAATTTTAGATTAACCAATTAACCTATCAGTGCATGTGTTTGGATGGTGGGAGGAAACCGGAGTGCCCGGCGAAAACCCATGCGGACACGGGGAGGCACGAGTGCTAACCACTGCACCACCGTGCCGCCCAGTATTATCATGTATGATATAATATGGCCCACCTGTACATTGACGTATCAAACAGTTGAAGTCATCAGACAAGGCTTTGAATCAACTCAAACATCTCTTTAACATCTACTAATCATCAACATTTAAATTATTTGTCATTTCAGTGTCTGAGCTGAGGGTCGTTCTTCTAGGGAACAACTGGTCTGACAAGAACTCAGTAGTAAACCTGATCCTGGATCAGCAGGAACCCACTTCCTGTATGAAAATCAGTGGAACATTAAAAGATAAAGAAGTCATCATCATCAACACCCCAGATCATCTACTGTCTGACATCTCACACCACGAGCAGCTGAAGTTCTTAAAAGACTGTTCAGATGCTTCACATCCTGGACCTCATGTGTTCCTGCTGGTTCTACAGCCTGAAGACTTCACTGAAAAACACAAACAGAGAATAGAATCAGTCCTGGAAAACTTCAACGTCAAGTCATTTAATCAAACACTGGTTCTGATTTCACCAAGAAAACAGAGTCCAGGAACAGAAACATATGAACAATGTCCAGCTGTAAAAGACATGATCAGCAGAAGCAGATGTGGACATCTACAACTGGAGAACCTTCAACATGATAAACTGTTAACACGACTGGGTCAAATAGTGAAAGAGAACAATGGAGAACATCTGAGCTACGAAGAATTTGAGGAAACATCATCTTCTGTAGATGATCATGACACAGCTGCTGTTACATATGCTGGTAAGTGGAGGAACAGCTGTGATTTATTGTATAATTCTGCTGGTCTTAATAATGTTGTTACAGGGTTGACTGTGGGAAAACATGTCCACCAAGTGGTTCTGGGAACAACAAACCCCGCCCCCCTCACATCTCTCATCATTGTGAAAACAAACTTTTGGCGACGTTAACGTTCACCTTTGATCTACATTTACCAAAATAGGATCTGCTTACAAACACACAAATAAGCAGAGAGACTGACACACAGACAAAAACAAAACACACACACACACACACACACACACACACACACACACACACACACACACACACACACACACACCCACACACACACATTTGACTTAATTTGCCATATCTCTTATTGTGAAAACTCGGGTGACCAGATGAGGTTGGCTCAAATTCAGGACAGGGGGTTGATGCTGCACTGACGTAAATAGTCAATAAAAATATATGAATTTCCAAGCTTGTCAAATGAATGTTATTCTAGTCTATCAATAATAATCAAATATCATTAATACAAGTGGGCAATACACATACAGATGTTACCTTAAAATAGACCTAATGTTGAATGTGGAGACGTGGGAAGTTAAAAGATAACACAATAGGATAATAATGAAGCTACACTTCAAATATCTTCAAATCTTCATTCATCTATTAGAACTAATCTAATAATCAACCCTAACCTAACATTAATCAACTGCTGCCACAGCAATAAACATAGGCCTTCAAATGTAAATACATTAAAATAACACTGTTGAATGTGGAAAGTACAAAAATAACAATAATAATAAAATGACGTGTATAAAACAATGACATGTAATAGTGAAAGTAAATACTGTATGATTAGATAATGTAAGTTTTAAGGCTATTTGAATTATTTTGGTTACGTGATCAGGTCATTTAAATCAGATTTAGATGTTGTGAATTAATGACTACTGATGCTGCTGAGCTTTCAGTTCTGTGGTAAGCTTCATCCTTGTCCTCATGGCATCTTGCGCTCTCCTGCGTGTGTTGTGGTTCTTCATCTGCCATGTCACTATTGTTAGTGAATATTCGCACCACTCACTGTTTGCGTTAACTGTAACAATCAAATAGAACTAGAATGTGACAAAGATACAGAATAGTTCCATTGTAGGCGGCGCCGAACGCAGACATTTAAACATTCGTGGCTGCACAAGCAGCCTCAGCGGCAGTAGGGAAATGGTTTAAAATGTTTATTAAGTCAAGTCATTATTTGGTGTGAGTTTAATTTTCGGGACATGTACAACCAGATTCAGGATTCAGGACAACAGCTTGGAATTCGGGACTGTCCCAAATTTTTCGGGACATCTGGTCACCATAGTGAAAACACATTTTTGGCGACAGACCTTTTACCGACATTCACCAAAATGTATTACAATCATTTCTGGATCACTTTGCACTTTTTTCTGAAAATTTTATAAAACCTTTCCAGTCATTTTTGCGTAAAGCTGCTGAAAAACAAACAAACAAACAAACAGACACACAAAGCGACTCCAAAACGATACCCCTCTCCCCTTCAGGGGGGAAGGTTAATCAGACATCTGTGTCTCTGGGACAACGTCTTCATCTCACAGTGAGTAAAATCATCCTTGTACTGTTTGTCGTGTCCAGACTGAGCACCGTTAACTCTGACATATACTCAGTTCTACAGCTGTATTCATGTAAATATACAGTTTATATTAGAAATACAGTTATATGGACTCAGGTGTCACTGGGGTCAACAGGGTCAGTGTCAGGTGTTTGGGAACCATGACGTCCTGATGTGAAATGGACAAATGGAAGCAGGTGGAGAACATAATACTGATGGAGTCCTACTACAGTAGGAACCCCAGTGAGAGGGGACGGATGTAGACAATCAACAACCACACATGTACACTGATCAACAAATATCTTTTTTGACACAGTTTCAAATCTAAACCTGTATCGAAGTAGTAGCCTAAATATCCATCTACATTAGAGGTGTCCAATCCTGATCCTCAAGGACGACTGTCCTGCATGTTTTAGATGTTTTCCAACCCACCTGATTCAAATGATGAGCCTTTTATCAAGCTCTGCAGAAGCCTGATAACGTCTGTGAGGTGTGTTCAAAGAGGGAAACCTCTAAAACATGCAGGATACCGGTCCTCGAGGACCAGAATTGGGGACCCCTGATCGACCTGGATGATGAGTCGTGCGGTAGGAACAAATACATGGCAGTAGCTGGGATTATCCAACCCTGCTTATATAGTGTACAGTATCAACTGCAGACCGCGGCTCTGTGTCAGGTCCAGGTCCTGTGTCAGGTCCAGGTGTGTCTGGTTCCAGTTCAGCCAGGTCTTCCTTTCTGTCCCCACTCTCTGTGTGTCTGTCTGTTCATGTCCTAGGGCGGCATGGTGGTGCAGTAGTTAGCACTCGTGCCTCACAGCAAGAAGGACCCTTGTTCGAATCCCACACCAGACCTTTCTGTGTGGAGTTTGCATGTCCTCCCCGTGTCCGCGTGGGTTTTCGCCGGGCACTCCGGTTTCCTCCCACCATCCAAAGACATGCACTGATAGGTTAATTGGTTAATCTAAAATTGGCCATAGGTGTGAATGTGAGAGTGATTGTTTGTCTATATATGTTCAGCCCTGCGATGAACTGGCGTCTCATACAGGGTGTACCCCGCCTTCGCCCATTGTAGCTGGATTAGGCCCCCAGTGACCCCCGCGACCCTAGTGAGGATAAAGCGGGTTCAGATAATGAATGAATGAATGTTCATGTCCTTCTCATTGTCCTCCTGTTCTTCCTCTGTTCTGTACTTTCACTCCTTAGTTCACTAGGGTCCAGATCTGGTCCTCCAGGGCCACTATCCTGCATCTTTTACATCACAGGTGCCAAACATACGTGAGTTTATTATTATTGTTTTTTTTGGAGCAACACAAAAGAAAGATGTAACTAAAATGCTTTAAATATCCCTTGATACAGATTCCCCCAAAACAAACCAAAACCCAACTGAAAGTCACAGTGGAAAATCACTGGAAAAAACTGACAAAACAGATTTATTTGGAATATAAACAGAATTAGAACACTCAGATATCTGGAAACCACTTTTCTACGCTCCTTTTGGAATCTGATGGGTCACCCAGACTTACCAACACATGCTCCTTTGACAGTGGTTCATCACCTCCACTGGCTGCATACTGCATTCACACAAAACAACAAGAGGAACCAGGGACCCAGAAAAAGCCGGTCCGTCTGACGTCAGATGGACTTTAGTGTCACCCACATGGGGTTAAACCCATCCCTGATTGCAGTGAATCTGAAGTAGCATTAGCATCTACAAGAGAAGACAGCACGAAAACTAAGGGGATGATACTTGGGTAAGGGTAAATACATACACAGCGAGAGGGGAGGGGGTAACTTCTACTATAAACTTATAAACATTGTGTAATGCAATGTAAATACTGTATGAATGAAAAACATGCTCCATTCTCTGTCATTTCATATCTGCACTTTAGTATTTGCTACTGTAACTACAAAATGTCCCCAGCAGTGTTGCACATGCTGACCCAAAGTGAGTGGTCACCCATAGTTACGGGTCATTGAAAAAATATTTTGAATGATATTCGGGTTGCGCAACTGTTCTGTAACCACATGGACACTGTAATAGAACTGTTCTATAAACACATGTATACGGTAATAGAACTGTTCTATAAACACATGTATACGGTAATAGAACTGTTCTATAAACACATGTATACTGTAATAGAACTGTTCTATAAACACATGTATACTGTAACAGAACTGTTCTATGAACACATGTATACTGTAATAGAACTGTTCTATAAACACATGTATACGGTAATAGAACTGTTCTATAAACACATGTATACTGTAATAGAACTGTTCTATAAACACATGTATACTGTAATAGAACTGTTCTATAAACACATGTATACTGTAATAGAACTGTTCTATAAACACATGTATACTGTAATAGAACTGTTCTATAAACACATGTATACTGTAATAGAACTGTTCTATAAACACATGTATACTGTAACAGAACTGTTCTATAAACACATGTATACTGTAACAGAACTGTTCTATAAACACATGTATACGGTAACAGAACTGTTCTATAAACACATGTATACGGTAACAGAACTGTTCTATAAACACATGTATACGGTAATAGAACTGTTCTATAAACACATGTATACGGTAATAGAACTGTTCTATAAACACATGTATACGGTAATAGAACTGTTCTATAAACACATGTATACGGTAATAGAACTGTTCTATAAACACATGTATACTGTAACAGAACTGTTCTATAAACACATGTATACGGTAATAGAACTGTTGTATAAACACACATATAAAACACAGGATCGAGGCCCTCCAGGGCCATGACTGGACCCCTTGCCCTACTTCATCTTTTTCCACTCTTCCTCCTCACATCCATTTTTCCTGGCCCTGTAGCCTCCATGTTTATACTCAGGGACATTACTAGGTTTGAGAGACAGGGGTAGCTTAGCCACTAGAGGAGACAAAATATGGCATGTGCCAAAAGATTTTCAGAGCACCTACTAAGGCGTTGTCAATCAATTCATTATTTTAAGAGCATCACACTTTGGGGACACACTTCCCAACATTTTTAGTCTATTTAAAAATAGCTTTCATTATTTAATTGCTTGCTAAAGCTACTTCACTAGCTAAATGACACTAGCTAAAATGTGCTAAAATATAAAGAAAAATTTATGGTAGGTGCCATACATTCCTGCGCATACTGAAGAGGGCAAGTGCTTCACAACTCATCATCATGGAAACATTCTATAGAAGACTCTGTTCTCTAACCACCAGACTTACCAACATCTTCATAAACCACTGCCTTCCTCACTCTCGTCCACAGCCTGTCCTTCTGCCTCAACGCTTATGGCAGGGGTGCCCAATCCTGGTCCTCGATAGTTACTATCCTGCATGTTTTAGGTCTATCCCCCTTCCAACACATCTGATTCAAATGAGAAACTACTCATCCAGCTCTGCAAAAGATTGATAATGACCATCAGGTGTGTTGGAAGAGGGATACATCTAAAACATGCAGGATAGTAGCTCTCAGGGACCAGGATTGGTCACCCCTGCTTTATGGAGTTGAAAGACAAAAACATGGTGAAACCCTCAAGTTATAAATGGAAGTAAGCACATGGCTGTTAAATACCATAACACACCATCTTTATTCATAAAAGCGCTTTGAAACAGCCACAGCTGACACAAAGCGCTGCACACCAAATCAAATCAAATTTTATTTATATAGCACTCTTCCTACAAAAAATACAACACAAAGTGCTTTACAGCATTAAAAACATTAAAAACAAGTACCCATCCCTCCCACCATATATTCACAGAGCACACAAACACACATCAACACACCTACCCATACATGCACACGCATGCCCACACCTGGCACTGAGCATCATGGAAACATCTACCCTGGGGTCCTCCACACTGGGAGGGGCCCCAGGCCATGACCACTAGGGGGCGGTAGCACACGGAACCCTGATGCCGACAGACAGGGATAGCCCCCCCAACAAGGTGAGGAGCCAGCCGGGCCGAGGGGACCCGCGGGCAGTACCTCCAGCAGCAGGCCGGATACAACCCCCAGTGTGGAGTTAAAACATAAAAGTTTTAAGCTAAGAAATGCAGTAAAAACCTAAAACATACATAAGAGGTTAAAAGAGTAAAACACATAAAATAACAAGAACATAAACATTTTTAAAGTTAGTAAAAAGGTGAGTTTTTAACCTTCTTTTAAAAGTATCCACAGTCTCTGCAGCCCTGAGGTTCTCCGGCAGGCTGTTCCACAGGCGGGGGCCATAGTGGCTAAATGCCGCCTTGCCGTGGGTCTCAGTTCTGGCTCAGGGGACAGTTAAGTGGCCACTGCCGAAGGACCTCAGGGTCCGCGAGGGTCGATACGTAAAAAGCAGGTCAGATAAATAAGAAGGCACAAGGCTGTTAAGACATTTAAAAATTAATAAAAGAACCTTAAAATCAATCCTGAAGCGGACAGGGAGCCAATGCAGCGACTTTAAAACCAGTGTAATGTGTTCCCGCCCTCTGGTTCTTGTCAGCACGCAAGCAGCTGAGTTTTGCAATAATTGTAGGTTTAAAATGCTCTTTTTGGGAAGACCAGAGAGCAGGGCATTACAACAATCTAAGCGAGAAGAGATAAAAACATGCATTAGCACCTCCGTGCTGTCCTGAGAGAGAAACGGGTGGACTCTGGCTATGTTCTCAAGGTGGTAAAAACCGATCTTTGTTATATTTTTAATGTGTGGAATAAAATTCAGCTCAGACTCAAAAATTACGCCCAAGTTTTTTACAGATTTTGCTGGTTTAAAGCTTAGTAATTTAGATAAAAGTTTCTCTGGCCTTCAGGACCTATAACTAAAACTTCAGTTTTGTCCTGGTTGAGCTGTAGGAAATTCACTGCCATCCATGACTTGATGTCTAAAATACAATTTAAAAGGGTTTCTAATGGCCCTGTGTCATCAGGAGACACGGCAATGCACAGCTGTGTGTCGTCAGCGTAGCTATGGAAACTGATGCCGTGTCTCCTGATGACATCCCCAAGGGGCAACATATAAAGATTGAAAAGTATGGGACCTAAAATTGACCCCTGAGTAACCCCACAACTAATTCCATGGGTTCCCGAGGAACATGTATCCATACTTACATAAACGTATCGGTCTGTGAGGTAAGAATTGAACCAGTTAAAACAGTACCAGAGAGGCCGACCAGGTGTCTAAGTCTGTTTAATAATATGTGATGGTCTACTGTAACAAAGGCAGCGTTTAGATCAAGTAGAACCAACACTGTGAGTCTTTTATTATCTAAGTTCCACCTGAGGTAATTTAAAATCTTTAAAAGCACTGTCTCTGTACTGTGGTTCATCCTAAAACCAGACTAATGCTTTTCTAAGATGTTATTTCTATTTAAAAAGTCATTGACTTGGTTAAAAACCAGTTTCTCTAAAATGTTACTTAAAAAAGATAAGTTGGATACAGGTCGGTAGTTATTAAAGTCATTTGGATCTAAATTGCTCTTCTTCAGAAGGGGCTTCACCACCGCCATTTTAAAGGCAGTGGGGAAGACCCCCGTCTGAAGAGAGCAATTCATAATGTTTAAAAACTGTTTCTCAAAGAATCCATAAAATGATTTTCAAAGTGATGTGGGAATTGGGTCTAAAAGGCAGGTTGTTGGATTTACTTGAGAGAAAACTCGACCAAGTGTCCAAGCATCAACCAGGGCAAAACTCTCCAGTGTCTCCTCAGGCAAGGACACCTGATTAGGTATGTCAACAGGTAAAACTTGTAGGGATAAAAGGCTAGATCTGATGTCCTTGATATTGGTTCCAAAGTGGTCTCCAAAATTCCTGCAAAGAGTGTCAGTTGGTGACTTAAAAGCTTTATTAAGATTAGTGCCTGTTAAATTGTTAAAAGTGGAGAAGAGGAACTGGGGTTGTTTTTATGGTCTGTCATGAGTTGTGAAAAATATGAAGTTCTTTCCTGCTTAACTGCGTTATTATAGATTTTGAATTGTTGGCGTAAACTTTCGTAATGCACTACTAGTTTTGACTTCCTCCATCTCCTTTCGGCACTCCTGCAGTTTTGTTTTAATTGATTGATTTTATCATTTCTACTCCACGGGGGTATAGATTTTCTTTTGACTGTTTTAATTAAAAGTGGACCAACTGAGTCCAGGCTAGACTTCAGTTTACTGCTAAAATTGTCAACGATAAAATCACAGGGTGCAGGTAAAACTACTGCAGGAGTGCTCTGTAAAATTTAAATAAAATTTGCAGCCACTTCAGAACTTAGGTAGCGCTTCCTCACTGTTCTCACGGGGCCTCCTGCTGGTTAAAACTGGTGAGATTAAAAAACACACAGTAGTGGTCAACAACAGAGGACACACCCAGGGACAGGCCATGGGTTATGACCAAGTCCAGGGTGTGTCCTCTGTTGTGAGTTGGCCGTGTGACGTGTTGTTTGAAATCAAAGCAGTTTAAAAGATTTAGAAAGTCTCTGGACATTGGGTCCGAGACGACGTCGACATGTAAGTTAAAATCACCTGTTATTAAAATTTGATCATATTTTGTGTGAATGATTGATAAAAGCTCTGAGAATTCACTGATAAAAAGGGTGGAGTGTTGGGGTGGTCTATAAACTGTAACGCACAGGATATGAGTGCTGCTAAAAACAAAAGAGTGGTGTTCGAATGATGACTGCAAGGCATAAAACACAAAACAGGAGAACAAGACAATAAAAAATACCTAAAAATACTAAAACTACACAGATAGAAAAAATAAAATCAATGAGTCACTGAATTTAAGATGAGTTTTAAAGTTGGACAGTGTAGGTGTCTGACATTCAAAGGCAGTTTATTCCATAGGTTCGGTGCAGCAAGAGAAAAGGCTCTCTCCGCTCTGAGCTTCCGGTTAGACTTTCTTGTGTCCACCAGTAACCGGTCACATGACCTAAGAGTCTAGGTGGGAGTATACTGGTGGAGCAGCTCAGAGACGTAAAGGGGGCGAGACCATTCAAAGATTTAAAAACAAATGTAATAATTTTAAAATGAACTCTAAAATGCACAGGTAGCCAGTGGAGTGAGGCCAGTATGGGAATGGTGTGCTCTTGTTCACGTGCTCCAGTTAAAAGACATGGAGCAGCGTTCTGAACTAGATGGAGATGTGAGAGTGATGACTGGCTGACTCCAATGTATGGTGCATTACAGTAATCCAGGCAAGACGTAATGAAAGCATGGATTACTATTTCAAAGTCCTGCCTAGACAGGAAGGGTTTCACCTTTGCCAACCGCCTAAGGTGAAAAAAAAACTGGCCTTCACTCCAAATTTGACTGTCCAATTCAAAATCGCTGTCCATCCTAAAACCCAAATTCTTAGTCGTGGGCTTAGCATATGATGCCAGGGGGCCTAGGTTGAGGGGAAGAGCCCCACTGTCATGAAGGGTGAGGTGAAGAGAGGACCAATGCACAGTGCTGAAGGGAAAAATAATTTAATAAACAACTGAACAAAATCAGGACACAGACAGAAACAAAACCAAAACAAGACCAAACAAAACCTGGGGGTAGATCAGCCAGAGTCCGTGGTGTGAAAAATGTCCAGGTTATTGAGAACAGGGAAATGGCATAGTGTCCAGGTTATGGAGGCGAAAATGCTGAATGGTCCCGCACTGGCAACTGCAAGCAGATGAGCAACGGCTAGCAGCTGCACAGTGCGGGCCAGGTGATCTGGAGAGCAGTGGGGCAAAGGTCACTGGAGGAAAGGTCGTGACACCCACATGATCTACTAGGCCCAAACACCAACACTTCAGTCTTCTTCTCATTAAAATGTAAAAAGTTTAGGGCCATCCATGTTTTAACATCATGAAGACATTCAAGTAGGGGTGCAATGGAGAAGGCGTCCTTTCGTTTTAATGGTGTATATATATATATATATATATATATATATATATATATACGTATGTATATATATATATATATATATATATATATATATATATGTATGTATATATATATATATATATGTATATGTATATATATATATATATATATATATATGTATATATATATATATATATATGTATATGTATATATATATATATATATATATATATGTATGCATACACGTATATATTTGGCTATTATCTGCATTGCAATGGAAGGAGATTCCATGCCTTCAAAAAATAGATCCTAGAGGGGGCAGATGTAGCGAAAAGCGCATGGGGCCTAAGATTGAGACTTGTGGAACTCCGCAAGGCCAGTGGAGCAGACAAGGACTCAAAACTGGCGAGTCTTACAGATATATGTAGTTCTATCTGCTAAATAGGATCTGAACCATTCCAGAGCAGAGCCACAAATACCTACAAGCTGGTACCAACGGGACAGTAAAATGTCATGGTCCATCAAAAGCGGCTGTTAAATCAAGCAGGACAAGAATCACATCACCACACATACCACAATCAAATGCCAGGGGGATGTCATTAAAATCCCTTAACAATGCGGTTTCTGTTTTGAATCCGGATTGAAAAACCTCCAGGATATAATGCTCATTCAGGAAAGTTTTCAGTTGAGGATAGACAATTTTTTCCAATATTTTTGAGAGGAATGGCAGCTTTGAAATAGGACTAAAGTTAGCCAACACAGTCTGATCAAGACCAGATTTCTTAAGCAAGGGTTGCAGTGCTGCATGTTTAAAATTTGCAGGGACCACCCTGGAAGACAGACTACTGTTAATAATGGCCAAAGCCAACTGTTCCATCGTCAGATGGCCAAATCCTCTTTAAAAAAAACGAGTAGGGACAGCATCATGGGGGGAACAACAGACAGCGAACAACGTCCTCCAAAGCCGACAGAGTCACAGGCTCAAATCGATTAAAAAGAGCAGAACAAGAGACAGAGACCAGAGGATCAGAGAGACAACCTTATCTATGAAAAAGTGTAGAAAATTGTTGCACAAATCAGAAGAGGCCTCCAAACAGACAGACTGTGTGTGATATTACTGCCTTTTTTTTGGGGGGGGGGATTAAGAAAACAAAAAAAGATATAATTTGAAACCTCAGCAAAGCATGGATTGCTTTGACATGCAATCCATGGAGCCACCCTAAAATGGCTTCATTAACATTGAAGTTTCTACTCATTTGTCTTTCAGTCTCTCCAGTCAGTGTGCTGTTTCTTTTTCTTAGAATTTCTTAGACGTTTTCAGTGATAGTCATTTGTTTATTGTTTAATGACGGACACCACACTGTCCACATCATGTTTGGGGGAAAAAAAAAAATAGTGCGTTGTCTTACTGTGCGTTGTCTGCACTGCTGCTCGTATCAGTCAGGTTAGCTAGTGTATGCCTCATCAGATGGCCGTACGTTTTTTTCAGCTCATCTGGACGAAGTTCGCGATGAGCTATTGCCATCTTGCTTCATCCATCCTTTCCATCTATATTACCACACATGCGATGTGTGTCATTCACTCTCTTTTGTTTTGTCAGCCCACCACTCCTGTCTTACCTGCAGCAGCCATGTCTGGTTTTGGTCTGTGTTTGCACGCTGAGAGAGAGGGAGAGAAAGAATAACATGCGACTTGTGCTTCAGGAGCCGATGTCTCGATTAGTCAATGTTTCAGTTAATGCTATAGGACAAACCTTAGTTGAATACGTCCCTGTGGTGTGGTGTAACCCAAGTGCAGAACAGGAGACACTTATTAAAGTCCAAGCAGTTATTTATTAACAGACTGTTCAAATACACAATACAGCAGAGAGAGGTTATGTCACCTTTAAAGTCTTTTAGGGTTCTGAAGGAACAATGACGACTGAGGTCAGCAGATCTCTTCTCGCCTGAGGGCGAGGCTGGATCGGAGCCGGTTCTGGTCCAAGGTCGGGGCTAGCGGCGGGTCTCGAAGTCGATGTCCGTTCCGGGGTCGGGGTACGGTCCAAGGTCAGGGCAGGCGGCGAGGGGTGTAGCGGAATCCGGTCCAGGTTCAGTACCAACAGAATCAGGCAGAATACACAGGCAGAAAACAGAGGTCAGACGGAAAGAGGTCTGGTACATGGAACACAGATCAGAGAGTTTGCTGGAGAATCAGAGGAACGGATCATGATAATCTGGCAACTGACTCAGGTCTGAATGCAGTCTTCTATACATCTCACCTGATGAGTTCAGCTGAGCTCACCGGGTGAGTCGCATCTAATGATTGGCCAGGGAAACAGAACAGGGTGAAAGGTGAAACACAGAGCAGAGACACAGAGGCAGAGAAAACATACAAAGAGGAAACAGAAAGCTCAAAGATACAGAATATGACCAATGGTCCAAATTAATGTAGATCTTTTGTAGGTTAATATCCTTCTGTTTTTTACTGCAAATGATCCATGAGTTCAGTCCTATCTAATATCATCTTGTGTAGTTTAGAAACACCTGACATCTCCTGGACCTGCTCCACAAGCTGGACAGATTCTGTTACTGAAGAGAAAGAAACATCTCTGTACCAAAACCTAAATCCATCGGTTTTAGAACTGCTCCTGTTCCATTGCTGTCCTTCTGAGTCTAAACATCATGATGAAGATTGTCACTTCACTGTTAAGATCTTTGTTGTAAAAACACAGAACAATTGATTAGGTAACACAGCCTTGAAAATGAGGGGAAAGAAAAATAGTATTTTGTTACTTCTGTGAGATGTGAAATCATCTAATGTGAGAAAACTTAACTCAATGTCTTTTTGTTGCGTAATTATATCATAATAAAATGTTATTACGTCAAACTTTAGAGGAGGAAGAAATCGATACAGTTCCATCGACATCAACTACTTTGGAAAAACATTTAATATAAAACTTTGACTTTATTAAATCAACTCATCTTTATACAGTTTAACCATTATTAATGTCATTAATGATAGTTTACATTTTTGTGAAACTCTCCATTATATTTTCTTTGTCTTCACAGAACATGATCTGTTTGGGAAAAATGAAAACCAAAATAATAAAGACATCAAACCACCTTTAAACCTGGTTCTGTGTGGGAGCAGAACATCAGAGAAGACTTCAGTAGCCAGGGCCCTTCTAGGTCTGACTGAGCTTCCTTCAGGTTCTTCACTGTTTGTTAAACATCAGGAGGTCTGTGGACGTCAGGTTTCTGTGGTGGACCTGCCTGTCCTAAATGGAAGACCTCAGGAAGAAGTGATGAAAAACTCAATCCAGTCCATCTCCCTCTGTGAACCTGAGGGAGTCCACGCCTTCATCCTGGTCCTACCAGTAGGCCCACTCACTGATGAAGACAAGGTAGAGTTAGAGACCATCTACAACACATTCAGCTCTCAAATCAAGGACTTCAGTGTGATTGTGTTCACTGTGGAGTCAGATCCTACAGCTCCAGCTGTGGTGGACTTTGTAACAAAGACTAGTGACATCCAGGATCTGTGTCAGAGATATGGAGGAAGATCTGTCATTCTTAATGTCAGAGACAAACAGCAGGTCTGTGAGGTGTTGGACACTGTGGACAAAATGAGAATGTCCAAAGACAAACTGTCCTACACAGTAGAAACATTTGCACGAGTCCAAATAGGGAAGATCACCGAACTACAGGCTGAAAATGAAGATCTGAAAAACAAAGACCAAAACTCCTGTAAGTATTTAAATGTGTTTCTAAAATGTTTGATAGAACAATAGTCTGTGATTCAGCAGTGGTGTCTTTAATAACTGGACCTTTGATCATGTTACAGGTGATGAAGGTAAACAGAGTCAAGATTGTCTGAGGATTGTGTTGATCGGAAAAACCGGCAGTGGAAAGAGCTCCTCAGGAAACACCATCCTGGGAAGAAAACAGTTTAAAGCTGGAGTAAGTCAAACATCAGTCACTAAAGTTTGTCAGAAAGTACCAGATCAAGTACATGGTCGTTCTGTCGCTTTAGTCGACACTCCAGGTCTGTTCGATACAAACTTGACCAAGGAGCAGGTTCAGGAGGAGATGGTGAAATGCATCAGTCTTTTGGCTCCAGGACCACATGTCTTCCTGTTGGTCTTACAGATCGGCAGATTCACACCAGAAGAAAAAGAGGCACTACAGCTCATCAAAGAAGGATTTGGGAAGAACGCTGAAAAGTTCATCATCATCCTTTTGACACATGGAGATGACCTGGTAGCTGAGGGGATGTTGATTGATGAATACATAAGAGACAAATGTGATGATTCCTTTAAGAAGTTGCTCTCTGACTGTGGAGGAAGATACCATGTGTTCAATAACAGAGATAAAAACCCCACACAAGTCAATGAGCTGATGAAGAAGATCGACTCCATGGTGAAAGAAAATGGAGGAAGATGCTTCAGTAATGAGATGCTTCAAGAGGCTGAAGCAGCGATAAAGAAAGAGATGGAGAGACTGTTAAAGGAGAAAGAAGAAGAGATGAGGAAACAGAAGGAGGAGCTGGAAAGAAAACATGAGGAGGAAATGATGGAAATGAAAAGACGAATGGAAGAACAAAGAGAAGAAACTGAAAGAGTAAGAAAACAGAAAGAAGAAGAACTGAAAGACATGGAGGAAAAGATTAAGAGAGAACGTGAACAAAGGAAGAAAGAACAGGAAGAAAGAGAAGAAGAAGACAGAAGAAAGAAAGAACAAGATGGATGTCAACGACAGGCGTGGGAACAGAAACTTAAAGATCTGGAAACAAAGATAAGATCAGAGTCAGAATCTAAAGAAACTATCGATAGAAAACTGGAGGAGAGCAGAGAAGAAATGAGAAAACAACGAGAGGCCTGGGAGGAAGAAAGAAGACGAGAATGGAAGAAACGACAAGAAGAGAATGAAGAAAGAAAAAGAGAAGAAGAAGAAAAACTTAGAAAGCTTCAAGAACAATATGAACAAGAGAGAAAAGAATATGAAAGAAAAATAAGAGAAGATGAACAGATCAGAAAAGAAAATGAAGAACAACTGAGAAAAGAACTGGAGAAATATAAGAAAGAAATGGGTGATCTGAAGAAGAAACATGAGGAGGAGGCCAGAAAGAAAGGAGAAGAATTCAATGAGTTCAATCAGAAACTCAGAGGAGAATTTGAAAAGGAGGAAAAATATGAGAAACAAATAAAAAATGAAGATAAGAAATACAACTTGTTAAAGGTTCTGTCAGAATACAATGTAAAAGAATGGATAAACAAACCTCAGTAGGAAATCAATGTCTTGGTCAAATGTCTGGAAAAGAAGAAAATCAATCTGAAAAAAATCAGTGAGTTACTGAATGAACAGGAAAATGAAATGAAGAAAGCCAAAAGTCAGGAGGAAAAAGAAAATCTGCAGAAAAAACAGGAAGAAGAAATAAGTGACCAGATAAAGACACTCCTGAAAGACAGTGGCAATGAGTAAAAAAGACAATAGCCAATATTTATATATCGGCCATTATCTGATGTTTGCGATAACAGATATATTGGTAGATATATGAAACAAGAACTTTATTTACACAGAATATAATAATCTTATACTATGTAACTGTGTATATGTGGATTAACAGTTGCATAAATCTTTGTTTATTTTATAAAGATCATTAACTCAAAGCAAAGTAATGAAAAAAATGTGCTGTGGCTCAGTTGGTAGAGAAGGTTGTCCAACAACCGAAGGGTTGGCGATTCAAATCCCAATCTTTCCTAGTCATGTGCTGTTGAGTCCTTGGGCAAGGCACTTCACTCTCCTTGCCTCCAGTGCTGCTACTCACACTGGCGCATGGATGCATATGAATGTTTGGTAGTTGCAAAAATGGCAGCGGCGTTTCTGTCAGTCTACCCCAGGGCAGCTGTGGCTACATATATAGTTTACCACCACCAGAGGGAGCATGTGAGAGTGAATGAATAATGGGTCCAGTGTGCCCTTTGAGTATGCATTCCATAAAAAAAGTGTGATAAAATAGAATAAATTGTTATTATTATTATTATTATTATTATTATTATTATTATTATTATAGTGAGACCTCCCTTTAATGAGTTTAACTACAAACACACTATGAATGACAAGCAGTGTTGCCAACTCCCAAACAACGTAAGGAGCTAGGGGCACTTCCAAAATGCACTAGAATGCGCTAGGATATATATATATATATATATATATATATATATATATATATATATATATATATATATATATATATATATATATATATATATATATATATGTGTGTGTGTACACCCACACACTCTTACTTGACCACACTTTGTCTGACCCCTCCCCTGAGACCTCTTTGCCATGGAAGACCCTACCAGGAGTACTATAGGCTAGCCTGCTGGAATATAGGATTCCAGGCTAGCCTATAATACTCCAGACAACACAGCTCTTGGGTTCATTGGGGCACACAGACCTCTCCACCACGTTATGGTGATGGTCCTAGGAGAGGATATTTTTTGTTTGTTTACTTTGTGCGTGTGTGTTTTAAGTGGCATTGACAATGAAGGGAGAATTTAACTGTTTGTCTCAACTATAGATAGATAGATAAGTGCCCCTCACCTCACAATCACACGGGATCATTGTCGTACCTCCGTCTATACCAATGGTGTGCACATCGGTGCGCCGTGCCTCCCGTCCACAGTCTTGTCAGCCAGACAAGCAAATGGAGGTGAGGAAAAAGTATGAAAAATGAGGGTTTTATCTCTAGCGCCTGTCAATAAATTTCGCCCTAACTCACCTGCAAAAAAGCACTAGTTTTTGTGCCATGGGCGCTAAGGGGGTCTGAAAAAGCATTAAATATAGCGATAAATGCACCAAATTGGCAACAGTGATGACAAGAATAACTAGCTCTGAGAGTGCAAACCTCGGCCCCCCCTTTGAATGAAGAGAGGTCCGCCAGAATTTTCCTGTCTGTTAGCAAGATAACAAAAAAGTTATGGATGGATCCTGAGTAAATTTACAGGGTAGGTTTGTAACGAGTAGATCTCGAAATGATTACATTTTGGTGGTGATCTGAAAGAGATCTTGGATTCTGGATCACTTTGAAATGTATTCTCCATTTCCTGCAATGTAAAATTTCAAAGTGAACCAGAATCCAGGATCTCTTCTGCATCACCACCAAAATCGATCCATTTCCAGATCTGCCAATTACCAACCTACCCTGTAAATTTAATCAAGATCCGTCCATAACGTTTTGAGTTTTCTTGCTAACAGACAGGCAGACAGACAAAAGGATGTTTTCCTTCATAAATGTGGACGTGTGGATAAAACTTCCCATGTGCAGAGTGAATTACATTAGTACAAATTTGTTCCTGATTGGAACAAGTGTTACAACTGACCTGTGTTTCCAGTGTCCCCAGTCTTCCCTACACTATCTGCAGGATGAACTGTGAGGTATATGGGAAGCACACAGCTATGTTAGTTCATAAGCTGAGGGGCGTTCAGACCCAGGGGACATGCACTCCTTTCATCAGAGTGCTCATAGGTGGTGGGGGTTCAGAGCGGAGGAGTGTTATAGCGGTTCTTGTTGAAGTGCGTGCAGGGCTGGGGTGGTTAGGAGAGAGAGAGGAGCAGTGCTAGTTGGAGTGAAGGGTAGGGATGGTTTGGAACAGGGACTGGCCGTCCTTGTCAGAGTGTTTGCAGCATGGGGTGGTTCGATACGTGTTTTTTTTTAAACCATCTTTAAACATTTGTACTTGTGTTCTCAGGCCATTTGACCACATAATTAAAATACTATTTTCACCACTGGATTGCTGAGCAGAATAAATTCCTTAATTTGAAATATTCACTATTTTTGTGAGAGTGCGGTTTTTAGATGATGATTTATATGAAATGTTCATGTCAGGTGGAAGTTGTCTTTTATAATCTATTGTTTTCCGTTTTATTTCAGTAAACTACATGTAAACTACTTTCACATGCTGTAACAGTAGTACTTGGGTACACTGATGTTTCCTATTGTTTATTGCATTTGTGTTTAGGTGTAATTCCAGTTTGTTTCATTTCTGTTTAGTGTCATTATATTCACATGTGATGTATTTATACTCAAAACCTTATTCGACAAATGATTAGAAACAAACCCGTTCATAACAGACTGTGCATTCTATATTTGACAAACATTTAGTGGTAAATTTTTCTCAAAAATGTTCTTTTAACAAAAATAATTTTTTACTCTATAAATAATTTAAAGATTATACATAAAAATCTTCACGTACTGGACTAAGATTCTTCATATCAAACTGCAAAATAAATCCTGTAAAATACTGAATATGATTCTGATTCATTATTTGAGTCTGTTGTTTAAATCACTTCAAGCCTTGTGCGGTCCTTCAGGTCAAAGTGACCCGGTGGCCCACAAATGTACCTTTTTATACGTAATGTATGGTGCCATTGCTTACTACTGAAAACAGTAAAATATCCTTGGGGGGGTGGGGTGATGAGTCTATGGAACTGAACTTTGGAATCATGGTCTTTAAGACACGATTGTAGGACACAACCTGTGTGCCTTGTACGAAGGACCGCACAAGGGTAAGACTTTATTTGACAGCTCCTTGGTTTTTCCTTTTTTTTGGTTCATGCTAACGATTCATTCTCTGTAAATCTTTTTCATTCTTTAACATTAAACCTGAACCTGCAACAAAAGCAACCAAATTCATCATCACTTTCATCTCCAGTAAGTGTCTGTTCATTTTACACTGACAGGAAGTAGAAACTGTTTATATAGTTAATATTAATATAAATAATATACATTTGTCAACATCGACATCCTTCAAGGGGACATATCATGCAAAATGCCCTTTTTAATGTTTTGTCTGTGTGTGAGGAGACTGCACCACATCCCACCCACCAGCTCAGATAATCCCACCTACAGGTCACAGACACCTCTGCTCAGACTCACAGATCCTCCATTATTTTCTATCGTATCCCGGTGTGTGTCCAGTGCATTTGGGTCTGGGCCCTGGTGGCTGTGTGCATCTGGGTCCACAGTTGGTCTGACCTGGGTTGATGGGCTCATCTGGCTGGCCTGGGTCCAGACGAAACAGATCCAAAGGCACTGGTGCTGTTAACGGACCAAGACCTGAAGGTACCAGGGCTGTAAAACTCAGCACTAGCTCCACTTTGATTCTCTCCAGATGATTTTATTTCATCAGGGTCTTTGTCTGTTTTTCTCTGCTTCAACGTTTTTCCCGTTCCATTTCTTTCTCTTTTTGAAAGAGTGTTTTGAAAACAGCTGTTTCTCCAGGTTGAAGAGGCTCTTAAGTTCTATTGTTTTAGTTTGGGTTGGAGGTGACTGGTTGTTAAGTTTAAACGTTTATTAAACAAATACACAGAGAAAACCTTTGATGTAATTTCATCTCAGCTGAGAGGGGTGAGGACCAAGAGAAGGCAGAACAGCAACGCGGCTCCTAGTTCTGAATTCAAATGACGCTCACTTCCCGGGTTCTTCCTCTGGGCAAAGAGTTTTGTTGAAACCACAAGCCCTGCCCAGTGACATCACTCACTGAACAGGAAGAAAGGGCATGTGGTTACATGGGATTGTTAGATTGGGGGAGCGTCATATTACACAGTTTCATGAGAACACCTCATTGGTCAAATTGCCTCTAAGGTGTGACCCATTCCTAAGCGGGAAAATATTAAGCTGAGACAAAAGAATTCTTAAATTTCTGCTTCAGGAATTCAAAATACACACATACTGGTATATTTACTTCACACTGCTGGTCCTATTTTTGGTTTAGTTTCATTAGATGTAGATTAAGTTTTTTCCCTTTAGTTTAGTTTAGTTTAGTGGTGACGGGTCTATGTGGGTCGACCTTGTCCTGCATCTCCATCTTCTGTTCTGTTTGGCCAGACTCTACAGCCCTTTTGGTTTCTTTGAGCTGATTTATTAGTAGTATATAGTAGTAGTAATAGTATTATTAGTAGTAGTTGTTAAATAATTCTATATTAGCTTGTCCATTTTATCACATTAATTTGTAAATAAATCAATTCCAGTGGTGTATGCTTCTACAACATGAGCTTAATGTGTGGCTGTTTGATAAAAGGAGTCTTATGATGTTATTGTCAGCACATTGTTGTATGAGAATGTTATTTTGTCGGTAAGAGAATGTTATTTTGTCGGTAACTGGAGAGGAGAAGATGCCCAGCTGATGGAATATCAAGGTTAGCAACACAGGAACTGAGTGATCCCAGATGCCGAGTAGGCGGCTGCAGAGACGAGACAAACAGATGAGAACCACGATCGTGTAATGTGAGAATGTGAGACACTTGACAAACACTAATGCAGGGTTATCGACAGGAACCTTGCTCAGCCTGATGGTAAGAATGCTAGGGAAGCCCACCGGTGGCCTGCCATATTTTTGTAAAAAAAAAAAAAAGTTATGAAATCATGGTTATTATGTGTTATTGTGTTTATTAACAATACTTGTACCAACTACAGAGTCTAAGTAAAGGGCGAAAAAGGATCATACAATAGTCACATTTAAATGTAAAATAAATTAACATCAATGTGCTCCCACTTGAAAACCCTCGGTCTCGCTAGATTAAGAGTCCCCAAACCTTTTCTTATCAGGACCACATAACTTTTTCCTTCTCTGATGGGGGGCCGGGGTAGGTTGTAACAGAATAAGTTTGACGATTGCAGGAGTGCCTAAATTAAAAGATTTACTGTTTTGCAGGAAGCCACACATAACCAAATAATAATCTCTGGGTTCTTCACAGAATGGAATATTAACTTTATGTTGTGCTGTGCACAATCTTTACAGGAAATAGTTCAGATTAGTTGTCAGAGCAGAATCTCTCACTTAAATGACCCATATTAGTGCCCTGCACGGGCCTATTATCTTGGCCCGAGCCCGGCCCTGGCCCAAGGGGGTGGAGCCCCAGCCCGGCCCGGTCCGACTGTTTGTTTTAACCTCCCATAAGAATGTTTTAGCGCGATAGAACGCTATATTCATTGAGTGCGTTCGTAAATTCAATCTGCCGCTCTGAAAATGGGATAACGCTCTGCAGTTAGAAAAAACAGCATTCTATATTTTCTGTGAATAACCGAATGGTTTCTGACAGATCAATGTGGACATAAAAGAGCAGGTTAAAACAGGGGCTCATGTTTCGATCAGCAGCTTGAGAACTCGGTCTGTGACCGCTGCTGGATCCGCCACATATACAGTGTGCATACAACACACTGAACAAACCCATTTGGCTCATCTTGAAGGGTTGTAATAAGTTGAAACTTAGTCCAGAACGGAGATTTTCCCTTAGTGTTGTTCACTCTCTTCAATTCACCATTGTCAATCTTTGTCTTATGTCGTTCTCCATGATTGTGATGGGAGTCGGGAAGTCGTGCGAATCGGATAGTGAGGGTGGCTACCGTATGCCCATATAAGGGAGGCTACCATATGCCCATATAAGGGAGATGCCGGGAAGAGCAGCAGCTGCTGTGTTCAATTGTTTCCATTTAAACACAACACAGATTTTTTTTTAATTAAATTGAGAAATAAAAGTGCCTGAGCCCAGCCCGTGTCCGAGGTAATTATACGGTCGTCGGCCCGAAGCCCAGCCCTCGGGCTGTCGAGCCCCTCGGGCCTAGGGCTCTGGTGCAGGACTCTAAGCCATATGAGCAGTCGCTTAAAGTTTTTGTGTCCCTCTGTGTAGAGGTCTGTCTGGGTCTGCGTACATCTCTGTGCACAGACCCCAGTTCAGACAGGAATTCTTGCAACTGCTCGTGTTTAAGCCCTTTTGCTCTAATGAAGTTTATGCATGACACTCAACCTTCATGACAGAATCCTACGTCAAGACTTTGCAGCACAGCACTTGCTGGTGAATTAGGCAGTGAACTTATAGCAGGGGGTGAGACCCCATTATTCCATCTCTCGGTTCATGTGTCGTTTTAGACGCACTGTACTAGGAGCCTCGTCAGTAGTGATGTTGGACAGCTTTGACCAGCCCAGGTCCAACTTTTCCATGGTTTGGCACACTTTGCCAAAAATATCCTCCCCCATCGTAGTCTATTTCAGACTTTCAGGGGCTGCCATCTCCTCGCACATCTCAAAGTTTGCACTAACTTCACGAATAAAAATGAGCAGCTGCATGTGTCCTGCACATCCATCCTCTCACCCAATATTAATGAAAAAACCTTCTAATTCTTTTTGTCTTCTGCTGCAGCTGGGCATATGTATATCATTATCACTGAGTTCTTCAAATCCTCTGGTGATTGTCCTCGCCAGATGCACCTGGTGATAGACTCACGCCAGACATCTGTCTTCTCGGGACACACCTCCTCCGTGACAGCATTCAAACATTTCTTGACAAACTCTCCAAAGTTTGCCGCTGCTCGCTATCAGTTCAGCAACCTGAACGCTGTCCCAAATGGATAACTGGTTTAGCTGAGCTTGACATACAACATACATACTACTAACTGTCCACTTTGTAGCTTTGAAACTTTGTCTGTTTACATTTGGCCTTGCAAGCTATCACACTTGTCTTTATGATGGGATTCATAGTCTCGACACAGAATGTTTTCTTTGAATACTGCGACTGCCCCTTGATAGACGAGACAAACAGCCTTTTCTATGCATTGAACAAAAAATAATCGTTTGTCCACTGCAGGTTAAATACTATGCATTCTGAATGAATTTTTCTGTTACTTAACCTTTTTGCGGGTCTCAGATGTTTTTTCTTGGGGTTGCCAGATAGGGGCAGACTGCAGAAGGGTGGAATAGAATGTCACATTCTATGTCTGTGAAGTAGTTACTAATAGCTAATTAATAATGAAAAGGGTTAATAGCTAAGAAACATTTTATTACAAAAGCCAATCTTTATTATCAAATACAAATACACATACAGTATATGAAAAAAATATGGAGGCAGGACGTAGTTTGGGGACTACTGCTCTAGACTGTCACTGTTATCAAATACTGTGAATTAAAACTGGAATTGGTTTGTGCAATGTATGAATAAAAGAACCAAAAATGTCAACAAAGTGTAAAGGGTGAATTTCATTATTATGATTGGATAGATGTGCAGACGGGTACAACAGCAATAAAAATATTTCATGTAAAAAATAAAATAAACATGCACTTTCCTGGATCTCAATAGTTTAAAATATGCAAATATTTTATGCCATGTCAGAGACTAATTTCTGTCCCCATTTGGTACAGACAATAAAATATTCTATTGTAGGCCTCGACTGATTATCGGCCACACTGATGTTTCGGGTCGATATTCTGTATTCTAGGGTTATCGTGTCAGCCATAATTTCCACCGATAAAATAATATAATTTTCACAACCAATTTTGCAGCCTTTTCCTTCTGAGTGCAGCTGTCTTAACTTCACCTGCTCTCACCATTCTTAAGGGAGGGAGATATCATATATGTAGGAGGTGCAATAACTCATACGGTGCAATAATGCTGTGCAATTACTGAGTACTGTTTTTTTCTGTACTCTCACTTTTTGTCTTTATTTTATTCTGTTTTTATTTTATTTATTTCTTGTACAAGCTGCTGGAAATCTAATTTCCCCAAGGGTGCCACCCCAAAGGGATCAATAAAGTCTGTCTAAGTCTAAGTCTAAGTGTATGAGTGCTGCCACGCCCCTCACAGCATCTGATTTGTTTGGCACAAAAAATACAGCCAATCAACACGCAAGGCTGTTGAACGCTGTGAATGGTTATAAAGTGGGGGCACAGTAGGAGTACTTGAAACAGAACAAGTTCCCTTCAAGTTAAGCATACACGAAGCCTTAGCCCATGCAATAAAACACAAACACACCAAAGCACAGCATCAAAGTTCATCAGGTTGCTATCATATCACTCTGGTACCTCCACTATGATTTTCACATGAACCGTTTGAACCAGTGTACTGTCTGTTTGAACATGTCAAATATGTTCAGCAGCACAGTTCACACAACCACGTCTATGTGCTCAACTGTCATGGAAGAAGGTAGCAGCATATGTAGAATACAAACATGTTCGAAATTTGGAACCCTTTTACACTGCATAAGGCAGACAACAGTGTGCACATGGCAAATTAGCTTTAGCATTAGTGTAGCACTACTGTATTTGCTTCAATATTTGAACCAAAGGCATCCACACTTCAACAGCACTTCGTCAAAGCAGAGGTAAAGCCTGAGGGTTCACCAAGCTTATAAGGAACTGGGGGAAACCTTGCAAATGACAGTGTAACCCCCAAATTAACCCAATCAATATAACTAGGGAACTACTGTCGAAAGTGACCTACAGCTGTGTGTCATTGCAGACCCAAATATTGTGTTTTTCTTATGGTGTGCATTCCTTGTTGTGTACATTCTTTGATTTGTTATGATTTGCAGTGTATATTTTTTGATTTGTGTGATTTGCAGTATTCGGACATTTAATTTAAGACTGGGTCGGTAATTAACAACAGCTGAACATTACCTCCAGCTGATTTCCTCTGATGAGGGTGGGGTATAAAAGGAGCTGGAGGATGCGGGGGTCAAAAGCGGGGGTCGCAGCACGGGAAGAGGAAGTGGCACGGAGCGGGAGAGAGAAGCCTGACCGGAGGAACGGCAGAGCGAAGGAATGGGACGCAGACGGCGCAGGGCAGTGGTAGTGACAGGTGCGGGAAAGTGGAGTGACGGTGGCCAGACGAACCAGGATGACGGTGAGTCGGGGGGAGGAGATCTGTCCAGCATGACGAAAGGACGGCAGGGCCAGTCCGGACCTTGGAAACACCGAGTGGACAATTTATTTTAATTTAGTCTTTTACTAAGGACTAAGCAGTTGGTGCTTATTTTATCCTTTTTATCATTTTAACCTGTGCCTACATATTGACATGGAACTTGTAAGTTTGTAAGTTAAATCTTCATTTCAGTGCTTGTGGATGGGTAGACAGCCAGAATTAATCCATATATAAGACACACTGTGGTTTTTGGAGGAAATTTAAGTCTTTTAAGTGCACCTTATAGTCCAGGAAATACAGTAACCTTGTGTTTCCCAAATGTCATGTTATTTCCTATTAAGAAATTGGCATGGACATTTTAAAAACATCCGAATATTGGTATGGACACCATAGCGTCCATACGCAATTTTACATCTGTTCTGATAGTGGAAGGGTGAGATGACATTACTCTTCTGGTTCTAAAACAAGCATGTCAAACATACGGCCCGCGGTCCGGACCCGGCCCGTTGGATGATTTAATCCGGCCCGTCATAAATTTCTGAGTATGTCAAAAAAAGAAGCGAGTCACTAGCTCATTTCTATCAAAAGTTATGATTTTTTAAAATAAATACAAACCAAATGCTCCCTCGGGCCACTAGAGGGCAGTAAATGTGTAAAAGAGCTCCCGTCCAGCATGACACGAGTTAGTACCAGGAAATATACATTCGCAACGTGATGTGTCCAACTAGAAATAAACCGGCAAGCTTGCTTCACCATTCACCACTACTACTAAACAAGTTATCGGTCAACACACCCTTCCCAAAATGGCACTGTCAAAAAAAAGAAAAGTGGACACAGAGTGAAGGGTTTTCCAGGAAAAATGGACTGAGAATTATTTATTCACAGAAGTGAATGCAAAACCATTGATCTTGGTTTGTAATCAGCAAGTTGCAGTGTTCAAAGACTTTAATATTCGGCGCCACTACGAGACTTATCATAAAGACAAGTATGACCACTTGAAAGGACAAATAAGAAAAGACAAGATAAACAAATTGGTCGCTGGTCTGAAGAAACAGCAGTCTGCTTTTACGCGCAGCCGCGATATCGCTGATGGGTCTGTAAGAGCCAGCTACATTAATGCCAACGAGCTGGTGCAGGCATCCAAGCCATTTGCTGATGGGGAGTTTGTAAAAACATGCACGCTGAAGGCTGCAGAAGTCGTGTGCCCTGAAAAGAGACCTGCCTTTGCCAATATTAGTCTAACGAGGAACACTGTCGCAGATCGGGTGACAGAACTCTCATGTGACTTGAGCAGCCAATTGAAAGAGAAAATCAAATCATTTATCGCATTTTCAATTGCAATAGATGAGAGCACCGATGTCACAGATATTGTGACATCGGTGACTTTCTCCTCTGACAGCGAACAGAGCAGTCGCATTCTTTTTCTCTCCTCTTTTCCCCGACCTTGGCTTTATCTTGCAGCTGCTACTAGGCCTCTACGGCTGTGTCTCTCCTGTGTGCGCCTGTCTCGTGTAACAATCTTATTTCTGAGCCCCATCGACTTCTTCTTTGCTAAATCATGGAAATTATTAACTGGGCATTTAACGCGATTGATACTATCCATTCATCAAGGAAAGCAGGACCCGGAGATAGTCCCTGCCCTGACGGCACCATCCT
Organism: Siphamia tubifer; assembly: GCA_020466265.1. Lineage (NCBI taxonomy): Eukaryota > Metazoa > Chordata > Actinopteri > Kurtiformes > Apogonidae > Siphamia > Siphamia tubifer. The sequence continues at coordinate 6,938,950 of CM035791.1, forward strand.
ATCAGGTTTTTCCCAAGATTCCTGGCGAGAATGGCGGGTCAGCTGCCTGACACCTCTGTCCATCGAGGATATTGAGGATGTGTATCTGTTTGGATTCATGGTGGTAACTTTCCTCACGTTTGGCTTGGGAGGAATGCTGATCCATCGCAGAGTGGGGAAGATCGCAGCACCGAAAAGGCCACTGATGCTGCGAGAAGAAATTCGGGAGCACCTCACGTAACTCACTGACACCGTAACCGGACTAAGACTGTCTATGACCCAGTCCCAGGACAATCTTGTGAACTGTGTGGGACAGTTTAGCTCCACGGTGGCTCAGTCTGCTAGTTCGGGGAACGACCTGCTGAATCGTTCGGGAGAGTCACAGAAGAGACTGGATTACATTTCTGGACAGCTGGGTGAAGCTCTGAGAGCTCTATCAGCGCGGGGTCAATGAGTGCTGTGTGGGGCGATGTCAAAAGTAATGGGGTACATGAAACCCACAAGGGGTTAAGTTTTTGGTCTATCTCCCAAAGCAAAGAAGATGTCCTTGTTTCTATCTCTGGCTCCTTTGTTTTCCCTAATGTGTCCAGTTTTCCAGTGCTCAAGGGCACTGGAACTCCAACAACTCCTGTGTTTATACTCTGTTTGCACCTTTATCTTTGTTTTCACCATGTGGTCATTTTGTGTGTACTACAAAAAGTCCCATCTCATGAATCCTTGAGTACTGTGTTCACGTTTTTGTTTAAAGTAGGATATGTCTTCCTTGTGCATCTGCTGCTGTTTTCCTTTCCTTATCCAGTTTCCAGTGCTCAAGGGCGCTGGAACTATCCAGGGTAGCGGTTGGTCAAACTAAAATTTCTGTTTGTGTGCCTTGGATATGCAAATGACAAATAAAAGTGATTCTGATTCTGCTCAACTGGCCATATTCATTAGAGGTGTTGATGAAACTTTGACCATCACCGAGGAGCTGCTTGAATTGGTGCCCATGAATGTCACCACAACAACAGATGACATTTTCAGCGCTCTCGTTGGAGCGCTGGACAAGGTGGAGGCGGACTGGTCCAGTTCTGTGAGCCTGGCGGCCGACGGTGCGCCATCAATGGTGGGGAGAAAGGCAGGCGTTGCCACAAAATTCCGTGACAAAGTACAGACCGCAAATGGAGGACAGGAGTTTTGGGCATTTCACTGTATTTTGCACCAGGAGGCGTTATGTTGCAAAACACTGCAAATGGACCATGTTATGAGTGTGGTTGTGAAAACTGTCAATTTCATCAGAGCTCGCGGTCTAAATCACCGCCAGTTTGACTCATTTCTCAGTGATCATGACATTCATGCTGGCCTACCATACCACACTGACGTGCGTTGGTTAAGCAGAGGTGCAGTACTCAAGCGCTTCTTTGAGCTACGAGGCGAAATTGGACAGTTCATGGAGAAGAAGGGACGCCCAGTAAAGGAACTTCAATGCAAGGAATGGGTGCAGGATCTTGCCTTCATGGTTGATATTACGCAACACTTGAATACACTTAACACTACATTGCAGGGCCATAACAGAGTTGTCACTCAATATTACGACAGCATAAGTGCGTTCAAGATGAAACTGTCACTGTGGGAGACGCAGCTATCCAGCGGGGACACCACGCACTTCTCATGTCTCACAGCTGTGCGTCCAAAGGCACCGGATCGTCCTGATTTGGATAAATATAAAGACAACATAACAGATTTGCTGCGAGAGTTTGAGCGGAGGTTTCAGGTTTTCAGTGAACTTGAGAACAAATTCAGCTTTTTTCGCTCGACATTTACAGTGAAGCCTTCTGATGTGCCAGCTGACATTCAGCTCGAGCTTCTTGACTTGCAGTGCGATTCCGCTATGAAGGATAAATTTGGGTCCGTGGGATTGGATACGTTTTATCAGTATCTTGTGCCAGGTTACCCCAAATTAACAGCCATGGCTGCAAAGGTTCTCTCCATGTTTGGGACTACTTTAAACAGCTAGTTGTTTTTATCTATTTATACATCTACTTATCTCATTCATTTAAGATACATATTTATATTAATACATTTTTACATCTTTTAAGTACTCAGTATTGCACTCATTGCACTTTTATTATTGCGCTGTATTGTATTGTGTTGTGTTGTATTGTATTGTGTTGTATTGTATTGTGTTGTCTTAGCAGTCGTGCACAGTGTTTCCCCTTTTAATTTCACTGCATGGTTTTACTTTGTATTTCCGGTGCATGTGACGAATAAAGAACCTTGTACCTTGTACCTTGTACTTATCTTTGTGAACAGGTGTTCTCCGAGATGAACAATAATAAAACAAAGCAGTGCTCAAGGTTAACAAATGAACACTTGAATGACATTGTTAAATGTGCTGCTACTCAGGATTTTACACCTGATATCGACGCACTTGTAAAGGCAAAAAGATGCCAAGTTTCAGGAGCCAGCAGCAGCATGTAGACTGCAGGAGTGCAGTGAGAGAGAGAAAAAAGTGTGATGACACGACATTTGTTTGCACTCATGAATACAGATCATTAAAAATAAGGTTAATCTGGTTTCATATTAAAGACAATTAATATTGTGCAGTATATTCTCAGCTTCAGTAGGCCCAGCCTAGTAGTTTGAGCTGATGTAGTCTAATCTTATTGCTCATGCACTGCTAAAACTTTTATTTTGTATTTTTATTTATTATTAGGTTCAGGTGTAAAACTGCATTCATTCAACTGTTAAAATAAACCAGTTGTTAACACATTCAATGCCAAACATGAAAATCATTTTTTTCTCCATTGTTTGTGAATAAATGTGTTGTGCTCAGAAAAGATCCCTTGTCATCCGTGATTATAATATGTAGGGTAGGCTACAAATGTAGGCTGAATGATAAAGCATCGTACTGAAAAACAAAGCTAAATAGTTGGAGTTGACATTCTTTTACTGTTCGGGCCCACCTGAGAACAGAAAGTCTGGATCTGGCCCCAGAGTTGACATGCCTGTTCTAAAACATGTGGTCAGACCTGTTTTAAGGATCGGTCCTGGTCGTCCAATCCTGATGAAGACTGGAAGATTGACTGCATCCTCATCCAATGAATGAGTTTTGATTGATCTGATACTGTACATCACTGAAATGACAGAGACATTAAAATAATTCCTCCTTAAAACTTCCTTTTACTTCTTCACTGTGACGCACTTTAACAGGTGAGTTCACATTAAAATCCTGCTAAAACTGCTTTTAAAGTTAGATTAGACTTGTTTTTCTGTCTCACTAGTATCATGTACATGTGACAGTTTTAAGCTGAGGTGTAAAAGTTTATAAATTCATTGTGAATACCAGTTCAATGAGGAAAATGTTATTTTATTAGTTTATATAGTGTTTTTATTTTATGATACATGTACATATTATGTAGTTTCTACTGTCTGTCTCATACAGGACATTATTTTCTGTATCTGTCCTTTAGTGGATTTTACTTTAGTGGATTTTAAGCAGTAAATATTCGAAGTCTTCAGTCACAGGAAGTGAGTGTGACTTGTCCTGGGTTGGACTTGTGGACATTCATGGGCTTTGGAACGGATTCAGACACTAATGTGTTGAATTAATAACATGTACTGTGAACAGAGAAGGAAGAACTCTAAGTGTTCTATGTTCCAGATAAATACTGTACACTGCCACACCCTGCACCCATCTGTCATGACTCACTTATAGTAGTTATGTAGTTTGGTGACATGTTTTGTGTTGGTTCCATCAGACGCTGCAGCAGCTGAATCTGTCCATGTTTGGAAGAACTGGATCATGGAAACATCATCTGGTGAGTCTAACAGAGATTAGAACAAAGATAAAACAGTCAGTAGTGACTGTAGCTGGTAGTTAATAACATGTACTGTGAACAGAGGAGGAGGAGCTGCATGTGTTCAATGTCACAGATAAATACTTCATACTGCCACATTCATCTGTTAAACAGGAAATAGAAGAATAGCATTTGTTTCTGCAGAACAGTAAAGGCTACAACTCTACTATTATATGTCCTTTGGGCTATAGTAAGAGGTCTACATTTGGACAAAACAACTGTAATAAACAGAATACAAGTGGACAAAGTCCTCATCAGGGCTCTGACAGTTTGTGAACAGTAATGAATAATACAGTTGATGATCTACTGTTACATTAACTGGTTCTTACAGTTTGTCATTTAGTTTGGTGACATGTTTTGTGTTGGTTCCTTCAGACGCTGAAGCAGCTGAAAGGGAGGAATGGCAAATGAAAATGCAGTTTGATGGTAAATGTTCTGCACTTATATAGTTCTTTTCCACCTTCATGGTTCAGAAAGCACTTTACATTAGCCTCACATTCACCCATTCACACACACTCATACACCAATAGGTTCTAAGGTTCTGTCAGTCCTACTGGGAGACTAAGTCAGGGTTCGGTGTCTTGTTTAAGGCAAGGCAAGGCAAATTTATTTGTATAGCACATTTCATGTACAGGACAACTAAAGGTGCTTTACACAAAAACAGAAACAGAAGAAAATTTAAAAAATGATAAAGATGCATTAAAAGACAATTAAAATCAAGACATAAAAACATTTTAAAGCAAATAATAATCTAAGTAAAAGCTTCAGTGAACAATAATGTTTTCAGGCCTGATTTAAATGAACTGACTGTTTGAGCAGACCTCAGGTATCCAGGTAGTTTGTTCCACAGTTGAGGAGCAGAGTAACTGAATGATGCCTCACTTTGTTTCGTTCTTATCTTTGGAACACACAGTAAATCTGTTCCTGATGACCTATGACCTCAGGGCTCTGGGTGCTTCATAGGGAACCAGTAGATCTAGGATGTATTTGGGTCCAAGGCCGTTTAGTGCTTTATTGAACAGGAGTAAGATTTTGAATTCTATCATTTGACCCACAGGAAGACAATGTAAGGATTTGAGGACGGGTGTGATGTGGTCCAGTTTCCTGGTACTGGTCAGGACTCTGGCAGCAGCGTTTTGGATCAGCTGTAGCTGCCTGATTGTTTTTTTGTTTAGACCAGTGAAGACACCATTGCAATAATCTAACTTACTGAAAATGAATGAATGAATTAGTTTTTCTGTGTCTGGTTTGGACAGAAGACCCTTGATTTTAGCAATATTCTTTAGGTGGTAATAGGCAGATTCCACTGCACTCTCCCATCTCATCCATGCCCCCTGCTGACTCATGCTGGCCATCCTGCTTGTTCTTGTTTCCTCCATTGTATCCCTCACCTCCTCCTGGACTGCCTCAAGCCGCCTCTCCTTGCCCTGGACCTTGTTGTACCTTGGGGTTGGGAAACTCCCCAAGCCTGCCATTCCCCTCGCCACTGTCCCCACCACTTCCTTGTGCCTCAGCCTGGCGTCTGCTGACTCCAGCTCCCGAGCAGCGCTCCATTTTCGACCTGTGCGGATTTCGATACTGGCACCTGAAAACTTTAGGGTCTTTGGAGTCTCGGTACTGCAGCACCTCTCTGGTCCGGGAGACCTTGAACTTCTCCATGACGCTGTTGAAGGGGAGCTGCAGGATGTTATTCCTGCCATACAGAGCTACACTGCTTAGGCTGCATGGTAAGCCAAGCCACCTCCGGAGGTATGAGCTGATCTTCCGCTCCATTGATTCCACTGATGTAATGGGAACTTCATAAACCAGCAGGGGCCAGAGAATGCGAGGCAGAATGCCATGCTGGTAGATCCAGGACTTGAACGTCCCCGGCAGTCCTGACTTGTCCACTCTGCTGAGACAGTTCTCTAGCTCCTTGATGGATGTCTGGATGGCAGCGCTGTCTCTGAGACTTTGGTCAAACAGTTTCCCAAACTCTGGTTTCTCATTGATCGATGGTATTGTGGTATCATCCAGGGCAAAGTGGAACTTTTCAGAAACTCTGCCTTTCTTTAGAACAAGCGACCTAGATTTAGTTGGCTTGAAGCTCATTCTCGCCCACTTGATAAGCCTCTCTAGTCCTTGGAGTATCCATCTGCTTCCTGGTACAGAGAATGTGGTGACTGTGAGGTCGTCCATGTAGGCTCTGATGGGGGCAGTCGCATACCTGACTTGGTTAATAGGCCTCTACACTCCACCTCTGCATCTTTAACTACCATGTTCATGGCGAGGGCAAAGAGGGTGACTGATATAGTGCACCCGGTGATGATGCTCTTCTCCAATCGGTGCCAGCCTGATGTTACTGGCCCAGACGTGACTCTCAATCTGAAATTGTTATAATAATCCAAGATGAGGTCCTTGATCTTACTGGGAACATGGTGTCGGGAACATGGCGTGCAGGCGGCTGTCGACATCCCCCTTGCACATGTTTGATATTATTGGGGCAGTGTCCTCTCCAAACTGCTGCCACTCTTTCCAGTTGCAGGCTGGGGGCCATTTCACCCGCGGTTGTTGGACTACTCTGCCTGGTAACAGAGCTTCTGGTCCTTGGAGGTGCTGGGCTCTGTGGGGTGATTGCGGCCGGGCTCCCCCTGCGTCTTACCAGGGTCAAACCTGGTGCGCTGCACTGTAGGCTCCTGCACCAAGCACTTCATCTTGGTCTGGTGAATTTTAAGACCGCGCAGGTTTTTGCAGATCTTAACGCAGATGCGTCATCGTAATTCCATTTGCGTTGGTCGATATCATTTGGTCTGTCCTAGTGGGGTTCTCATTCTCCACCCCTCTCGGGCTCCCCTGGGGGTATGTATTCAAATGCAGTTTCGTAGCTTGTGTGGGTTCTTCCTCTCGAAAGATACAGGCCGTTCTGCTAACCCACCCTGCCCTTGTTGTTGTCTTTCCGAGCTGTCAACTGTCTTTCCAGTTGTCACCAATCTATTCTTAGTTGTCAACCAGACTGTTCCTGGTAGTCACTGGTGTACCCAGATTTACCAGGTGAATGATACATCCTACGGATGCGCTGGGACGCATCATCAATGATGTGACATAGTGCATTCTATTATTGAAGCTGACATGTTCTTGCAGTAGCCTTTGCTATCCCCCAAACGCACCGTTTTTCTGTACACCTTGTTTGTACACTGTCTGCCTTTTTTGTACAGTCGCCCGTTGTGACAAATTAAACCATACCTATTTGCGTTTTCACATTTTAATGTTTGCAACCTGCAGATTCAACACTAGATGTCCCCATATAACACATAACACATTCATCAATACTGTACATTTCAGAATAGACAATTCAACTCCAAATCTAGGCTGTTTTTTCCTAACTACCATTTTTTCCGAGAAGTAATGAATTGATAAACATTTTAAAAGTGGGGGGGGGGGGGGGGGGCAAAATTGGTGAAAATGACGTCTATGCAGAGGGTGGTCTGGGGGGTGTCCCTCAGAAAAAATGTATTTCTTAGATGCAATTTCCTGTATTCTAGTGCATTTTAAGGTGGCCTGTTTCATAAATCCTAACCCCATGACATAAATATAGAACACTATATCAGCATGTTAGCATGGTTAGCCTCAGGTGCCACCGCTGCCATCTTGCTACAGTGTCCCTATGTTTCTCTGACTATCAGGGAAGTTATTGTCAATTGATGACTAGGCAAGCAGTGTTACTCCCATATAAAGATGACACTGATTAAACTGAGACATTCATTCCTATGGACAGAGGTAGTCAATGCAATTTGTTCTATATCTGTGACCCCATGACATGAAAATAAACATTTTAAATGAAGAGACTGAGAGGTTTCCTTCCCACAAGGAAATTCTGTTTAATGGGAAGAAAATGTATTACAAATGAGTACATAATTAATGTACATATTTAACACTGAGTGAATATTAACACAACATTATAAAAAAAATAGCAGAATGTAAAAATGTAAACTAAGAATCAGGGTTATAATAGTTTTGTATTTTTCATTATAGTTTTGTTTTAATTAGTTTTGACTTGTTTTCTGCTAATTCCGCTAACCCTGAATGCTTAGTTTTAGTAGTAGTAGTAGTATGTATATATATATAAATATATACATATATATATATATATATATATATATATATATATAAACCGGTTCATCAGCAGTAAACCTGATGTTTTAACAGATATGTCACAGTTTAATTATCTACAGTAGCATAATTAGCTTACTGCTTCATTTCAGTTCAGTTAGCTGTTGCTATTGTGGCGAGGGTTATCTTTGCGGGGGGGGCTAATGGGCCAACAACGCCACCTGGGAAATGAGTGTGATGTATTGGGTGGACACAGGCTCGTTCTGTGGACAGAGACGTGACTGGGTGGAATGTAAACCAAGAAAATAAAATACTAGGACTTTTATTAGAAGGACTTACTAAAACACACGAACTACAGAGGCAATGAATATAAAATTGTTTTATTTCAATTGATTTAAAATGCAAACAGTTCTAAAAGCACATGAGTTATAAAAAAAAGGAGCGGACTAATCGGAAAACTAAACTTAGAAAACAAGGGGAGCAGGGGGGCCACAGATAGGGAGCAGACTACAATGCGAGGTGCCCGGAAGTGCCACCAAACCCACCTCAGTGCAGCACAGCAGACAACACACAACGGAAAAGGTGTGCCTAAAACATGTGTCCCATGGTAAAATCACACGGAAGGGAGACCACACCAATGTGCTTAGCCCCCCAAATGCAGCAACCAGCTCCTGAGAAAGGAAAACTAACTAAAAATTAACAAACATCCCAATTGGTTAACAAAATAAACAAAACTAAACCTCTATTAGATTAACCAAGGAAACCAAAACCAAACTAGACAATACAACATACGGACAGAAACACGAAAGAAACAGAAAAGAACACAAGAAAAGGGCAAAACAGCAACAGATGCACCTAAGAAACAAAAGGGGACAGAAATTAACTTAAAATCACCTCTAAACAGTATGTCTGGGGTCATGACACACTTACTTATTACAAAGTAGTAGAAAATATGACAACTGTGATTGATAACTTCTTAGAATGTATTATAATTGAAATGTATAATGAAAAAAAGTAAAAATGTAATAGTCAGTTGCATTTACAGAGCACCAGGCTCTAGTGTTGAGGCATTTAAGGAATGGATTGGAGAATTTTTTTCTAAAACTAACCAAAAGGTTGTTTTCATCTGTAGTGACTTTAACATTGACTTGTTAAATCCAAATAAGCACCAAATAATCAATGACTTCATCAATACAATGTACAGCATGAGTTTACATCCAACAATCACCAGACCTAGTAGAATCACCACCCATTGTGCCACGTTAATTGATAACATATTCACCAATGACATTGAAAATAATACAGTAAGTGGACTATTAATCAAAGATATCAGTGACCACCTACCAGTTTTTACAATTTACAACAACAGCCAGCTGAGGAATCACTCAGAGAAGAAACTACAATACAGGCGAATGAGGACAGAGGAAACTATGGAAACATTAAAGAGTGACTTATTGGCACAAAATTTGGAGAATGTATATAATGAAACAGACGTAGATAGTGCATATGAAATTTGTATAAAAATATTCACATCATTATATAATAAAAATTGTCCAATAAAACAATATGACAAAAATCAAAAGTACAAAGATCGACCATGGCTTACAAAGGGATTACAAAATGCCTGCAAAAAGAAAAATACACTATATAGGGAGTTCATTAAAAAACGAACGAAAGAGGCAGAAAATAAATACAAAAAATATACAAATAAATTAACTAATATTATAAGGGTGTGTCGAAAGGAATATTACAGCAAAATATTATGTAATAACAAAAACAACATTAAAGGAATATGGGACATATTAAACAGTATTATTAAAAATGGCACTAAACAACAGAGCTACCTTCAATTTTTTGTTGAAAATAAAATGAAAATTGATCATATGGATGATGTCATCAACAGTTTTAATACTTTTTTTGTTAATGTTGGACCAAAGTTGGCAGATGAAATCCCAGATCCATGTTTAGCTGAGAAGTGGAGTGACAACCTTATAGAAAGGAATCCCAGTTCAATGTTCCTCACAGCAGTGGAAGGAAAGGAAATAATAGATATTGTAAATAAATGTAAAGGTAAAACATCTACGGATTTAAATGAAATTGATATGAAAGTTTTAAAAAAGGTCATTATGGGGATTTCAGAACCACTAACATACATCTGCAATGTATCATTCCAGACTGGTACATTTCCTAACAGTATGAAAATAGCTAAAGTTGTACCGCTTAATAAAACTGGGGATAGACACCACTTCACAAATTACAGACCTGTTTCCTTGCTTCCACAATTTTCCAAAATCCTAGAAAAACTGTTCAATAACAGACTAGATAAATTCATAAATAAACACAAATTACTCTCCGATAGTCAGTATGGATTGGCTGGGGGCCCTCTGCTGCCTGGGGGACTGGCATGGGGGCTGGGTCGTCTCTCTGGGGGGGTGGCTCTGACTCATCTGGGCACAGGCCTTGGCACTTGCCTGTGTACCGCCACTGGAGATTAGATTCTGCTGGCTGGGGGCTTCTGTCTGGGTCTGGCGCTGTCCTGGGGAGTAGTGGGGTGGGTGGGGTTTCGGTAGTGCTGCGCGGTGGGCGCCCTGCATTCTGGGCATGCCGGCTCCGGGGTGGGCGTGGGGGCTCTTGGCCCTCGCTTCCTGATGGTGCGGCCTGGCCCTCCCTGCGGGGCGGGGTTCTGCGTGCGGCTGGCCTGTAGTGGAACTACGGCGTCTGCCGGGGCGCTGGTCTAGCACTGCGACTTCTGGGGGTTTTGGTGCTGGCTGGGCCGGTCGGGTTCAGGTGGGCCCACCTCGGCCTCTTGCCTCGGGGCTCAGGGGGCCCTCTGCATCAGTAGCAGTGGTCTCACTATCTGTCTCCCCCGCTGCTCTGTCCTCATGGGCCGGATCCACACCAGACTGCCTCTGACTGTGTACTTCACACACTTCACACTTCACTGTATATAGCTACTCTTAGGCACATATAGGGACACAACAGTTAGGGCCTCGAGAGCAGGTGGGAGTGGGAATGGTGGGCTCGTTGGTGGGGCAGATGGCAGGGCTCTACGGCCTTGTCTCTTCCCCATTCCCCTCTTGCTTGCCTCCCCTGCTCTCTAATTTCTTTTTAAAGCACCACACACATTCACACCTTGGGGGTAGATCTGGGATGGCTTGGGGAACATAGGCCAGGGTAGGCTGCAGAGTATCCATTCTCTGTGGTCCCCTCGCCTGCCCACTGGATGCCTCGCCCATCGCTGTGGCTGTACTGCGGGCTGGTGGCGTGTGGGGGTTGTCGGGGCGCATTGTGGGGAGGCCGGGGCCCTGGGTGTACTGTGCTCGCCTGGGGCAGGGTGCAGGGGGTGTGTGGGGTATCTCCCTGTTGGTGTTGCCAGGCCCCAACACACTGTCCATTTTGCCCTCTGGACTCGTGTTGGGTCCAGGCTCCGATGTCCTTTGGCCGGCTCCCGGTGTCAGCCTGCCTTGTGATGGGCTGATTGCCGCCCCCTTGGTGGGCCGCTTGCTCCCTGTGTCTGGCTTCATGGCTGCGTGGGGCCGTTGGCCCCCTCGGGGGTGGGTGGGTCGGCTGGGCGGGTCGGGTGGTGAGGTGGGGGAGTTGGTGGGAGCTGGGGTGGGCGGGGTTGGGGTTGGGGGTGGCGGGTGGGTCGTCGTGCCCCGGGCCGCCTGGGTTGGTCTTGGTGCGCTGGGGGGGGGGTCTGTAGCTGCTCCCTCTTGTTCCCCGGGGTTGTGTCGTTCACAGTGGCCCCGGTGGCTCTCTGGGAGTGGCGTCCTGTGGCTCCTGCGGCCCGAGGTGGGGGTGGCCCTGTTGGCTTGGCCCTGCCTTGTCGTGATTGCTGTTCTGGGCTTCGGGGTCCTTCACACTTGAATGTTTGATCGGGTCTCGCCAGCTACTACTGAGTCCCATTTCAACAAATGATGGGACTCGCCAGAATGTGCTGAGAATCTCTCCACAATCTCTACACTGAAGTCATCCAGGACATCCACAGTTTTGGTGCTCGGTGCCGACTGTGTAATTGTTTGTTTGTTTGTTTGTTTTTTGTTTCTCCTTTTGTGCTGGTTTGGTTTTCTCCTCTTTTTCTGATCTACTTATTTATTTATTTTATTGATGGACAGTTGGTGGTTGGGAATAACACATCACCTTGCAGTCTTTAATTACAATAGCACCGCCTGTTGGTTTCTGTCCCCGTTCGTCCTGTCCAGTCTTTGTTTCCTCCGCACATCACTGAGGTGTAGCACTGCTCTCACTGGCTTGTAAGGGAGAGTTCTAATGGGGGATGTCTGCTCAGCTTTCGGGGAGGACCGATGATGGTCACACACTATAGTATATGGCTGCAAGACTGGAATATGCACTGATCTCGAGCACTGTTGACTCCCCCTCTGTGGGGTTAAAAGATATAAAAAAATACATAAATAAATAAATACATGAATAAAATAAGTGAATGAATAGAAAAATAAAATAAAATAAATAAAAAATAACAAAATGCAGACAAATTAGAAAAAGGAAAAAAGGAAGAAAAAAAGAAAACAAACAAACAAAAAACTATTTGTTACCGACTTTCCTATCTGCTCATTTGTTTTTTTTTTATTTTTGTTTTTTTGTATATATGTATATGTTTAGTACTTCAGTTATTAATTATTTGTATTGTTATTATTCTTATTCTTATTTTTATTATTATCATCATTTTTTTGTACTATGCACTATATTGCTATAAGATGAATTTAGGTTATTGGGGAAGTGATGAAGGGGTAGGAATAAATAAGGTTATGCTTCATCCTACTCCTTTTCGGACATGTCATTATTATTATTATTATTATTATTATTATTATTATTATTATTATTATTATTGTTGTATTGATTATTGTTGCACTTTGCACATGTTCGAAATCAATCATTCAAAATCAAAAAAATCAAAATCAAACCACCTCACAGCAGCAGGAATGAGAGGAGGAGCAGGTGCAACACAGGTGTTTTTATACTCCTGTGTTGATTTAAGGGGAGTGGCCAGGGGAGAGGTGAAGTCCAAGCTGTGTTCAATAGAACATCAGTAGGGTTCCTCATCACACTAGTAACATCAAACTTTTAACATTATAAAAGGCTACATACCTCTATAATTGGATTATTCTTCTGCCTTTTCTTTGCTGTGAAATTGTGAAGGTTATGGCGTGGAAGATCTTTTCATCCTGATGAATTCTGCTCCTTTACCTGGACTTTACTGCAGACGAGACAAACACTCGGCTAAGCTAACACCAGGCTACGCTAACAGCTGGCTCGCCTACATCTGTCTGATGCTGTGCTTTTCAGTTTACTTGAAAAGGACCCGACTTGAGAAAAAAAAAACTAAAATTCACTAAAGTAAATCCCAGAGCTGACTGTACTACTATGTCCTAGCTTTAGTCTGTTTGTTTCAGGTAGAATTTAGAACAGAAGACTGTAAACAACAGACATGACAGACTGTATAAGATGCAACCAGCTAAAACAGTAACCCTAACTGTATATGATTCGAGCGAGTAAAACAACTGGAGTGAAATAAATCAATATTAATCTAACATTATTTACAAAGACGAAAACAAAGGGAAATTTACCCATAATGTTTAAAATTAATTTTAGTTAGTTTTGTTTTTCCTTTTATCTTTTAATTTTATTTTTTATTTATTTCACTTAATGAAAATTATTGTTTTTAAATTTTATTTTTCATTATTTCCTTTGTTTTCGTTCACAATTATAACCTTGAGTATTCTATGGCCCTCTAGAACGTTGCGACAGCTCCCGTTCACTTTGAATTGCATTCCCAGCCTTCAGCGGGCTGATTTTTTTTCAATAACCGCCCCCTGCCAATGGCAATGGGTTTTGTCACTTCAGATTCACGTTACCATATCACTCCGCAGGTAGTTTGGCCACTTTTAAAGTAAATATTCACTATGATGTAATGGCTATTTTATCCAATCTGTTAGAGTAGTAGCAGTAATAAGCTGTAATAACCCATAGAATAAGCACGATAATGCATTCCCCACGAGTTACCATCGAAAAAGTATATATATATACATATTTAAATATATGAAAAATATATAAGCTAAAAAATTATATACAATCCAATAAAATAACAAAGAGAGAAGAAATCTACCTAGTATGAGATGTTATTGGAAACCAGAATAGTATATAGACAATAAGAACAGAGTGCAAATGTTGCAAATTCACAGTGCAGTTTGATTTGATTTGGATGATTTATTTCGAACATGTGAAAAGTGCAACAATAATCAATACAACATAATAATAATAATACAAAAAAAAAAAAAATAATACTACACAATGGCAAGGAGTAGGATGAAGCATAAGCTTATTTAATCCTACCCCTTCTTCACTTCCCCAATAACCTGAATTCATCTTATAGCAATATAGTGCATCGTACAAAAATGATAATAATAAAAATAATAACAATAACAATAATAACAAAACCAATAATAAGTAATTGAAGTACTAAACATATACATATATACAAAAAACAAAACAGAACACAAACCCCCCCCCAAAAAATCCCCAAATGAGCAGATAGGAAAGTAGGTAACAAATAGTTTTTAGTTTGTTTGTTTTCTTTTTTTCTTCTTCTTCTTTTCCCTTTCTTTTTTCTTCCTTTTTTCCTTTTTCTAATTTGTCTGCATTTTGTTATTTTTTATTTTATTTTATTTTCCTATTTATTCACTTATTTTATTCATTAATTTATTTAATTTATTTTTATTTATTTATTTTACTTTTTAACCCCACAGAGGGGGAGTCAACATTGCTCGAGATCAGTGCATATTCCAGTCTGGCAGCCATATACTATACTATTTAGTGCATGTGTGTGACCATCATCGGTTCTCCCCGAAAGCTGAGCAGACATCCCCCATTAGAACTCTCCCTTACAAGCCAGTGAGGGCAGTGCTACACCTCAGTGATGTGCGGAGGAAACAAAGACTGGACAGGACAGACAGAACATCATAACCGAGCACCATAACCGTGGATGTCCTGATAGTACAAAATAGAATGCAATAAAATAGAATAGGCCAGAAGAGGACACCAGTGCAGAAGAGAATGAGTTTAGGGTAGAGATTGTGGAGAGATTCTCAGCACATTCTGGCGAGTCCCATCATTTGCTGAAATGGGACTCGGTAGTAGCTGGTGAGACCCGATCAAACATGCAAGTGTGACACAAACCCGAAGAACAAGAGGTAGCAGCTACAGTCCCCCCCAGCGCACCAAGACCGACCCAGGTGGCCCGGGGCACGAGGACCCACCCACCACCCCAACCGCAACCCCCCCACCCCTTAGCCCCGAGGCAAGAGGCCGAGGTGGGCCCACCCGAACCCGACCAGCCCAGCCAGCAACCAAAACCCCCAGGAGTCTCAGCGCTAGACCAGCACCCCGGCAGATGCCGTAGTCACACCAGTCACCATTTATTTCATTGGAGAAGTATTGGTATATATAGTTTGTTTCCAGGTCGCTGAATGGCTTCCGCCGCAGCCACGATATAAGCCAGACCTTTGGGTCTAGAAAAAACAACGCTTTTTGGAGGGACCTGTCTGTGGTTCCATATTTGCCTCCACCTGGTACGCCAGTGCATGGCTGATTAAAGTTTTTTTTCCAGCTGCGAGATGCCGGTTGGCTGCTCTACTTCGTTTTGCTAGTTTTTTTCTGTCTTGTTTGACCCGGTGAGTCTGGACGTCCTGTTTTCAGTTGATTTATTCTTACAGGGTTTAGTTTGCAGGTTGTTTTAATAGGGCTGGGGTAGCAGTAGATTCTACGACCCTGTACAGGGTTGGATTGATCCACCTATCGTCCTTTTGTTTATTTGGCCAGCTCACCTGGGTCCGACTTTTCTTTGTACTTTTGGGATTTCTTTTTGTTTTGGGGAAAGTGGGTTTAATTTAAACAAAATTGTTTGGCAAATTTGAACCCTTTTGGTTTCCTGTGCTCTCTCAAATATGTTCCCCCCTCCAGGTCATAACAGACAGGCACGTTTCCTGCTGCCTTTAAAATGGCAGTGGTAAGGCCCCTCCTGAAGAGAGCGATTTGGACCTTAATGATTTTAATGACTACTGTAATGTGAGGGTTTGGTGATGGTTTAGGGTGCACTCTTTATAAAATGAGACTACAGGATGGAGATGGATTTACTTTACTTGGCACACATGTCACTAAGTTCCCAACACTTCCTGACAACAACAACCCATGTGACCATGTGATCCAGAACAACAAATTCCACAGGCAATATAAACCACTCACATATAACAAATGACAATAATTAGAGAATTGTGAAAATCACAATTCTCTAAACACAAATGCAAACAGACAATTTGGTGAGCACTGCACACATATTTTTAACAAACACATGAATCAACCAATTTAATATATATATATATATATATATATATATATATATATATATATATATATATATAGCGACTGGATAGCTTAGTGGTCTACACCACTGACTTTGGTGCGGAAGGTTGCCGGTTCGAATCCCAGGTGTGCCCTTAGGCAAGGCACTTTACGCTATACATGCCTATACCTCACGATGAGCGATACAATAAATAGAGTCATACCGGTTCGGACGGCGCCCGGGACAACAAGGTCCGCGTTAGGGGTTGAGGAACCAGGACACCCTGATGTTAAATTGGCTACTGGAACAAGACATTCATGGAGCAGGGCAGAGAACATGGTACTGATGGAGTGTTACTACGGGAGTAACCCCAGTGAGAGAGGGTACATGCAGAGGATGTGGGAGAAATGGTTACTTCGAAACCCCACATCCTCACTGACTAAGAAACAGCTCCTAGCTCAGTGTTCGAATATCCGCAATAAGAGGTTGCTATCACAGCTAGAGATCAATGAGGTACAGCGTTGTACCTCATCCACGGTACAAAGATGCTACGGCAAGGGGGAGCCAGGACGACAGAAGCCCCAGAAAGACTAAACACAAGGGCAGCTGACCTGAGAAAGAGAATCATGAAATCCTGGGGGAACACAACTACCTGCTTGCCAAGGCTAAAGAACAAAGTACCAGACCAGTCTCTACTGGAGGACCTGAACACTGCACTGCAAACTGTCCCTACCACTACCATCACTGAGACCAATCAGCTGATGTATGCAGCAGCACCGTAATCCTTGAGATGCTTGGCTACAAGATGAGCATGGTTGCCCCATGGAGGAGAAGGCTAGAGGCAAAGATCATGGCAGCACGGAGAGAAGTCAGTGTTTTAACAGAACTAAGCAGAGGTGTGAATCTGAGCACTAGCTACCCGCCTAAAGAGATACACAAGAGAGGTAGAGGCCAGGAGAATAAACCAGGTGTTCTCCACCAACCCAGCTAAGGTCTACTCTCAATGGCAGGGGGGCAAGGTGACAACAGACCCACCTAGGGCTGAAACTGAGCAATACTGGAAGAGCATCTGGGAGAAGGAGGCAACACATAACACCAATGCCCAATGGCTGACAGACTTACAGGCAGAGCACAGCCAACTCCCAGAACAAGACCCAGTAGTCATCACACTAGCAGACATCCAAACCAGAGTGTCCAAAATGAAGAGCTGGACAGCACCAGGGCCCGACATGATTCATACCTACTGGCTTAAGAAACTGACAGCACTCCATGAACGCCTAGCAGCACAGATGAACCAGCTGCTGATATCGGGAAACCACCCAGAGTGGCTAACCCAGGGCCGGACAGTCCTCATAATGAAGGACCCCCAGAAGGGAACAATACCATCTAACTACCGGCCTATAACCTGCCTCAGCACCACATGGAAGCTTCTATCAGGCATCATAGCGACTAAGATGAGTAGGCACATGGAGCAATACATGAGCAGAGCACAGAAAGGAATAGGCAACAACACCAGGGGAGCCAAACACCAGCTACTGGTTGACAGGGCAATTGCCCGAGATTGCAAAATGAGGAACACCAACCTGTGCACTGCCTGGATTGATTACAAGAAAGCCTATGACTCAATGCCACATACATGGATACTGGAATGCTTAAAACTGTATAACATCAACAGGACACTAAGAGAGTTCATCCAGAACTCAATGAGGCTGTGGAAGACAACTCTGGAGGCCAACTCAAAGCCAATTGCACAGGTGAACATCAGATGCGGCATTTACCAAGGAGATGCTCTGTCCCCCCTGCTGTTCTGCATAGGCCTAAACCCCCTCAGCCAGATCATCTCAAAGAGTGGCTTCGGATACCAGTTCCGAAGTGGAACATCCATCAACCACCTCCTCTACATGGATGACATCAAGCTGTATGCCAAGAATGAGCGTGACATTGATTCCCTAATTCACCTCACCCGGATCTACAGCAAAGACATTGGGATGTCATTCGGACTAGATAAATGTGGGCGGATGATATCTAGAAGAGGAAAGGTGATCACAACTGAAGGGGTTGACCTACCTGAAGGGAATATCACAGATGTGCAGGAAAGTTACAAATACCTAGGGATCCCACAGACAAATGGTAATCATGAGGAGGCAGCTCGGAAGTCAGCCACAGCCAAATACCTACAGAGGGTAAGACAGGTCCTGAAAAGTCAGCTGAACGGCAAAAATAAGATCCAGGCCATTAACGCCTATGCCCTGCCAGTAATCAGATACCCAGCTGGGATAATATCCTGGCCACTGGAAGATATACAAGCCACTGATGTCAAGACAAGGAAACTCCTTACCATGCATGGAGGGTTCCACCCCAAGTCCAGTGTCCTGAGGCTGTACACTAAGCGAAAGGAAGGGGGCCGAGGACTAGTAAGTGTCAGAACTACTGTCCAGGAGGAAACGGCGAACCTCCAGGAATACATCAAGAAAATGGCCCCCAATGACCAACTGCTAAGTGAATGCCTCAGGCAACAAAAGCCCAGTAAGGTCGAGGAACCAGAGGGACTATCATGGAGGGACAAACCCTTGCATGGCGTGTACCATCGACAAATTGAGGAAGTGGCTGATATGGAAAAGACATACCAGTGGCTGGAAAAGGCTGGACTAAAGGACAGCACAGAGGCGCTACTCATGGCTGCACAAGAACAAGCCCTGAACACCAGAGCAATAGAGGCCGGGGTCTACCACATCAGACAGGACCCCAGGTGTAGGCTGTGTAGAGAAGCCCCTGAAACAGTCCAGCACATCACAGCAGGGTGTAAGATGCTGGCAGGCAAGGCATACATGGAGAGGCATAACCAGGTAGCGGGCATACTGTACAGGAACATCTGTAAAGAGTATGGACTGGAGGTCCCAGGGTCAAGATGGGAGAACCCCCCAAAGGTGACAGAGAACAAACAGGCCAAGATCCTGTGGGACTTCCAGATCCAGACTGACAAGATGGTGATGGCCAATCAGCCTGACATAGTGGTGGTGGATAAACATGAGAAGACAGTGGTGGTGATAGATGTAGCAGTCCCCAGTGATAGCAACATCAGAAAGAAAGAACATGAGAAGCTTGAGAAATACCAAGGGCTGAAAGAAGAGTTAGAGAAAATGTGGAGTGTGAAGGCAACAGTGGTACCAGTAGTGATCGGAGCATTAGGGGCAGTGACCCCCAAGCTGGGAGAATGGCTCCAGCAGATACCAGGAACAACATCAGAGATCTCTGTACAAAAGAGCGCATTGCTAGGAACAGCTAAGATCCTGCGCAGAACCCTCAGGCTCCCAGGCCTCTGGTAGAGGACCCGAGCCTGAAGGAGACACCGCCCACGTGGGGCGAGAGGAACATTTTTTATTTTTTTTTTATATATATATATATATATATATATATATATATATATAAATATATATTTTTTTGCTTTCATTCATTTCGGTCAAAACAATACAGAGCAACTGATACCGAAGCAGATATACAATTGATAAAAACAGACAGAAAAGGCTTTGGGCTGAAGCTGAAGCTTTTTGTGTCCACCTTATTGAAACTTCACATATACAATGAAAGCAAGAAAGACTGAAAGAAAAAGATATTTCAAAACTGATACATGATGCTTAACAATTCAGTTAAAAATATAGCAAGAATAGTGAAGGAGAAAAAAAATAAAGAGATTTTATAGTGTTTTAAATAATTACCAATTACCATTGATTTAAAGGCCTTACCACAGTGGCAGAAAAACATCTTTCCCCAAGGTTTGTCCTGAAAAAAACCCCAACATACCAGTTCCTCTGAGATCATGTTTATTTTCTCTCAGTTTGAAGAGCTCTCTCTGGCACCTTTTTTTTTTTTTTTTTTTTTTTTTTTTTTACTTTGTTCATTCCTATCTCACAGATAAGAAATACTTGCTCTTCAGCGATCCATAGAATTAAATGTGGTGTACTTCAAGGCTCAATTTTAGGCACATTACTTTTTAACCTGTATATACTTCAACTTGGGGATATCATCAGGAGACATGGCATCAACTTTCACAGTTACATTGATGACACTCTGTTGTACATCAGCATGTCTCCTGAAGACAGTTGGTCAATTGATGTCCTTTTTAACTGTATTTCAGACACCTGGACAACAGAAAAGTTCTTACAGTTCAACCAGGGTTAAAATTGAAGGTTTAATCATTGGTCCTGAGGAAAAATGTC
The DNA here is from genome assembly GCA_020466265.1 of Siphamia tubifer. Lineage (NCBI taxonomy): Eukaryota > Metazoa > Chordata > Actinopteri > Kurtiformes > Apogonidae > Siphamia > Siphamia tubifer. Next base: position 6,959,427 of record CM035791.1, read on the forward strand.
TGCCAAACTACAAGTGTGTTCTTTTATATATCGAGATAAAATTGTCTCAATGGATTTATACCAAACAAAGAAAAACACTGACTTTGAATATGAACTGAACATCTACTGAACAAACAGCAGGTGTCAGTGATGTGCAGAGACAGCCAGAGCATATTTCACTCACCACGGTCAGTAGGAACCTGCAACGCTCAGGATTGTAGAATCTGGAGTGGATAATGAATATGGACGGTGATCAAGCAGCATCTACTGGAAATAGAAGTTATTTTTGCATATACACAATAGTCTGTGATTCAGCAGTGGTGTCTTTAATAACTGGACCTTTGATCATGTTACAGGTGATGAAGGTAAACAGAGTCAAGATTGTCTGAGGATTGTGTTGCTTGGAAAAACCGGCAGTGGAAAGAGCTCCTCAGGAAACACCATGCTGGGAAGAAAAGAGTTTAAAGCTGGAGTAAGTCAAATATCAGTCACTAAAGTTTGTCAGAAAGTACCAGATCAGGTGCATGGTCGTCTCGTCGCTTTAGTCGACACTCCAGGTCTGTTTGATACAAACTTGACCAAGGAGCAGGTTCAGGAGGAGATGGTGAAATGCATCAGTCTTTTGGCTCCAGGACCACATGTCTTCCTGTTGGTCTTCCAGATCGGCAGATTCACACCAGAAGGAAAAGAGGCACTACAGTTCATCAAAGAAGGATTTGGGAAGAACGCTGAAAAGTTCATCATCATCCTTTTGACACATGGAGATGACCTGGTAGCTGAGGGGATGTTGATTGATGAATACATAAGAGACAAATGTGATGATTCCTTTAAGAAGCTGCTCTCTGACTGTGGAGGAAGATACCATGTGTTCAATAACAGAGATAAAAACCCCACACAGGTCAATGAGCTGATGAAGAAGATCGACTCCATGGTGAAAGAAAATGGAGGAAGATGCTTCAGTAATGAGATGCTTCAAGAGGCTGAAGCAGCGATAAAGAAAGAGATGGAGAGACTGTTAAAGGAGAAAGAAGAAGAGATGAGGAAACAGAAGGAGGAGCTGGAAAGAAAACATGAGGAGGAAATGATGGAAATGAAAAGACGAATGGAAGAACAAAGAGAAGGAGAAGATGAACAGATCAAAAAAGAAAATGAAGAACAACTGAGAAAAGAACTGGAGAAAAAAATGGACGATCTGAAGAAGAAACATGAGGAGGAGGCAAGAAAGAAAGCAGAAGAATTCAATGAGTTCAATCAGAAACTCAGAGGAGAATTTGAAAAGGACGAAAAATATGAGAAATGAAAGATAAAGAAATACAACTTGTTAAAGGTTATGTCAGAATACAATGTAAAAGAATGGATAAACAAACATCAGTAGGAAATCAATGTCTTGGTCAAATGTCTGGAAAAGAAGAAAATCAATCTAAAAAAATCAGTGAGTTACTGAATGAACAGGAAAATGAAATGAAGAAAGCCAAAAGTCAGGAGGAAAAAGAAAATCTGCAGAAAAAACATGAAGAAGAAATAAGTGACCAGATAAAGACACTCCTGAAAGACAGTGGCAATGAGTAAAAAAGACAATAGCCAATATTTATATATCGGCCATTATCTGATGTTTGCGATAACAGATATATTGGTAGATATATGAAACAAGAACTTTATTTACACAGGATATAATAATCTTATACTATGTAACTGTGTATATGTGGATTAACAGTTGCATAAATCTTTGTTTATTTTATAAAGATCATTAATTCAAAGCAAAGTAATGAAAAAGATGTGCTGTGGCTCAGTTGGTAGAGAAGGTTGTCCAACAACCGAAGGGTTGGCAATTCAAATCCCACTCTTTCCTAGTCATGTGCTGTTGAGTCCTTGGGCAAGGCACTTCACTCTCCTTGCCTCCAGTGCTGCTACTCACACTGGCGCATGGATGCATATGAATGTTTGGTAGTTGCAAAAATGGCAGCGACGTTTCTGTCAGTCTGCCCCAGGGCAGCTGTGGCTCCATATATAGTTTACCACCACCAGAGGGAGCATGTGAGAGTGAATGAATAATGGGTCCAGTGTGCCCTTTGAGTATGCATTCCATAAAAAAAGTGTGATAAAATAGAATAAAAATTATTATTATTATTATTATTATTATTATTATTATTATTATTATTATTATAGTGAGACCTCCCTTTAATGAGTTTAACTACAAACACACTATGAATGACAAGCAGTGTTGCCAACTCCCAAACAACGTAAGGAGCTAGGGGCACTTCCAAAATGCACTAGAATGTGTTAGGGTATATATATATATATATATATATATATATATATATATATATATATATATATATATATATATATATATATATATATGTATGTGTGTACACCCACACACTCTTACTTGACCACACTTTGTCTGACCCCTCCCCTGAGACCTCTTTGCCATGGAAGACCCTACCAGGAGTACTATAGGCTTGCCTGCTGGAATATAGGATTCCAGGCTAGCCTATAATACTCCAGACAACACAGCTCTTGGGTTCATTGGGGCACACGAACCTCTCCACAATGTTAAGGTGATGGTCCTAGGAGAGGATATTTTTTGTTTGTTTGTTTGTTTTGTGTGTGTTTTAAGTGGCATTGACAATGAAGGGAGAATTTAACTGTTTGTCTCAACTAAAGATAGATAAATAGATAGATAAATAGATAGATAGATAGATAGGTAGATAGATAGATAGATAGATAGATAGATAGATAGATAGATAGATAGATAGATAGATAGATAGATAGATAGATAGATAGATAGATAGATAGATAGATAGATAGATAGATATAGACAAATAGAGCGACAAATGCGCCAAGTTGGCAACAGTGATGACAAGAATAACTAGCTCTGAGAGTGCAAACCTCGGCCCCCCCTTTGAATGAAGAGAGGTCCGCCAGAGTTTGTCTGTCTGTTTGCAAGATAACAAAAAAGTTATGGATGGATCTTGATTAAATTTACAGGGTAGGTTTGTAACGGGTAGATCTCGAAATGATTACATTTTGGTGGTGATCCAAAAGAGATCTTGGATTCTGGATCACTTTGAAATGGATTCTCCATTTCCTGCAATGTAAAATTTCAAAGTGAACCAGAATCCAGGATCTCTTCTGCATCACCACCAAAATCGATCCATTTCCAGATCTGCCAATTACCAACCTACCCTGTAAATTTAATCGAGATCCGTCCATAACGTTTTGAGTTATCTTGCTAACAGACAGGCAGACAGACAAAAGGATGTTTTCCATCATAAATGTGGACGTGTGGATAAAACTTCGCATGTGCAGAGTGAATTACATTAGTACAAAGTTGTTCTTGATTGGAACAAGTGTCACAACTGACCTGTGTTTCCAGTGTCCCCAGTCTTCCCTACACTATCTGCAGGATGAACTGTGAGGTATATGGGAAGCACACAGCTATGTTGGTTCATTAGCTGAGGGGCGTTCAGACCCAGGGGACATGCACTCCTTTCATCAGAGTGCTCATAGGTGGTGGGGGTTCAGAGCGGAGGAGTGTTATAGCGGTTCTTGTTGAAGTGCGTGCAGGGCTGGGGTGGTTAGGAGAGAGAGAAGAGCAGTGCTAGTTGGAGTGAAGGGTAGGGATGGTTCGGTACAGGGACTGGCCGTCCTCTTCAGTGTTTGCAGCATGGGGTGGTTTGATAAGTTTTTTTTAAAACCATCTTTAAACATTTGTACTTGTGTTTTCAGGCCATTTGACCACATAATTAAAATACTATTTTCACCACTGGATTGCTGAGCAGAATAAATTCCTTAATTTGAAATATTCACTATTTTTGTGAGAGTGCGGTTTTTAGATGATGATTTATATGAAATGTTCATGTCAGGTGGAAGTTGTCTTTTATAATCTATTGTTTTCCATTTTATTTCAGTAAACTACATGTAAACTACTTTCACATGCTGTAACAGTAGTACTTGGGTACACTGCTGTTTCCTATTGTTTATTGCATTTGTGTTCAGATGTAATTCCAGTTTATTTCATTTCTGTTTAGTGTCATTATATTCACATGTGATGTATTTATACTCAAAACCTTATTCGACAAATGATTAGAAACAAACCCGTTCATAACAGACTGTGTATTCTATATTTGACAAACATTTAGTGGTAAATTTTTCTCAAAAATATTCTTTTAACAAAAATAATTTTTTACTCTATAAATAATTTAAAGATTATACATAAAAATCTTCATGTACTGGACTAAGATTATTCATATCAAACTGCAAAATAAATCCTGTAAAATACTGAATATGATTCTGATTCATTATTTGAGTCTGTTGTTTAAATCACTTCAAGCCTTGTGCGGTCCTTCAGGTCAAAATGACCCGGTGGCCCACAAATGTACCTTTTCATACGTAATGTATGGTGCCATTGCTTACTACTGAAAACAGTAAAATATCCTTGGGGGGGTGGGGTGATGAGTCTATGGAACTGAACTTTGGAATTATGGTCTTTAAGACCCGATTGTAGGACACAACCTGTGTGCCTTGTACGAAGGACCGCACAAGGGTATTTGACAGTTCCTTGGTTTTTCCTTTTTTATGGTTCATACTACTCATACATTCTCTGCAAATCTTTTTCATTCTTTAACATTAAACCTGAACCTGCAACAAAAGCAACCAAATTCATCATCACTTTCATCTCCACTAAGTGTCTGTTCATTTAACACTGACAGGAAGTAGAAACTGTTTATATAGTTAATATTAATATAAATAATATACATTTGTCAACATCGACATCCTTCAAGGGGACATATCATGCAAAATGCCCTTTTTAATGTTTTGTCTGTGTGTGAGGAGACTGCACCCCATCCCACCCACCAGCTCAGATAATCCCACCTACAGGTCACAGACACCTCTACTCAGACTCACAGATCCTCCATTATTCTCTATCGTATCCCGGTGTGTGTCCAGTGCATTTGGGTCTGGGCCCTGGTGGCTGTGTGCATCTGGGTCCACAGTTGGTCTGACCTGGGTTGATGGGCTCATCTGGCTGGCCTGGGTCCAGACGAAACAGATCCAAAGGCACTGGTGCTGTTAACGGACCAAGACCTGAAGGTACCAGGGCTGTAAAACTCAGCACTAGCTCCACTTTGATTCTCTCCAGATGATTTTATTGCATCAGTGTCTTTGTCTGTTTTTCTCTGGTTCAACGTTTTTATGGCTGAAAAGCCGGAAAATTTTTAAAAATTGCATCATTTTGGTGCATTCTGAGAGCATTATAGGCCATGATTTAACATTACAGAATGTGAAATTTGTACTTAACATTTTAGAAAAAATCTGGCTCATATGATCATAAAATTTTCAAATTTACTTATAACTCATCTAGGAAAATGAAAATACTATATATGTTTGTTCAAATGTATTGTATAATTTCACTAAATAAACAATGGATAATATACAAAAGACTAACATGGGATGCTTCCATAAAGATTACCTTATCATCTTTACAATTAAAGCTTTTGATTTCACTATCAAACAAAATAATTCCAATAATAAATAAAAAATGTCATTACATCTAGTAAAATCTAGTGTCTTTCACTGTGATGTCAAGAAGATACTTAATTTAGTAGCACTGTCTACTAATAATTATTGTCCTGAGTTTTCTTTTGCAAATATTAATCATTCATTCATTCATTCATTATCTGAACCCGCTTTATCCACACTCGGGTCACGGGGGTCACTGGGGGCCTAATCCAGCTACAATGGGCGAAGGCGGGGTACACCCTGTATGAAACGCCAGTTCATCGCAGGGCTGAACATATATAGACAAACAATCACTCTCACATTCACACCTATGGCCAATTTTTAGATTAACCAATTAACCTATCAGTGCATGTGTTTGGATGGTGGGAGGAGCCAGAGTACCTGGAGAAAACCCACGCGGACACGGGGAGGACATGCAAACTCCACACAGAAAGGTCTGGTGTGGGATTCGAACCAGGGTCCTTCTTGCTGTGAGGCACGAGTGCTAACCACTGCACCACCGTGCCGCCCCAAATATTAATCATTAAGAAAATAAACTTTCCTTATCAGAAATATCATATATTAGAGTGAATCTATAATCATATTCAGGTTCCGTTCTGTCTCCTCCAACACCTGGATCAATTCCAGTGTTGTAGGAGTCAGAATACTATCCCCCAAAGTACTTTGAATGTTCCCCAAATCTAGGTGGTCTGTCCCGGGTTCAGGTACGGGTGTATCCATAATATGTGGTACAGATTGTGGAATAGGATCTGGAATGGAGTCTACTGGGGGTCTGGTTACTATTGTGGTGTGGACCCTCTGGATGCCCCATGTCTCTGTACCCTCTGTTCCTTAATGGACGGGTTTACATTGGTGGTAAGCAGTGGAACCCCCCCATCTACATTGGTGGTAATTGGTGAAACCCCCCAATCTGCATTAGTAATACCTGGGTTCACAGGTGAAGACCATCTATTTACATTGGTGGAAACAGGTGGAGACCCTCTATTAACATTGATGGTAACAGGTGGAGACCCCCTATTTACGTTGGTGGTAACAGGTGGAACCCCCAAATCTGTTGGGGGATCCGTCCCCTGGTCTCTTGTGGCCTGGGGAGCAAAGGTCTGTGTGCTGTGACCTCTTGGAGTGGAAGTAGTAGGGCTGGGCGATTTTGTCTTTTAAAAAAATCTCCGATTTTTTCCCAAAAAACTCGATTCACGATTCACGATACGATTTTTTTCCCCACGTGGGCTAAATGAAAATGAAAACACTAGAAACATGGTTTCTTTCGTCTTCTTTTTTTAAAATTAAATAACATGTAAAACAAAAATACTTCTACAAATAACTAAATAAATCAGTTGTTGCAAAAGGTGCAAAGCTGCAACCTGAGACTTTGCCTACATGAACTGTAGTAAGTCCAGACATATCCACCACTGTTACAGGAAAAACAGTGCAAAAAAAAATAGTGTAAAAGATACATTTTGTTGGAAAAAAGAAAGCTTAAAATATTTTAACAACTAAAACAATATACATTAATACTCATATTATATGAAAAACATTGCAAAAAACGTAGTAGTGCAAAAGTAAGATAAAAAGAAAACTAGTAACATTTTTACTTTGTAAGGACAAAATAAAACAAAACCTTATTATCAATCAAGCTACTTCAATAAACCTGAACATGTTATCAATATTTTGGATATATGATGTTACTGTGTCTGTTATCACCCCCATCATGCTCCATGTTCATCCGAATCGGATTGCACGATTTTCCTAAAATATGAATCGATTTCGCCATAAAACTCGATTTTAAATCTAAATCGATTTTTTGCCCAGCTCTAGGAAGTAGGTATGTTATTTTGGGGAGTAGGGGTCACATTGTTCTCCTCAGTGGGTCTGTCCCTTACTGTGGCTAAAACAGTCCCCCTAATCTCATCCACAACATCCTCTCTTAGTCTGGGAAATGTCCTTTTACACCATCTCAGTGCTACATTAAATGGCTCTTCCCATTCATCCCCATGAAATTCCTCAACTTTGGTCATTAATTCCTCCACAATGTCTTCATAATGCTGTTTTAAAATCAACATCGTGGTGTGAGCCCAGTTTTTAGCATTACCTATAATGTCATTACGTGTTTTCTGTGATGGCAAAGCAGGTTTAATTAAATTAGTCAACATATCTTCCATGTTAATGATTGTTCTAGGTCTTTTTCCATCCTCAGAAACCCTCACATTGGCCCCGTGGTGAACAGCTCTAATTAAATCATGAAAGGTATGTGTAATTTGTTTAAACCGGGCCATAGGTTTAATGTAGTCGGCCATGTTTTTTGGACCCCGCATCTCCCCCCGTTGCACGGCAAAATCCTCTCCGTGTGCCCCGCACCGCCTGTGCATAAGTCCGGATGAGGGGTTGGGGGCGACCGGTGGGGATAATCCTCCAGGGTGGCACTGGCTCAAGGTTGGGGTTATAGTGGTTGCGGACCCCGGCGTTGTGAAACCCCAGAGCCCTAACTGCACTGTCCGTCCCCCGGAAAAAATCATCCCCACTGCGGCGTCCCCCTTCCCACTCCCCGGGCGCGAAGCGACCTGGCCGGTGTCCCCTGCGGACCACCGTCCAGCCCTCTCTGTCCGTAAAATTCTGCATTTTATTTTATATGTGTATGTGTCTGTGTGTCCCGTGTTGTGTGTGAGTGTGCGTATTTTAATTTTAACAAAGAAAAGAGAGACAAAAAGAAATGAAAAAGAAGCTAGCTAACACGGAAATCTCCACCGAAGCTGGGCGGAAAACTCCCGTGAAAGTCAAATAAAAATAAAAAGTGGATGACGTTTCGACCTAAATAGGTCTTCTTCAGGTCCAAATAAAATAAAATAAACCAGAAAAAGGAAAGGGTTTTATGGTGGTTTTCGACCAAAATAAAGCTTGAAATTTTTTCTTTCGGTCAGCGGATAGATTTGACGGAATTTGACGGAACAGAAATTTCATTTTTGACGGATTTCCGTCTGTGGACAGAGATTTGACAGCCATGCGTTTTTCTGGTTCCATTTCTTTCTCTTTTTGAAAGAGCGATTTGAAAACAGCTGTTTCTCCAGGTTGAAGAGGCTCTTAAGTTCTATTGTTTTAGTTTGGGTTGGAGGTGACTGGTTGTTAAGTTTAAACGTTTATTAAACAAATACACAGAGAAAACCTTTGATGTAATTTCATCTCAGCTGAGAGGGGTGAGGACCAAGAGAAGGCAGAACAGCAACGCGGCTTCTAGTTCTGAATTCAAATGGCGCTCACTTCCCGGGTTCTTCCTCTGGGCAAAGAGTTTTGTTGAAACCACAAGCCCTGCCCAGTGACATAACTCACTGAACAGGAAGAAAGGGGATGTGGTTAAATGGGATTGTTAGATTGGGGGAGCATCATATTACACAGTTTCATGAGAACACCTCATTGGTCAAATTGCCTCTAAGGTGTGACCCATTCCTAGGCGGGAAAATATTAAGCTGAGACAAAAGAATTCTTAAATTTCCTTTGTTCACTTAGTGGAAAATTTCTGCTTCAGGAATTCAAAATACACACATACTGGTATATTTACTTCACACTGCTGGTCCTATTTTTGGTTTAGTTTCATTAGATGTAGATTAAGTTTTTTCCCTTTAGTTTAGTTTAGTTTAGTGGTGACGGGTCTATGTGGGTCGACCTTGTCCTGCATCTCCATCTTCTGTTCTGTTTGGCCAGACTCTACAGCCCTTTTGGTTTCTTTGAGCTGGTTTATTAGTAGTATATAGTAGTAGTAATAGTATTATTATTAGTAGTTGTTAAATAATTCTATATTAGATTGTCCATTTTATCACATTAATTTGTAAATAAATCAATTCCAGTGGTGTATGCTTCTACAACATGAGCTTAATGTGTGGCTGTTTGATAAAAGGAGTCTTATGATGTTATTGTCAGCACGTTGTTGTATGAGAATGTTATTTTGTCGGTAACTGGAGAGAAGAAGATGCCCAGCTGATGGAATATCAAGGTTAGCAACACAGGAACTGAGCGATCCCAGATGCCGAGTAGGCGGCTGCAGAGACGAGACAAACAGATGAGAACCACGATCGTGTAATGTGAGAATGTGAGACACTTGACAAACACTAATGCAGGGTTATCCACAGGAATTTTGCTCAGCCTGGTGGTAAGAATGCTAGGGAAGCCCACCGGTGACCTGCCATATTTTTGTAAAAAAATAAATAAATAATGAAATTATGGTTATGTGTTATTGTAAAACATTTATTAACAATACTTGTACCAACTACAGAGTCTAAGTAAAGGGCAAAAAAGGATCATACAATAGTCACATTTAAATATAAAATAAATTAACATCAATGTGCTCTCACTTGAAAACCCTCGGTCTCGCTAGATTAAGAGTCCCCAAACCTTTTCTTATCAGGACCACATAACTTTTTCCTTCTCTGATGGGGGGCCGGGGTAGGTTGTAACAGAATAAGTGGGATGATTGCAGGAGTGCCTAAATTAAAAACTTTGCTGTTTTGCAGGAAGCCACACATAACCAAATAATAATCTCTGGGTTCTTCACAGAATGGAATATTAACTTTCTGTTGTGCCGTGCACAATCTTTACAGGACATAGTTCAGATTAGTTGTCAGAGCAGAATCTCTCACTTAAATGACCCATATGAGCAGTTGCTCAAAGTTTTTGTGTTCCTCTGTGTAGAGGTCCGTCTGGGTCTGCCTACATCTCTGTGCACAGACCCCAGTTCAGACAGGAATTCTTGCAACTGCTCGTGTTTAAGCCCTTTTGCTCTAATGAAGTTTATGCATGACACCGAACCTTCATGACAGAATCCCACGTCAACACTTTGCAGCACAGCACTTGCTGGTGAATCAAGGCAGTGAAGTTATAGCAGGGGGTGAGACCCGATTATTCCATCTCTCGGTTCATGCATCGTTTTAGAGCCCGAGGCACACCCACTGTACTAGGAGCCTCGTCAGTAGTGATGTTGGACAGCTTTGACCAGCCCAGGTCCAACTTTTCCATGGTTTGGCACACTTTGCCAAAAATATCCTCCCCCATCGTAGTCTATTTCAGACTTTCAGGGGCTGCCATCTCCTCGCACATCTCAAAGTTTGCACTAACTCCACGAATAAAAATGAGCAGCTGCATGTGTCCTGCACATCCATCCTCTCACCCAATAGTAATGAAAAAACCTTCTAATTCTTTTTGTCTTCTGCTGCAGCTGGGCATATACATTATCACTGAGTTCTTCAAAGCCTCTGGTGATTGTCCTCGCCAGATGCACCTGGTGACAGACTCACGCCAGACATCTGTCTTCTCGGGACACACCTCCTCCGTGACAGCATTCAAACATTTCTTGACAAACTCTCCAAAGTTTACCGCTGCTCGCTATCAGTTCAGCAACCTGAACGCTGACCCAAAAGGAAAAGTGGTTTAGCTGAGCTTGACGTACAAAAGCATTCTGCTAAGCTAACTGTCCACTTTGTAGCTTTGAAACTTTGTCTGTTTACATTTGGCCTTGCAAGCTATCACACTTGTCTTTATGATGGGATTCATAGTCTCACCACAGAATGTTTTCTTTGAATACTGCGACTGCCCCTTGATAGACGAGACAAACAGCCTTTTCTATGCATTGAACAAAAAATAATCGTTTGTCCACTGCAGGTTAAATACTCTGCATTCTGAATGAATTTTTCTGTTACTTAACCCTTTTGCGGGTCTCAGATGTTTTTTCTTGGGGTTGCCAGATAGGGGCAGACTGCAGAAGGGTGGAATAGAATGTCACATTCTATGTCTGTGAAGTAGTTACTAATAGCTAATTAATAATGAAAAGGGTTAATAGCTAAGAAACATTTTATTACAAAAGCCAAACTTTATTATCAAATACAAATACACATATATGAAAAAAATATGGAGGCAGGACTTAGTTTGGGGACTACTGCTCTAGACTGTCACTGTTATCAAATACTGTGAATTAAAACTTGAATTGGTTTGTGCAATGTATGAATAAAATAATCAAAAATGTCAACAAAGTGTAAAGGGTGAATTTCATTATTATAATTGGATAGATGTGCAGACGGGTACAACAGCAATAAAAATATTTCACGTAAAAAGTAAAATAAACATGCACTTTCCTGGATCTCAATAGTTTAAAATATGCAAATATGTTGTGAGCCATGTCAGAGACTAATTTCTGTCCTTATTTGGTACAGACAATAAAATATTCTATTCTAGGCCTCGACTGATTATCGGCCACACTGATATTTCGGGTCGATATTCTGTATTCTAGGGTTATCGTGTCAGCCATAATTTCCACTGATAAAATAATATAATTTTCCTTTTCCTTCTGAGTGCAGCTGTCTTAACTTCACCTGCTCTCACTATTCTTAAGTGTATGACTGCTGCTACGCCCGTATCAGCATCTGATTTGTTTGGCACAAAAAATACAGCCAATCAACAAGCAAGGCTGTTGAACGCTGTGAATGGTTATAAGGTAAGTGGGGGCACAGTGGGAGTACTTGAAACAGAACAAGTTCCCTTCAAGTTAAGCATACACGAAGCCTTAGCCCATGCAATAAGACACAAACACACCAAAATACAGCATCACAATGTTTAATTCATGTCAAAGTTCATCAGGTTGCTATCATATCACTCTGGTACCTCCACTATGATTTTCACATGAACCGTTTGAACCAGTGTACTGTCTGTCTGAACATGTCAAATATGTTCAGCAGCACAGTTCATACAACCACGTCTATGTGCTCAACTGTCATGGAAGAAGGTAGCAGCATACGTACAAAACAAAACATGTTGGAAATTTGGAACCATTTTACACTGCATAAGGCAGACAACAGTGTGCACGAGGCAAATTAGCTTTAGCATTAGTGTAGCACTGCCGTATGTGCTTCAACATTTGAACCAAAGGCATCCACACTTCAACAGCACTTCGTCAAAGCAGAAGTAAAGCCTGAGGGTCCACCAGGCTTATAAGGAACTGACGGAAACCTTGCAAATGACAGTGTAACCCCCAAATTAACCCAATCAATATAACTAGGGAACTACCATATCTAATAAGAGGACTGCACTAAACAGGGCTTCAGAGTAGAGTAGATGAATTTGTGACTGATGTTTACTCTTCATCACTACTCTCCTCATGAGTAAAAGAAGAAATCTCACCTCTTGTCTCATTTGTCTGTTTCTTTTGTCTTTACAGTTTGGGAGGTCTGTCTCACACATTGAAAATCACTGCATTAGAAACTATAATTTGTGGTTAAATCTCAACATTTGGACAAGTCAACCTAGCTAAACGTTACAGCTGAAAATTCAACAGCTGTAAACAGCTGTTAACGTTCTGAATTTGTACAGATCAGGGCCCTGAAGTTACAAGACGTCTTGGAGTGAGATCAATGCGGGGGACAGGAGGCATGGCCGGGGGGGCACGGATTGAACCATAGCGTCAAACTACGGCAGGTGGTAATATGGGAAACATGATTGGCTGTTCTGTGTTGAATGGCAAGCCCTGATTGGCTGGAGAGGCCCAGGTGAGGCGCAGGAAGTTGTAAAGGTACCATAACCTTTGACAGGCAGACCAGTTTATAAAACACTGGAAGTCAGATTAAAGCCCCGCCCACTGGCCCAGCTACACCAATAATCACCCTGTTTCAGGCCATTGGACACAACCTTGTGGGTCAGCATGATAAATGGCATATGTTGCGTGTGAGTGTGTGAAGTCGTCGTCCTGTGTCTCACGCTCATTGAGTGAGACTTGAGAGGCCTGGTGCAGACCCTGACCCTAACCAAAGACCACAGGATTCACAACATACATGTTCAGTACGATACAAGAAATACACTCAATAATGTGAAAGATGATCTTATTAACTTCCTGCAGGTGTTTCTGGGTCAGCTGCCATAGAAATGAATGGCTTCTGATATGGCTCCACTCAAAAGTTGTAAATATTAAACCCTCCATGACCCAGAAGAAGGTGCATATTTCTTTTACATGGGCAGCCTCTGGCACGTTCTACTCTGTATATCAAGGACTCTGCTCCCACCTAGTGGCTGAAAAATGTTTTGTTGTCGTCTCACTGGCTGCTACACCTGTACTGTGGGTATATACTGATATTTGATGGATGTATCAGCAGTTAATCAGTGTGAACTAAAGATGATCACTTTTCCTCTGGTTCCACCTCCAGACTGGTCTAAAACATTTCTGTTTTTTTTTCTTCAGACATTCTATTTCAATGTATGCTATGGGATGGTGAAGAGGTTTTCAAACAATATGATAAAAAAAAAAAATTGTCTAGAAAACATCTCCCACCCCACCTTTAAAGCTTGGTTCAAATGTAGGTAAATGTTCCCAAATCAGATTGTTTTCTGTCCATATGCAACCTGTATCTGACTTATTCCAGACAATAACAGTACAAATCTGAAAGACCACTTTCATATAAGGTCCTAAATCTGATAGGCAACCCATATTTTACAATGTGACTTCAGTCTGAACGGCCAGATCATATTTATCCAAACTTTGTGTCACTGAAATTTGATAAACTTCACAATTCTGGAGAAACATGCTTAAAGTAAACACAGTGTACTGTGATGGGCAACTGCTGCTGAACCTGCTATAGGGAGTTTATCCATCATCCTGTCCATATGTTTGTGTCTCTGCTCAGTCAATAACCCACCTCAACCTGACCCAGCTGATCCACACCTCACTTTTCTTTGAATAGGTTTGTGAGGAAGATAAAAGATATGGAAAAACCAAAACTAAACTAAAACTAAGCATTCAGGAAAAAAGATAAGTAAGAAAAACTAGCAAACCTGTACAAAACACATGAAAACTAACAAAATTAAATGGAAACAAGTCAAAACTAACTAAAACGAAACTATAATGAACAATCCTAAACTATCCCTGATCCTTAGTTTACATTTTTACATTCTGCTATATTTATTTATTTATTCATAATTTTGTGTTAATATTCACTCACTGTTAAATATGTACATTAAACATGTACATTTTCTTCCCATTAAACAGAGTTTCCTTGTGGGAAGGAAACCTCTCAGTCTCTTCATTTAAAAATGTTTATTTTTGTGTCATGGGGTCACAGATATAGAACACATTGCATTAACTACCTCTGTCTATTGGAATGAATGTCTCAGTTTAATCACTGATTAAATGGGGGTAACACTACTTGCCTGATGATCAATTGGCAATATCTTCCCTGATAGTGTGAGAAACATAGGGACCCTGTACCAAGATGGCGGCTGTGGCACCTGAGGCTAGCCATGCTAACATGCTAACATACTGATATACTGTATCATGTTCTATATCTATGTCATGGGGTTAGAATTTGTGAAACAGGTCACCTTAACATGCACTAGAATACAGGAAATTGCATCTAAGTACATTTTTTTCTTGGGGAGTCACCGCAGACCACCTTCTTGGCTAAGTCCCAGATCTTGACAATGTCTGGCTCCACCTCTGGCCAGAAGGGAGGTTTTGTTGGAACTGGACCACTATTTTTCTGCTGATTGATTGATTGACAGTTGCCACTGCTACTGTCAGCACTGGGGGCTGAGCACCCCTAAAGGACAGATGCTAGAATCGCCCCTGTTCCCAGACACTAAGCACAGCTAGAATTATTCCATATTTAAGACACACTGTGGTTTTTGGAGGAAATTTAGGTCTTTTAAGTGCACCTTATAGTCCAGGAAATACAGTAACCATGTGTTTCCCAAATGTCATGTTATTTCCTATTAAAAAATTGGCATGGACATTTTAAAAACATCCAAATATTGGTATGGACACCATAGCGTCCATATGCAATTTTACACCCATGCTAGCAGATAAACTGTCTGTTCTGATAGTGGAAGGGTGAGATGACATTACTCTTCTGGTTCTAAAACATGTGGTCAGACCTGTTTTAAGGATCGGTCCTGGTCGTCCAATCCTGATGAAGACTGGAAGATTGACTGCATCCTCATCCAATGAATGAGTTTTGATTGATCTGATACTGTACATCACTGACATTAAAATAATTCCTCCTAAAAACTTCCTTTTACTTCTTCACTGTGACGCACTTTAACAGGTGAGTTCACATTAAAATCCTGTTAAAACTGATTTTAAAGTTAGATCAGACTTGTTTTTCTGTCTCACTAGTATCATGTACATTAATAGTTTTAAACTGAGGTGTAAAAGTTTATAAATTCATTGTAAATACCAGTTCAATGAGGAAAATGTTATTATTTTATCAGTTTACATAGTGTTTTTATTTTATGACATACATGTATATATTATGTAGTTTCTACTGTCTGTCTCATACAAGACATTATTTTCTGTATCTGTCCTTACATGTGCTTTAGTCCAGAATAGAACTGACTGAACATTAGTTTAGTTCAAATACATTGTACTATTCCTTAATAAGGTTCTATAAACTATAACAGCCTTCAGTCTCTTATTTAAAGGTACTTTAGTGGGTTTTACTTTAGTGGATTTTAAGTAGTAAATATTTGAAGTCTTCAGTAACAGGAAGTGAGTGTGACTTGTCCTGGGTTGGACTTGTGGACATTCACGGGCTTTGGAACGGACAGATTCAGACACTAATGTGTTGAATTAATAACATGTACTGTGAACAGAGAAGGAAGAACTCAAATTCAATTCAATTTTATTTATAAAGCCCCAAATCACAACAAAGTTGTTTCACAGGGCTTTACAAAAACACAATCAACTACAGAGATATATGAACAGTCCCAGGCATCCCCTGTCCTTAGACCCTCCTTCTCGGCAAGAAAAAACTTCAAAACCCAGTGGGAAAAAGAAGAAATCTTGAGGAGAACCACATTGAAGGAGAGATCCCCTCCCATGGACGGACAGGCTATAGATGAATGTCCATTTATAAATGAAGGAGGGGGGGGCTTGTCCAGACAGGCAGGGACGGGGGTCCGGGGTCACAGGTCAGCACAGGTGAGACACTGCATATCCTATCATCCATGGCTCCCGCGCAGACACTGTCAGGAGAGCCACCACTCATGACTAGACACCAGGTGACTAGTCATGAACAGACTTCATGTGAAAGATAGGTTATAAAAATGACAAAAACAGGTGTGAGAGAGAAAAAGAGGGAGAGAGAGAAAGAGAAGAAAGAACTCAGTGTCTGTACTTCCCCCAGCATTCTAACTCCTAGGGCAGCCTAGACTGAACTGTGACTCATACATCATGTATACATGATATATGAGCCACATAATTTTTAACTAACCTGACCATAGGCTTTCTCATACAGGAATATTCCTAATTTTGGCTAATGTTGCGCAGGTGAAAGAAGGCTGTTCTGCATGTTTGGTTAATATGCATTTTGAATGAAAGATCTGGATTAAATAAAACTCCTAAATTTTTAACTGTGGCATTGGCTGTTACACTTAAGTTGTACAGTTAGGGAGTCTCTTGCATTTTTAGGACCAATTATAATGACTTCAGTTTTTTCAGGGTTCAAGAAAAGATAATTGGCACTCATCCAAGTCTTTATGTTTTGGACACAAGTACTTAGTTTATATATTTTCCTGGTCTGATCAGGTTTAATCGATAAATATAGGTGTGTGTCATCCACGTAAAAAGGATGACAGGAGATGATTTGTAATGATGTTACCTAAAGGTAACACATATACATATATACATATACTTACATATATAATGTAAACAAAATAGGCCCAAGGAATGACCCTTGGGGCATGCCATAATTAACTCTGGAGGACTGCGATGATTGTTGATTAACGTTAACAAATTGGTAGCGAATAGATAAATATGATTTAAACCAGCAGAGGGCTGCTCCTCTAATACCTATATCACATTCTTTTTTTTTTTTTCTGCATTTGTTCTAATTGTTTGACTCCACAGAGGGCGAGTCAACATTGTTTGAGATCAATGCATATCTTAGTCTTGTAGCCAAATATTTTAATATTTAGTGAATGTGTGTGACCATCAGCGGTCCTCCCTGAAAGCTGAGCAGACATCCTTTATTAGAACTCACGATTATAAGCCAGGGAGGGCAGTGCTACACCTCAGTTATGTGTGGGGGAAACAAAGACTGGACAGGACGGACGGGGAAAGAAATTAACAGGCGGTGCTATTGCAATTAAAGATTGTAAGGTGGTGTGTTATTCCCAGCTACTAACT
The DNA here is from genome assembly GCA_020466265.1 of Siphamia tubifer. NCBI lineage: Eukaryota > Metazoa > Chordata > Actinopteri > Kurtiformes > Apogonidae > Siphamia > Siphamia tubifer. The sequence continues at coordinate 6,977,077 of CM035791.1, forward strand.
GTCCATCAATAAAAATAAATTAAAAAAATAAATTGAAAAAAAGAGAAGAAAACCAAACCAGCACAAAAGAAAAAGAGCTTCAATAAATAAATAATTAAACAATCGGTACTGAGCACCATAATTGTGGATGACTTGATAGTATAAAATAGAATGCAATAGAATAGGCCAGAAGAGGACACTAGTGCAAAAGACAATGAGTTTAGGGTAGAGATTCTGGAGAGATTCTCAGCACATTCTGGCGGGTCCCATCATTCACTGAAATGGGACTCGGCAGTAGCTGGGTCCGAAGGACCCCGAAGCCCAGAACAGCAATCATGGCAAGGCAGGGCCGAGCCAACAGGGCACCCCTCACCCCGGGCCTATATCACATTCTAATCTCTGCACTAAGATACTGTGGTCAATGGTGTCAAAGGCTGCACTAAGGTCCAATAACACCAGGATCGATATTAATCCAATGTCAGCAGCTAATAATAAGTCATTAGTAACTTTAACTAACGCTGTTTCAGTGCTATGATGGGCACGAAAGCCAGACTGAAACTGTTCAAATAAACTATTATCCTGCAGGTATTGGCACAGCTGTTTAACTATTACTCGTTCTAAAACCTTTGACAGGAAGGGCAAATTGGATATAGGCCTATAATTGGCTAGAATGTCAGTATCTAGGGTAGGTTTTTTCAGAATTGGTTTAATAACAGCATATTTAAATGACTGCGGCACATATCCAGTAGTTAATGAAGTGTTAATTATATTTAGGACAGTGCTAATAATTAGGGGCAGAATCTTTTTGGGATTTTGTTGGGATTGGATCTAAGAGGCAGGTGGCTAACTTGGAAGACATGATAATAGATATGACATCAGTTTGGTCTACAGTGGTGAAATTATTTAGTGTTACAGAGGGATTTATTAAAGGGCCTAGGTTTGAAACCGCTGGTTTTTCTGATCTAATGTTTGGGAGAAATTTGTCTGTTTTGTCTCTAATAGTTGATATTTTATTGTTAAAGAACTGCAGGAAATCATCAGGATGGAGCGTGGATGGAATAACTGGTTCCACGGAGGTGTGGCTGTTTGTCAGTTTGGCTACAGTACTGAACAGGAATCTAGGGTTATTCTTGTTTTCTTCTATTATGGATGAGTAATATGTAGTTTTGGCTGTACGCAAAGCTTGCTTATACTTTATTAAGCTATTTTTCCAGGCATTGAGAGAATCTTCTAAGTTGGATCGCCTCCATTGCCTCTCTAATTTACGTGCTGCTTGTTTAATGGAGCGAGTGTCAGCGTTGTACCATGGGGAGGTTAATCTAATCTTAGTAGTTTTTAACTTGAGGGGGGCAACTATATCTAACGTAGTTTTTAATGTGAGCATGGTACTATCGACTAACTCATCACTTATACTGGGACTAAATGTGTCCTTTACATAATCACATGACATAGGCACAAATAGTGACTGAATTAACTCTTTATACTTTGAGACAGCACGGTCACATAGTATCCTTTTCATTTGCGTTTTAATCACTGAGGTAGAAATATCCTCAAACAAAACCTGGAAGGTCATTAAAAAGTGATCTGAGAGTATGAGATTATGGGTAGAAACAACGAGGTCATTAATTTCAACACCAAGTGTTAAGATCAGATCGAGAGTATGTCTGTGAATGTGGGTTGGTTTATTAACATTTTGGATAAAGCCTAATCCGTCTAGTAGGTCACTAAATGCATTACTAAGAGAGTCAGCGTTGTTATTGACATGTATGTTAAAATCACCAACTATTATAATCCTATCCGAGTTTAACACTACACTGGATAGAAAGTCAGAGACTTCTAATAAAAACTGTGAATAAGGGCCAGGAGGGCGGTAGACTATGACAAAAAGAACTGGTTTTTGGTTTCTGCAGTTGGGGAAAGTAATGGATGAAACTAGGCTTTCAAAGGAATGGTAAGTGGGATTCATTTTATGATTAATTTTAGGGCTAAGACCTAAACTGGAGTGGGATATTACTGCCACTCCACCACGGCCACTGGTTCTGGCTGTGTGATAGTTCACATGAGTTGGTGGCGTGGATTCATTTAATGTGACGTATTAATGTTCCAGATAAATACTGTACACTGCCGCACCCTGCACCCATCTGTCATGACTCACTTATAGTAGTTATGTAGTTTGGTGACATGTTTTGTGTTGGTTCCATCAGACGCTGCAGCAGCTAAATCTGTCCATGTTTGGAAGAACTGGATCATGGAAACATCATCTGGTAAGTCTAACAGAGTTTAGAACAAAGATAAAACATAAACACATGATGTGAACACAAGTTAATCTGTTTAATGTGTTGGTACGTTTGTAGATCCAGTCAGTAGTGAATTTACAAACTCCTGTAAAAGCCTTTTAATGAAACAAACATCCTGATGTATTAGTGATGAGGGCTGCTGCAAACTGACTGCACTGTATGTGTTACACTTTAACTGTATTTTAAAATGCATTTTAATTATTCTGCACTGTAACCCTTTGATGCATGAATTATGAGAGTCCTCTACATGTAAAAATGACTTATTTATTATTTATTTACATATTTGAGTTTAACAGAAGTGAACATGATAACTCAGCAGATCCACACTGACATGCAGCCTATTTCAGACCATAGACCAGATCATATCACATAACAATGTGAACATGTTCCAGACTCATTTCCATGAGTCAATGTCCTGTTTCCAGACACATTTTACATTTTCATTGGTTTAAACTTCATCTGTTTCCAGTCCTGATCTGTGGAGACAAACACCTGACAAAAGACAAAATCAACCAACAACTATAGGCTATTTTCAGGGTAAAGTTCTGCTCAGCACCCCCTGGTTCCTCACCATTGGAGGAGAGAGGGGACTTAACCCCGGACCTCACTCCAAAAGCCCCGGATCTTTTTTTTTGATCTTGTAAAAAAAGTCACCCGTGTTGCTACTATGCTCCATACAACACATATTAAAACTAATATATGGGCAGAAATCGTACATTAAAACCCAAATTTCCCTTGTTATTAATTTGACCTGTAACCAGAGAAAATATCATCCCACCAACAGATCCAGTCTGTGTTCTAATTCTAAACAGTAATGTCTCATAGAGTCTTCTGAACAGACTCAGAATACCCCTCTCCCCTTTGGGGGGCAAAGTGAAAAAAAAAAGTAGAGTATTATATATAATATAGTCGGAATATTTTAAACTAAACCATCCATTCAGAATGTGTCACCACTGATGCATCAGGGGTTAAAGGGTTAAACATGTGTTCTGTCTGATCGAAGGGAACCTGAATATAATGCCACATTTCCACTAGTACTGGCTCGGCTCAGCTGGACTGGACTTGACTCGGTAGAGTTTCCAATACAAGATAGTACTGACAGCACAGCTCACATATTAGACTGATATGAGAATATTATACAGGGTTTGAAAGTTGTGTACATTTTCTTTGTGAGATAAATATGTATACAAGTGTTAATCCACATGTCCACAATGACCCAATATAAGATGATTATATCCTGTGTAGATACAGTTTATTATTTCATATATTGGCCAATAAGTCAGATATCAGCCAAAATTGGATATTGACCAATAGCTGATAATCCACATGTCTACAACTGCCTAAAAAAAGATTATTATATGTCCTCACTCACTCGTCATCTGAACCTGCCTTATCCTCACTAGGGTCGTGGGGGTCACTGGGGGCCTGATCCAGCTACAGTGGGTGAAGGCGGGTACACCCTGTATGAGTCTCCAGTTCATCTCAGGACTGAACATATATAGACAAACAATCACTGTCACATTCACACCTATGGACAATTTAGATTAAACAGTTAACCTATCATGGGAAGACACTGGAGTACCACAGACACACACCACACAGACACGGGGAGAACATGTAAACTCCACACAGAAAGGTCTGGTGTGGGATTTGAACCAGGGTCCTTCTGTCTGTGAGGCCCCTATTATATATCCTGTGTAGATAAATGTTAATATTTCATATATCAGCCAATGTCAGGTATCAGCTGATATATCAAATATCAATGTTTTTTAGCTTCAAATATCAGAATCAGCCAAAAAATTCTCATATCGGTCGGGCTCTAGTACCAATATATTTACTGTGAACTTGTGTATGCTGTAAAACAGTGGGTCACAGAGACAACAGTGTCTGTAGTGTGTATACATCACAGTATAGTATCACTTGGGAATCTTGAAAAGGGGGGATGGCAAAAATCTATTACTGGGTACCACGGTACCAGGTTCTGTTCATAATGGAAATGTAGTAAAAGTGACAGAGTCACATCGATACTAGTGGAAACACAGCAACTGGTTTATTCACAGCAAATGAAAGAATAACAAGAACAACTACAGATGAAACAACAAAGCAAACACTAGAATTAAACCCACTGAATCTAAATAAGAATAAGGAAAACATATACAACAGCAAACTAAACTGAACAGCTGTTCATTCTGAACTAAATGTTTGAATTTATGAATGGACAAATATTCACTCATGGACCAAAACATGAATGACATATTAATGAATCACACCATGGGTCTGAGTTGTTAGTATTTGGAGTCAATCACAACACTGTAACAGGTGTGATGTATACATCTAAAACCATGATACATTAATAATTAAACAGAACTTTAATGGAAGGAGAAAACATTTAATATCCAGACGATAATGTTTAAGATAATGACACTGAGGCAAAAGGAGAAAGTAGAGGAATTATATTTAATTTAATAATGAAATTAAATTATTATTCAATGTTTTTTAGAATTAAATGTCTTTAATATTAGTGAACTTAAATCCACCAACTGTGACTCCTACTGAACTCCACATCTGACCTCACACTTCACCTACTGGACAAAAAAGGAAACTACAACTGAACTCATGGATAGATGCAGAAAGTGAACAGAACACAAACATGACTTTAACATCTGTAATAGACTCATTTCATTTCCATAATTTGACTTATTCATTTTTAATTATTGTTTTTAATAAAAGTCATATAATTGCAGATGGATTTGGACCAAACATTTATCTGATGTGATCAGTTTTGAACCCAGTTTTAGTTGTTTCTTCTCCTCAGTTGTTTTATTGGATCAATAATGTGACTCTTCTGAAACACATTTACATCTGTTCTTCTGACATGGTTGTGGAATAAATGAGAAGGTACTCACAACAGTTCAAGAACCTGAACCCTCTTCTTCTGTGCATTAATTATCATTATTATTATTATCTTCATCGTCCACAGGAAGTGTCTCCACAGTGGACGTCTGCAGACAGACTGTCCTGTCAGAACAAATACACAAATATCTGAGTAAACCTCTGTCTGTCCTTACAGATGATCAACCTCTGAAGCGCAGCAACTTTGAATGGCTTCCACCTGACAGTAAGTAAATACTTTAATTTATATCTAATGCAGCTTTGATAATGATTAAAAATAAGGATACATTGACCCACATTTTTTCATTTTCAATCTGATCACGATCAATTTGAATACGTGCCAGCCAATACAGATCCTATTGTGACACCAGAGCTCTGTTTGCTCTAATATTATTATCATTATTCAGGGCTCCCACTCCAAGTCAGACTGAAAATTCTCTGACTTTTTCCTGACTGACAAGTAGAAATGTCATAACCTTTTACAGAAACAAATGTATAATTTAACTAAACAACTGGTCAAAGAGCAGAAAAGGACATTTTAACCAGTCAAACCAATCCCAGTGTCCTCCCCTTGAGCCAACCTTGTGTGACTCAGCCAATAGTAGTGTACATTTATCACAGTTAATCATCTGATATGTGACACTACATTTCATGTCCTTTTGCTCAACATCATCTGTGTGGAACCTAAAATATTTCCAATGACAGATGTTAAACTGCTTTTGGGGACAAACAACAGGATTAACTTCCACTAATGTTACTATGGTTACGGCTATCAGCTGCTTCTTCATTAAACCATCAGTTATTGTCTGATGGTTCTTCATTTAAACCAGGGGTGTCAAACTCATTTTAGTTCAGGGGCCACATTCAGCCTAATATGGTATAAAGTGGGCTGCCCTGGTAAAATAATATTAATAATAGGATAAAAATGGCAATGCCAATCATTTCTGTTTTTGAGGTTAAAAAGGCTAAATATATAAACCAAGTGAAATTACAGCATTGTGTATTTTCTCACTGTCATTAATACAACCAAAATACCAGATTGTGTACAACAACATTTTAATAACCAAAAATATCCAAAGGCAGATGAGAGAGAGAGAGAGAGAGAGAGAGAGAGAGAGATTTTTATTTTTATTTTTATTTTTTTTATTTTTCAAAAAACGATTTATTTATTTACATTCTAAACACAAAATAACAGAAAACAGACATTTTCCTTTAACATTTAACAACATCCAAACAAAGCATCTCGCAAAACAAAAATCTTCCTCTGACAGAGTGGGAAAAAAGGGAAAATAAAAAAAAGCCTTTTTTTCCTTCATTTGAACATCCCTTAATGCAATAGAAACTCAAAATTAAAACATTCAGTTAATGAAGAAAATAATGCAAAAAATAAAATATAATTACAACTCAAACATGATTTTCCTAATTCAATATTGAACCAAACAATAATTGCCTTTCAATAACGGAACAACAGATATTTTTGTGACACCATATTTTTCCAAACTCCTCCAAGTCCTCCATCATTTTGTAGTATTTGAAATCAACAGTGATTCTGGCTTTTATCATTGCAATAAACAGTTTTACAATGTTACAGTCCAAACTCTCTTCTCTTTTCTTCTTTCTGCTGATGTAGATGCTCATTTTAGCAGTTCCAAGTATAAAATTCAGCAGCTCACATTTGATCCTGTGCTTCTGTCTGTATTTAAAACCTAGAATAAAAATCTGTTTGGAGAAAACTTCTCCAAACAGACTAAAGAGCCTCTTTAAAAACACGAACAATGTTTCCAGTCATTGACAGTCCAGGAAACAGTGGAACACAGTCTCCTTACCCTGACAGAACACACACTCCTCAGTCACATTTTCATTTAAAACTGAAATAAAAGCATTGACGGCCACCGCCCCATGTAGTATCCTCCATTGGAGGTCACCAACCTTTTTAGTTAACGGTGGTTTGTACAATGCCCTCCATTCAGGACCACTGTCAGGGCCCAGACCCAGACGTTCTCTCCACACTGTATTTGCTCGTCCACACAACTTGTTGCTGTTTAAAACCTTTACTAAAAACCGGTACATGTGTTTACCCGAGGAGTCCTGCAGGGTAATTGGCTCAGCTGTTAAAAAAGTACCGGGGCTGTTTTTAAAATCAGGGGATAAAACGTTAAAAGGAAATTCTAAAAAATGGTCCTTGGGCAGTGTGGATCCTCTACAATACTCAGTGATGACCTTCTGCTCGTCCTCTGTCAGCTGGTCTGTCCATCTCCTCAGTAGAAGGCCCATGGTCCTCACTGAGGAGATGCCCAGAGCAGAGGACAGAGCAGAGGCATCGTCCATGTGTGGACCACACAGGTCCACCACATGTTTTATCAATACGATCTTTGTTTTTAAAAACTTTAATAAAACTGAGTTTCCTAAAACACTGCCCACATTAAAACGAGTCCCGAAAACAATGGGTTCTTTTAAAATCCAGAGAGGCGAGCCCACTCTCTGGATACGTTCTTTTTTAAAACTTCCACAAACCTTAAAAATAGACTGATAAAACCTTGGTAGATCCCCCAGTCGATGTCCCCTCAGGTCCATCAGGAAGAGGGACTCTCTCAGTCCCAGACCGCTGCACCGGGTCAGGATGGCATTGGCGACAGGTCTCCATACCAAATCCACCGGGCCGCTCAGCAGTCTCTGGATGAATTAAAGTCTGAACGTTGCTCCTCTACTGGCCAGGTGGATCAGTCCTTGTCCTCCTTCATCCCTGGGGAGGAACAGGACACTCTGTGGGACCCAGTGCAGCCGGGTCCCAGAAGAAATCCACCATGATGGCCTGGATTTTTGATTTAAGATCGACTGGAGGATCTACACATGACAGACGATGCCATAGCATTGAAGCTATTAAATTGTTAATAACTAAAACCCGACCTCTAAAAGACAGTTTTGGTAAAATCCATTTCCATTGGTTTAGCCGGCCTTTCACTTTTTCTAAAATATTGTCCCAGTTTTTCCCAATGCACTCGTCATTTCCTAAAAAAATCCCCAGGTATTTTATCCCTCCCTTCTTCCATTCCAATCCACCGGGCAACACTAATCTCTGCACCCTCTCCCCTACCATCAGAGCCTCGCTCTTGACCCAATTAACTCTGGCTGATGAGGCTCGGCCAAACCAATGAACACTGTGTTCTAAAAAATCAATATCATCTTGAGTTTTAATTAAAACAATGACATCGTCTGCATAGGCTGACAGCTTGACAAGCGAATCACAGTGTGGGAGCTTAAAACCAGATAAACCTTGTCTGAGTCTGAGGAGCAAGGGTTCTAAAACGAGAGAATACAACATTCCTGACAGCGGACACCCCTGGCGCACACCCCTCTCTACTTTAAAGGGTGCACTCAAACCACCATTAACTTTTAATACACTCTCAACGTCTCTATACAAGGCCTGGATCTTGGCGATGAGACCTGGGCTGAAACCAAACTCTGCCAGAGTCCGCCACAGGTACGAGTGTTCAACCCGGTCAAACGCCTTTTCCTGGTCTATGGAAATAAGACCCAGGTCACTGTCCAATGAACTGGAGAGTTCCAAAACATCCCTAATTAAATATATGTTGTCATTAATCAACCTACCAGGTACACAGTAGGTCTGGTCCACGTGGATGATGTGCTCCATCACCTTCCTCATCCGGTTGGCCAAGACCTTGGAGAGGAGCTTGTAGTCGGTGCAGAGGAGGGCCACAGGCCGCCAGTTTCTGATGTCCTGCAGGTCTCCCTTCTTAGGGAGAAGGGTGATGACGGCCCTCCTGCAGCTCAGAGGCAGCTCACCCTTCTGCAGGCTGTCAGTCAGTACCTCCAACAGATCCCCACCGACCTCTGGCCAAAAGGTTTTGTAAAAGTCTACAGGGAGCCCATCCAGACCTGGTGCTTTACCGCTGCACATGGACTGCAGTGCGGTTTGCAATTCCTGGAGGGACAGATCTCCCTCCAGCTCCTCCACCAGGTCTGGTGGCACCTTCGGCAGGTCGGTGAGGAAGGTGTCCATGGCAGTTGTGTCTGTGGGGTCTGAACTGTACAGCCCCTTATAATAACTCCCCGCATACCTGCGAATGCTCGGGGAGTCCTGGATCAGCTGCCCCTCCTCTGAACGCAGGGAGTGGATCATCCTCCTCTGACCATTCCTCCTCTCCAGGCCGAAGAAGAAGTGTGATGGAGCATCCATCATGGCCACGTCTTGGAACCTACTGCGTACCACAGCGCCCCTAGCGGACACGCCCAGTAGGTCGGCTAATGCAACCTTTTTTGTCTTGAGGCTCTCAATGTGTCCTCCTTCTCCTGTGGTGTCTGCTAAATCCTGCAGCTCCACCACCTCTCTCTCCAGGTCCCTGATAGACCTGGCCAAGTCCCTGGAGACGTTGTGAGTGTACTGTAGGCACAGATTCTTAATTTGGCTTTTCCCTATGTCCCACCACTGCTGCAAAGAATTAAAATCAGATTTAGTTGATTTAAAATTCTCCCAGAAACATTTAAAAGCTGAATGAAACGTATGATCTGTTAAAAGAGCTGTGTTAAAATGCCAATAGGCGCTGTTGCATTTAATATCTTTAATAAAAACATTACACTGAACCAAACAATGATCTGTAAAACCAACTGGAGCAATAAAACACTTTCTAAAAACACTAAAATGATGCTTAAAACTATAAAACCTATCTAATCTAGTTAAAGTTAAAACATTATCTCTGCTGTGGCTCCATGTATACTGTCTACTTCTATTATTTAAAAACCTCCAGACATCAGCCAGTTCATAAGTTTCAATTAAACCTTTTAAAAACTTTCTGGAGGCAGCATGTGGTTCAGGATGATTCCTATCTAAAAGAGGCTCAACAGTACAGTTAAACCCCCCCCCCCACAAACAGATATTCTTCACTACTGCAGCCTCTAATGACATCCCCTAAAACATTTTAAAAAACCATCCTATCTGTGCCTACGGTTGGTGCATAAACATTAATAAAAACTACAGTCACCTTCTCAAATACTGCTCTTATTTTTAAAAGGTGACCGGCGATGACCTCATCAATGTTCACAGAAACAGGAATAAAACCATTACTAAATAAAACCCCCACCCCCCACTAAGATTAGATTTGTGACTGAGGTAGAGCTGTCCTTTAAATTCTTTCTTCCACTGTATTTCATTTTCTGGAGTACTGTGAGTTTCCTGGACCATCATGACATTTATTTTCTTACATTCTATTACTTTAAAAAGTGAAGCTCTTTTAAAAATATCCCTGGCTCCATTTAAATTAAGAGATCCTAAGTTAAAAATACTCATAATAAAAATGGAGCTAAAATACAAAACAGAAAACACAGTTAAAAAAGAAGAGATAAAAGGAGTTTAAAAACACTGCACTACATTTCTTCACTTATTTGATGCCTTACTTTGACAATTAATTTTCTTAGTCTGTATACTTCTTGGTCAGTAAAGGATTCGTTTTCATTTTCACCTGGGTTCCTCATATGGGTTTTTACTGATTCTATAAATTTTAAAAGATCAGGGAATGATTTTTCTATTGGAACTGATCTTACATTTTTTGTATCATGTAGGAATTTTTTTATTTTTGTAACAGAGTACAATTTTTTAACATTTTTCCTGATAGGCTCCTCCTCCTCCTCCTCCTCACTGCTTACATCAGATTCCATACTGTCAGTTTCTTCTTCCCTTTGTGATCCCACTACTGCTTTGTCTTTTAGAGCTTTTTTTGCCCTGGCCTGTGATTTTGCCTCGGTATTTTTCCGTTTTGTGGAGGACTTCTGCATGTCTCCTTCCAACTCCATCTCATGCTCTTCTTCTAAAATCGCTTCCACAATTTCAACTGCCAATTGACTTTCATTTTCACTCTCATTTGTTACATTACTATCATTATTATCATTATCATTCGTTATTGAAACTTTTCCTTTTTTCCCTTTCTCACCTTTTTTCTTTTTCTGTTCTCCCTTCTCTTTCCTCCCTTCATCTTCCCTCTTTTCTCCCCTCTCACCCGGCCCTCCTCTTTCCTCACTCCTTCCTCCCCTCTCCTCCTTTTCTCCTCCTTCCACCTGTTCTTTATCCACCTCTCCCTCCACACCTTTCTTCTTCTTCTGTTCTTTCTCTGTTTCATCTAATGCATTATTGTGACCTACTGTTCTCCCCTCTACCACCTCCACACCTGCACCTTCATCCTCCCTCCTTTCCAGCGTCTCTCCCTCAGCGCTCCGCGGCGCAGAGGCAGCGGCACCCGCTGGACCAGCCGACTCTGCCGAGGCAGTGGGGCCCGCCGGGGCGGGGGCAGCGGCACCCGCCGGATCAGCCGATCCACCCGCGCCTCCAGCCGATCGATCTCCCCCCACTCTTCCTGGACAATTCCTAATTAAGTGACCCTCTCCCCCACACCCAAACATTTCATAGTGTCAGTGGAAACATGTACAGTGTAATCAAACCCATCCACCTTAAACTTAAACACCAAATTCAAACTGTCGCTGCCACCGTTCAGCGCCATCAACACTTGCCTTCGGAAAGAGACGACGTGCTTCAGCTGTTGTGACTTACATCCCAGGGGGATGAGTTTTATCGGTGACAGCAGTTTCCCATGTCTCGATAATTCCCGACCCAGCACTTGATTCGAGACAAATGGGGGTATATTAGAAATTATCACTCTTTTAGCAGGATTAACCAGTGACAGTGCAGGAATTAAAGTGTCTCTAACCACCACCCCGTGTTCGATCACCTGATTCACCTTGTCCACACTGTCCAAGAAAACCACCACCGCGCTGTTCATTCGTGAAGCTGATTTAACACTGTTAAAACCAACTAGTTCCCCTATAGCTAAACTAATCTCCTCTACTGAACAGCTGATCGACGGTGTCAGCCGAACGGCGTGACGCCGCGTCAGCTGCTCTAACCCCGGGCTAGCCATGTTACCAGCCCCGCTGGATAACAGGTTCACCTCCTAACCTAACTACTACACCTACCCCCCTACACTACACCCCCCCACACACACAACACAATACTACCAACAAACACCCACCACCAAGAGAAGTAGAAAAATCACCAAATACACCGTGAAAAACACAGAAAAACGCATACACGCGCTCAGTAACCAAACTCACTTCCTGCTCCCACAAACCCAGAGAGAGAGAGAGAGAGAGAGAGAGAGAGAGAGAGAGAGAGAGAGAGAGAGAGAGAGAGAGAGAGAGAGAGAGAGAGAGAGAGAGAGAGAGAGAGAGAGAGAGAGAGAGAGAGAGAGAGAGAGAGAGAGAGACGAAAAGTCATTCTCCACAGTCCACGGATGCATTGTCCTGCATGAAAAAAGTTAGAAAGTGCGCAAAAGTCAAGTCAAAAGTTGCGTTGTTCAGAGAGATAACCAGAAGGAGGTTTTCCCACCGCCTTCTCTGCAACCAATTGTTTCTTGCGGTCATGCACTCCTAATATGCTGAATACCTACTTTTTTCTGTCGGCATGTTGCTGCAGCCCTTCCACGGTGATACTGTAAAACACAAAAAGCAAAGATGGCAGACTCATGATGAGGAGGAGGGGGAGTTTGTTAAAAAAAAAAGTTTGAGAACTACCACGTTAGTGTATGTGACCTTTTCTTTTTTGCAACTGCATTTTTTTGCAGCATATATCAAAATAGTGTCTACCATGCCAAACAACGCACCCACTCCCCTCTACTGTCCCATGTCCACACTAAACTAAATATGTGGAGTAGAGATGGTCTCCACAGCCACCACAAGAACAAAACCTTCACTGACAGGACACTGTGTATAATAATAATAATAATAATAATAATAATAATAATAATAATAATAATAATAATAATAATAATAATAATAATAATAATAATAATAATAATAACAATAATAGACTTGTCTTTTTATGACAATATTTTTTATGTCACCAACGCTGACCTCATCCATGAAATGTAGGCCTAAATTATCTATTAGCTTCTGTACAAAATAACATGAGCTCAGTCCAACATTTTGGAAGCAGGTATATTCACACTTGTCAAGGGGTAGAATGACTCCCTGTCGAATTAGGTCCATTTACTTGCAAACATGGTTTTTCTACCGGTATGTTCTGCACCAACCACTGGATCATAAGAACCATCAGTAGGCCTCAGTACATTTCAGTGTAAGGTTATATGTATCTACTGCAACATTTTCACTAGTGATGTCAAACTCAGGTTTGGCCCATGAGGTCATTTTAAATGTGTATTACAGTTGGCCCACACACACACAACATTAACATCTAGTAACATGACATGAACATGAAGTGTGTCATAGGAATATATTAATATAGCAGAGGCCAATATAACATCTCCCACAATGTTCAGGCATAAGTGCTTGTGAATTTTGCCTTTGAGTTGTAAGCCTGTGCATGCAACATTTTAGCTGTTTTGTAAAATAATCATAATAAAAAAGACAAAGTTTGGCCCTTGATTTCATGCCAGATTAAAATTTTTCTCTGCTGTGAATTTGACTTTTGACACCCCTGCCCTATCCCACCAAAATACTGCAACTGGTTCAGTTTCATCATGCAAATATTCCACCATTTTAGCGACGTTGGGTTCCATGAAAGGCACTATATAAAACTAAGTTATTATTTTCACATCATTGTAGGAAAAACAGTGTTTTGGGGAAATTGACAGAAGTCGAAAAACTATTGAAAAATTTTAGTTGAGTAAAATTATCTTTAGTTTGTTTAAATTCTACCCAGAGTAAAGGTACACATCTAAAAATTTACAAAAATGACTTCATTTAAAATATAACTTGAGTACAAGTTACTTCATTAAAAGTTTCAACCTGCGCAGAGATCAACCACGCATCTATGAGGTGTCAGATAGTCAACAAATTACGTGTATACGTTCCATACATGATATCTAGCAACTGGAGAACATTAGCCAAATGATATGTCTACAGAGTTTGTTTTTGATGTTCAGAACTAATAAATTATGAGAGATTATAGGGACAAATTACAAAGAGGGAGGGGGCGGGAGATGGGTCTGAAATACGGGAGAGTACTGGGAAAAACGGGAATGTTAGCAGTTCAGTGCAAACATTTTTCAGTCCCATTGTACAGCCCACAACATGAGTATAAAGAAATTTCAACAACAATTAAAATTATTCAAAAACACAAAATGCACAAAACACAAAGTGCCCACGGGATCCTAAAATTAAAAATGTCCACATAAACTGTAGATTTTGCAGTGTTAATTTGGAGACAATGTGACCAAATACACTCTAGAAGAAGTTAAATAAACTCTATAAGTGTTGATTTAACACTGCAAAATTTACTGTGTAGGGTCCAACTATTTAAAATACATTCTTTTGAACTACTACTATCATCCCATTCCCTCGTCTACTTCCCTTGATCAGGGTAAAAATAATATAATGGCTACCATTAGCTTTGCAAGCTAATGGTAGCAGGATGCACAAAAGACCGGGATGCACAAAAGACCCCTATAACTGCAGACACAATTCTGGCAGAAAGACTCATATCCTTGTCCACCTTTGCCGTTTTCACTATTAAATTAATTTAGTCTCACCACATCATCTGGTCCAACTTTATGAAAGCGATAGAGGGAAGTTGTCCAGCACTGACTATAAGTCACTATGGAGCAGAAATGGCAACACACCACTCTGGCTTCTCCTCCTGGTCATCAAAACAAACATGACATATAGTAGGTGTACTGTGTGAGGTACGTTTGACTCTGAGACTCGAGGTGTCGTTATACACCCTTTCATGTTGGCATTCTTCCAATTGGCATCATAAATGAAGAACAATTAGTAAACAAATGCAGCAGATTTGAAGCAGACTTGGTTGGAGGAAAAAGGTACTGAACAAGGATATAGACGACAACAATGCAGCAGTTTGGTGTATTTCATACATACTGTACTCTGATTGTGTTACATGTAATATGCATGTTGTCTTGCTGTGCCTCTGATCACTTCTGGAAGGGGGCGTGTACAGTCAATAGTCAAAGTGTGTCTGGCGTGTACTTACCAAATAGCCCATTTGATAACCACATTATGTGGCAGGATAGGAATAGTCAGATTTCTAAAACTCCAGTTTGGTTCAACTACAGTCTGACTAAGGTGTATAGATGACGTGTGGTATCAAACAGTTGAAGTCATCAGACAAGGCTTTGAATCAACTCAAACATCCCTTTAACATCTACTAATCATCAACATTTAAATTATTTGCCATTTCAGTGTCTGAGCTGAAGGTCGTTCTTCTGGGGAACAACTGGTCTGAGAAGAACTCAGTAGTAAACCTGATCCTGGATCAGCAGGTGTTCAATGACAAACCCACTTCCTGTATGAAAATCAGTGGAACATTAAAAGATAAAGAAGTCATCATCTTCAACACCCCAGATCATCTACTGTCTGACATCTCATACCATGAGCAGATGAAGTTCTTAAAAAACTGTTCAGATGCTTCACATCCTGGACCTCATGTGTTCCTGCTGGTTCTACAGCCTGAAGACTTCACTGAAAAACACAAACAGAGAATAGAATCAGTCCTGGAAAACTTCAACGTCAAGTCATTTAATCAAACACTGGTTCTGATTTCACCAACAAAACAAAGTCCAGGAACAGAAACATATGAACAATGTCCAGCTGTAAAAGACATGATCAGCAGATGCAGATACAGACATCTACAACTGGAGAACCTTCAACATGATGAACTGTTAACACGACTGGGTCAAATAGTGAAAGAGAACAATGGAGAACATCTGAGGTACGAAGAATTTGAGAAAAGATCATCTTCAACAAATGATCATGACGACCTCACATGGTACCAAAAATATTTTGGTCTCATTGCTGCTGTTACATATGCTGGTAAGTGGAGGAACAGCTGTGATTTATTGTATAATTCTGCTGGTGTTAATAATGTTGTTACAGGGTTGACTGTGGGAAAACATGTCCACCAAGTGGTTCTGGGAACAACAAACCCCGCCCCCCTCACATCTCTCATCATTGTGAAAACACATTTTTGGTGACGTTAACATTCACCTCTGATCTACTTTTACTGAAATAGGATCTGCTTACAAACACACAAATAAGCAGAGAGACCGACACACAGACAAAAACAAAACACACACACACACACACATTTTACTTGATTTGCCATATCTCTTATTGTGAAAACTAGGGTGACCAGATGAGGACCAGCTGTGATTTATTGTATAATTCTGCTGGTGTTAATAATGTTATTTTGTTATAGGGTTGACTGCAATAAAACATGTCCTCAGTGTCTCTGGGACAAAGTCTTCATCTCACAGTGAGTAAAATCATCCTTGTACTGTTTGTCGTGTCCAGAATGAGAACCGTTAACTCTGACATATACTCAGTTCTACAGCTGCATTCATGTATATATACAGTTTATATTAGAAATACAGTCATATGGACTCAGGTGTCACTGGGGTCAACAAGGTCAGTGTCAGGTGTTTGGGAACCAGGACGTCCTGATGTGAAATGGACAAATGGAAGCAGGTGGAGAACATAATACTGATGGAGTCCTACTAGATTAGGAATCCCAGTGAGAGGGGACGGATGTAGACAATGAACAACCACACATCTACAGTGACCAACAAACACCCACTAGCTCAGTGTTCTAGTGTCAGAAATCCTTTCTCCATGGTTCACAGTACATACAGCCTTCTTTTTTTTGTTTCATCGTTCCATCTTTGGACATACAGTAGGGCTGTGGAAATGTTTTTATTTTTAAATTGATTAATGAGGTGAATATTTTATTGATTAGTCGACTAACATAAGTAATTATGGCAGATTAGTCTAACAATTATTTTTCTGTTATTTTATTTATTTAATTACATCAGACAGATGTAGCCTAGCCAGCTGTTAGCTTAGCCTGGTATTAGCTTAGCCTGGTGTTAGCCTCGTCTGCAGTAAATATCCAGGTAAGTTAGCAGAATTTATCAGGGTGAAAAGATCTTCCAAGCCCTAACCTGCACAGTTTCACAGCAAAGAAAAGAGGAGGCAGAAGAATAATCCAATTATACAGGTATGTAGCCTTTTATCAGTAATGTGCAGTGAGGTCTGTGGCAAGTGAGGCACTGACTTTTTCTAAATCAGATTTTCAAATACACCAAATATTTGCTAAATACCTATTAGTTTCATATCTCATTGCAACATTATTTATGTGAGGTACATAGTTTAATATGCATATTTGGCCAAGGAAGAATGAACATTGAATGGGGGCAACTTCTACAAAACACCACGGTGGACACCACAGGCTACAAACACAGCAGCAGACAGAAGAGAGACAGAACAGTTCCTTTAGTTCTGGGGTCGGTCGTCCATTCTTTATCAAGTCCCGTTTTCCTTGAAAGTCCAACTTTGAAAATCCTTTCAGTTTAGCTATAACATCCTGATCCTCCATGGTTTTAGATGAAGCCAACAATAACACGACAACAACGATTGGTAACCTAGTAACCAAATAAAACTGAGGTCACCTAGACCATACACTCTACTGAAGCAGTTACTGCCTGTCTCACTTCATGTCTGTTCAGTTTTATTTTATGTAAAATATTTAAGACTGCATAAGTGGAAAACAACACATTATAGGGAAAGTGAGGCCATATAACATACATATCTAGAGTGTATAAAAACGTCTTTATATAGCTTTACGTTGTTGGCATGCACACAGTAAGCGCAAAGGGCACACGCTCGAACAGTTAACAAGGGTTTGTTTAATCTGTGGTGAGGCATGGTTTGGAGCTGCCTCAGCTCACTGCATATTCACTGCAGTTGAATAGGAAACAAGTGTGGCGAAATGAAGTGGTTCTCGGACGACAACGCCACCTGGGGAGTTTCGCCCCCGGAGATAGTTACACTAACCAGAATGTTAACTATTGGCTAGCACAGGTTCGAACAAACACCACAGGGCAGAGACGTTTTAAGAAAATATAAAATAATCTTTTTATTGGTACAGTTAAAACAACAGGAGCTGCATGGACAATTTAGCTATATGGCCAGAGAAATGGGGTGAACAGGGCTGGGGCTCATCGTGGCGGACCTAGACAAAAATCAAAGGAGGGGTTACTTAACCAAAGACACCCGGGACACTGCACACACTAGCACACAAATGAAAGGGGTTTGTGAAGAAAACACCACCACCGGGGATTGGGTCGCGACGTGGCCTACAGCACCTGTCCACAAAGGAAGACAAAAATAAATAAACAGGCCTCACGGTCCAATGCAGCAATGGAATAAAATGTCACCAAGGAACATCCACACCTTCTCACGCATGCACACGCACGCACACACACTCACACACACACCAAAATATATGTATTTTGGTGAAAAATAAAATAAATCCGCATTAAACAAAATGAACTAAACAAAATAAAAAATTGACCGTGTTCAACAACAGAAAAGGAATTCCTACGGCTATGAGCCAGTTCAGGAAAGAGCGTGTAGTTGCAGCGTTGGAAAGCCGACAAACTACGTTCAGGTGCAGCAGGTTTACGCATAAACAAGACAGCAGAATTATGCACCAACAAGACAGTAGAATTATGCGCCGACAAGACAGCAGCGCCACAGCAACAAGTCACCGGGGTGGATCTCCCCGGCGCAGCGTCACAGCAGATAGGTGAGTGGATGCCCGCTTCCGTCTGCTTCAGGCTGTGACATAGAACAACAACATTAACCGGGAGAATTACGCAGCCGGCAAAGTAGAAAGAAGAGGGCGGACAACGCCAACCTACCAGCGATGAGCCACGACCACACACAGACGGCCTCCGGCGGGGCAACTCAGCCCCAACGGGAACAGCAGCCTGCCACGCTACAAGATTGACACAAAAGAGAAGCGCGTCACCAGATGTGCCCGGTGGCACGCTAAGTGGGAGGAGGACAGAGGTGCGCATACCTGTCGTTACACACAGGAGACGTGCGCCACAGCAATCCGCCACGGGAAACAGGGCTCCTCACAGAGACACCACATGCCTTGCACCGGCTCTGCCACGCCGGGCCACAGCCTCCACAGAGGACGAGCAAAAGCCAAAAGGAGAGAGACTGCATGTGTGACCAGACGAGTCCATAAACTGTTTGTGGCACCGCCCATCAATCAGTGCGACCATCCACACCTGAGGTGGATGGGGCAAGGAGGAGGGGGAAGGGATGGGAAGGAAAGACCATCCTGCCACACAAGCAAATACAGCGATTTTGGTGATGAAAATGATTGAAAGCATTCGAATCATACAGACATGTGATTTATAGCACGGACACTTGGACAAATCTTTATTAGTATTATTTACATTGATCATAACTCATGCTGGATTATGTCTGGTGAGACCCTGCCTCACCTGCCTCCCTTAACTGCACGTCACTGCATTTTATAATGTTAAAAAAGTTTGATGTTACCAACAACAGCTAACTGAACTGAAATGAAGCAAAGTTAGCTAATTATGGTACTGTAGATAATTACACTGTGACATATCTGTTAAAACACCAGGTTTACTGCTGATGAACTGGTTTATATGTATTTATATATGTTTTTTAGAATACAATAAAGCTTTATTTATTCCACCATGGGAGACATTCTCCAATTACAGCAGCTATAAAGTGCCAATATGAGGGCAGAAAAACATATTCACAGCCTTAGAATATGGAAATATGCAGTGTTGTACCTGAACAAGTTCATTGAACAATCGTTCACGAACGATATAATTTTGACGAACGTGAACGACTCGTTCACTTTTGCCAAATGAAAGGGAAGTTGTGAACGTGGTTATTCTGGCATTTATTGAACTGCGCTCTGAAAACAGAGTAGCGGTTCTACTCCGTAGGGAACTGGGCTTATCTTGGTCGGGTTCGGTCCGGGATCGGGGCTGGCGGCTGGGATCTTGAGCGGGATGCGGTCCGGGGTCGGGGCAGGCAGCTGGCGAGATGAACAGACGAAGGCGAGTCGGAACCAGGCAAACACAGGCAGAAGACGGAGTCGGGCAGGTGGGGTTCGGAACACGGGGCAGGCGGACAGATGTCGATCAGAAACGGGTCAGGTACAGGGAACTCGGAACAGACAGGAATCGTGCTGGATTACTAAGGGTAGACCGTTAGATAATCTGACGAGGATCAAGCAGAAGCATGTCACTTATATACACCTGCACCTAATGAGTCCAGCTGGACCCACAGGTGTATGACATCCCTAGTCAGGGCTGGAAGGAAAAGACTAGGTGAGAGGTGACAGTGAGAAGGATAGAGAGACCAAGTGAAAAAGCACAGAGAGAGAGCACAGACAAAGAGCATAGATATGACATAAACTAAAACTAAGCCTTCAGGAAAACTAGCAAACCTGTACAAAACAGATTAAAACTAACTGAATTAGAGGGAAACAAGTCAAAACTAACTACATTGAAACTATAATGAAAAATCCAAAACTATTATAACCCTGATCCTAGGTTTACATTTTTACATTCTGCAAAAAAAAATTTAATTTGTAATTTTGTGTTAATATTCACTCAGTGTTAAATATATACATTAAATATGTACTCATTTTTAATACATGTTCTTCCCATTAAACAGAGTTTCCTTGTGGGAAGGAAACCTCTCAGTCTCTTCATTTAAAATGTTTCTTTTCATGTCATGGGGTCACAGATATAGAACACATTGCATTGACTACCTCTGTCTATTGGAATGAATGTCTCAGTTTAATCACTACCATCTTTATATGGGGGAAACGCTGCTCGCCTGATCATCAATTGGCAATATCTTCCCTGATAGTGTGAGAAACATAGGGAGATGGCGGCGGTGGCACCTGAGGCTAACCATGCTAACATACTGATATAATATAGAGTGTTCTATATCTATGTCATGGGGTTAGGATTTATGAAACAGGTCACCTAGAATACAGGAAATTGCATCTAAGAAGTCCATTTTTTTTCTGGGGAGGGCCCCAGAGACCCCCCTCTGGGCTAAGTCTCAGATCTTGACAATGTCTGGCTCCATCTCTGGCCAGAAGGGAGATTTTTGTTAGAACTGGACCACCATTTTTCTGTTGATCGATCGACATTGGCTTTATGTCAATCCTGGCTTTATTACATTTCTTGCTGAATGTCTCTGATCACTTCTGGAAGGGGGCGTGTACAGTCAATAGTCAAAGTGTGTCTGGCGTGTACTTACCAAATAGCCCATTTGATAACCACATTATGTGGCAGGATAGGAATGGTCAGATTTCTAAAACTCCAGTTTGGTTCAACTACAGTCTGACTAAGGTGTATAGATGACGTGTGGTATCAAACAGTTGAAGTCATCAGACAAGGCTTTGAATCAACTCAAACATCCCTTTAACATCTACTAATCATCAACATTTAAATTATTTGCCATTTCAGTGTCTGAGCTGAGGGTCGTTCTTCTGGGGAACAACTGGTCTGAGAAGAACTCAGTAGTAAACCTGATCCTGGATCAGCAGGTGTTCAATGACAAACCCACTTCCTGCAGGATAATCAGTGGAACATTAAAAGATAAAGAAGTCATCATCTTCAACACCCCAGATCATCTACTGTCTGACATCTCACACCATGAGCAGATGAAGTTCTTAAAAAACTGTTCAGATGCTTCACATCCTGGACCTCATGTGTTCCTGCTGGTTCTACAGCCTGAAGACTTCACTGAAAAACACAAACAGAGAATAGAATCAGTCCTGGAAAACTTCAACGTCAAGTCATTTAATCAAACACTGGTTCTGATTTCACCAACAAAACAAAGTCCAGGAACAGAAACATATGAACAATGTCCAGCTGTAAAAGACATGATCAGCAGATGCAGATACAGACATCTACAACTGGAGAACCTTCAACATGATAAACTGTTAACACGACTGGGTCAAATAGTGAAAGAGAACAATGGAGAACATCTGAGCTACGAAGAATTTGAGAAAAGATCATCTTCAACAAATGATCATGACGACCTCACATGGTACCAAAAATATTTTGGTCTCATTGCTGCTGTTACATATGCTGGTAAGTGGAGGAACAGCTGTGATTTATTGTATAATTCTGCTGGTGTTAATAATGTTGTTACAGGGTTGACTGTGGGAAAACATGTCCACCAAGTGGTTCTGGGAACAACAAACCCCGCCCCCCTCACATCTCTCATCATTGTGAAAACACATTTTTGGTGACGTTAACATTCACCTCTGATCTACTTTTACTGAAATAGGATCTGCTTACAAACACACAAATAAGCAGAGAGACTGACACACACACATTTGACTTAATTTGCCATATCTCTTATTGTGAAAACTAGGGTGACCAGATGAGGAACAGCTGTGATTTATTGTATAATTCTGCTGGTGTTAATAATGTTATTTTGTTATAGGGTTGACTGCAGTAAATCATGTCCTCAGTGTTTTTGGGACAAAGTCTGCATCTCACAGTGAGTAAAATCATCCTTGTACTGTTTGTCGTGTCCAGACTGAGCATCGTTAACTCTGACATATACTCAGTTCTACAGCTGCATTCATGTAAATATATAGTTTATATTAGAAATAAAGTCATATGGACTCAGGTGTCACTGGGGTCAACAGGGTCAGTGTCAGGTGTTTGGGAACCAGGACGTCCTGATGTGAAATGGACAAATGGAAGCAGGTGGAGAACATAATACTGATGGAGTCCTACTAGATTAGGAATCCCAGTGAGAGGGGATGGATGTAGACAATGAACAACCACACATCTACACTGACCAACAAACACCCACTAGCTCAGTGTTCTAGTGTCAGAAATCATTTCTCCATGGTTCACAGTACATACAGCCTTCTTTTTTTTGTTTCATCGTTCCATCTTTGGACATACAGTAAGGCTGTGGAAATTTTTTTATTTTTAAATTGATTAATGAGGTGAATATTTTATTGATTAGTCGACTAACATAACAAGTAATTATGGCAGAATAGTCTAACAATAATTTTTCTGTTAACCATGATGTATCTGAAATGAATACCAAAAAGATCTTAATAATAGTTTACTAAATACTGTTTTGCAAGGGCGAGTTTAGGCTATTTTTAGGGGTACTTCAGCACCCCTAAAATTCTGCTCAGCACCCCCTGGTCCCTCACCGTCAGTGAGGGGACCTAAGCCCCGGATCTCACGCCAACAGCCCTGGATCTTTTTTTTTTTAATCTTGTAAAAAAAATAAAAAATCACCCGTGTCTCTACTATGCTCCATACAACACATATTAAAACAGATATATGGGCAGAAATCATACATTAAAACCCAAATTTCCCTCGTTCTTAATTTGACCTGTAACTAGAAAAAATATCATCCCACCAACAGATCCAGTCTGTGTTCTAATTCTAAACAGTAATGTCTCATAGTCTTCTCATTTGGCAGAAGTCTTCAAGCATTGGAAAAAAAGCAAACTAGTAGTGATAATCAAGGTTATAATCGTTAACGAAAATGAAGGAAATGATGAAAAGTAAGATTGAAAAATAATTTTCATTAACTGAAATAAAATAAAATAAATAAATAAAAAAAATCTAAACTTAAAAAGAAAAATATAACTGAGTGAAACTGTATTGTGTGCCTACAAAAATTAAGAAAAAATTATGGGTAATATTCCCTTTGTTTTCGTCTTTGTCAATAATGTTGGCCTAATATCTATTTATTTCATTCCAGTTTTTTTTCTCGGCCGCATCATATACAGTCCATCATGTCTGTGGTTTAGAGTCTTCTGTTCAAAACTCTACCTGAAACAAACAGACTAAAGCTGGGACATAGTAGTACAGTCAGCTCTTGAATTTACTTTAGTGAATTTTATTTATTTAATTATTTTTTCCTCAAATCAGCTCCTTTTCAGGTAAAGGGCAAAGCACAACATCAGACAGATGTAGCCTAGCCAGCTGTTAGCTTAGCCTGGTATTAGCTTAGCCTGGTGTTAGCCTCGTCTGCAGTAAATATCCAGGTAAGTTAGCAGAATTTATCAGGGTGAAAAGATCTTCCAAGCCCTAACCTGCTCAGTTTCACAGCAAAGAAAAGAGGAGGCAGAAGAATAATCCAATTATACAGGTATGTAGCCTTTTATCAGTAATGTGCAGTGAGGTCTGTGGCAAGTGAGGCACTGACTTTTTCTAAATCAGATTTTCAAATACACCAAATATTTGCTAAATACCTATTAGTTTCATATCTCATTGCAACATTATTTATGTGAGGTACATATTTTAATACGCATATTTGGCCAAGGAAGAATGAACATTGAATGGGGGCAACTTCTACAAAACACCACGGTGGACAAAACAGGCCACACTACAGCGGGTACACATGGTGGATGCCACAAACACAGCAGCAGACAGAAGAGTGACAGAACAGTTCCTTTAGTTCTGGGGTATAATATATAATAATACGACAACAACGATTGGTAACCTAGTAACCAGATAAAACTGAGGTCACGTAGACCACGCCCTCTACTGAGGCAGTTACTGCCTGCCTCACTTCATGTCTGTTCAGTTTTGTTTTATGTAAAATATTTAAGACTGCATTAGTGGAAAACAACACATTATAGGGAAAGTGAGGCCATATAACATACAAAACGTCTTTATATAGCTTTACGTTGTTGGCATGCACATAGTAAGCGCAAAGGGCACACGCTCGAACAGTTAACAAGGGTTTGTTCAATCTGTGTTTAATAACTACCATCTTTATATGGGGGAAACGCTGCTTGCCTGATCATCAATTGGCAGTATCTTCCCTGATAGTGTGAGAAACATAGGGAGATGGCGGCTGTGGCACCTGAGGCTAACCATGCTAACATGCTAACGTACTGATATAATGTAGAGTGTTCTGTATCTATGTCATGGGGTTAGGATTTATGAAACAGGTCACCTTAAAATTCACTAGAATACAGGAAATTGCATCTAAGAAGTCCATTTTTTTTTCTGGGGGAGGGCCCCACAGACCCCCCTCTGGGCTAAGTCCCAGATCTTGACAATATCTGGCTCCATCTCTGGCCAGAAGGGAGATTTTTGTTAGAACTGGACCACTATTTTTCTGTTGATTGATCGACATTGGCTTTATGTCAATCCTGGCTTTATTACATTTCTTGCTGAATGTCAGATGTATGTGATTGTGGTTTATCATTAAAGGAAGGTCTCTTAGATAAAAAGGTGACTGTCATTAATAAAATGAAATGGTGAATTCCCCCCTGTCTGTTTTAGAGGTATTGTAGCATTTGGTACCTATGTGTGTGAGTAGTCCAGAAGTTGACTTGCAGTGAGCCAACACAGTAACAGCTAACAACAAAGAGCCTAGTGGCCTATGGGTAATTTTTTTTCTTGCCACCTTATCACCACCACCACCACACTTCACCAGAACATCAACACCCAGAAACAGACACTTTTTTCTCATGCAATAAGCCTACATATTGACATGGAACTTGTAAATTTGTAAGTTAAATCTTAATTTTAGTGCTTGTGGATTGGTAGATAATAGTTTATTGGTCGATTACAAAAAAAAGTTTAGAAATCGATTCAAGTCTTTCGTTCAAGAAAGGTGCCACTGCTACTGTCAGCACTGGGGGCTTAGAGGTGTAATAAATAAAAAGCTCAGCCTGTTTACTCTTTGTCCAACAAACATCTGCTCTGTACAAAATTAGCAAAGATAAAAAATGCAGTGCAAATACAAACACTGTACAGGTTTTTTAATGGCCGATGCCGATTTTTTCCCATCACCCATGGCCAATATTAACTGCCAATTTCCTTAAGCAGATATTTGGGGCCAATATGGGTAAAACCTTTTTTTTTGTCAAATGACAAACATTTCGGGTCTCAAGTTAAAAATAAACAACAAAAAACAATTTGAGGTAGAACCTAATATACTTAATTATATTTAAAATACTTAATTATCTTTAAAACAATTGCAAACAAGTAACATTATGCAGATTACACTTTCCATATTACAGGAAAGTCATTTTCACTTTTAAATTCAGTCTTGTGCACAATATGTTACTTGTTTATAACTTTGTTTTAAATATTTATTTTATGTTGTACAGGTTATTTAAAAGCACCAAGACGCTTTTATTTTTTGAAAAAAATGCAAAGATATTTTTTATATTTTGGACACTGCTTGATCATTAGAGTGGGTCAAAGAGCATGTAACGTACAATTCTTGTATATTTTTATGTTTTTTGTCTGTTTGTGTGTTTACACTTTCATTATTTTAGGGGAGCCATTTTCACTTTGAAATTCATTATTGTGCAAGCAGCAATAAACAATATAGCTAAGAATATATTAAGAATTGTGGATTGTATGACCTTTGAACCACTCTAATAATCAAGTAATGTCTAAAATAAAAATATCTTTGTATTTTTGGCAAAAATAAAAAGTGTCCATTAGGGTTTTGTCTGTGAGGACCCATTTGATTCGGGACTGAGCTTAAATGATTCAGGAGATTCTCAGCTTTCTAACAGTGTATGGCATGACTATATTTATTAAGGAATGGCATTTCAGTTTTTAACTAAAGTGTTTAGCATTCCAACAGACAGCTGTCAGCATGACAGCATTCGGATTAAATGCACACATAACAGCATTCCGTTTTTTTTCCAACCTTAGAGAGTTCAGGTTCTTGACAGACTGGTGGATGAAGCGGTCCTTCTGCTGGTCCTGGCCCTCAGACTTCGCAGTCTCCTTCCTGATGGCAGCAGACTGAAGAAGGGGTGTAACGGGTGTGTGGGGTCACCTGCAGGTGACTTTGCGTTTGAGGCGGATGTTGTAAATGTCCTGGATTGGGGGGGAGGGGGCAGCAACAATCTTCTCTGCTGCTCTCACGATGTGCTGGATGGCCCTGCGACAGGAAGCGGTGCAGGAGCCGTACCACACAGTGATGCAGCTGGATAGGATGCTCTCGATGATGCCTCTTTAAAAGGTGGTCACGATGGGGACTGAGGCTCTGGCTCTTCTCAGCTTGCAGAGGAAGTAGAGTCGCTGTTGTCATTTCTTGGCCAGTGATGCAGTGTGGTTGGTCCAGAAGAAATCTTCAGTGACGTGCACACCCAAGAACTTGGTGCTGCTCACCCTTTCTACAGCTGAACCATTGATGTATAGAGGGGCGTGCTGGGTGTGCTGTCTCCTGAAGTCTACAACAATCTCCTTTGTGTTCTCCACATTCAGAGCTGTGCATTGGTGTGCAGTCATGGGTCAGCAGGGTGAAGAGTAGGGTGCTCAGCACCCATCCTCGGGGGGCCCCCATGTTCAGAATGATGGTACTGGATGTCTTGATTCCGACCCGGACTGCCTGGGGTCTCACTGTCAAGAAGTCCAGTAACCACTTGCACAGCGAGGTGTTAAGTCCAAGCTGGTCCAGTTTGTGGATGAGCTGCTGGGGGATGATGGTGTTAAAAGCTGAACTAAAGTTTATGAACAGCATTCTAACACGAGTCCTCATCAGTGGAGCGGTTGGTCCGATATGCAAACTGGTAGGTGTCCAGGGTGGGTGACACAAAAGATTTTATGTGGTGCATGACTAGCCGCTCGTAACACTTCATCAGGATGGGAGTCAGTGCGACCGGACGGTAGTCGTTGAAGGAGGAGGGGCGTGAGTTTTTCGGCACAGATATGATGCTGGCTGTTTTGAGGCATGTGGGGACAATGGCCTGCCCCAGGGAGATGTTAAATATGTATGTGAAGACATCCGTGAGTTCCCTCGCACAGTCCCCTCAGTACACGGCCAGGTATGTTGTCAGGACCTGGAGCTTTGCCTGTGTTGATCCTTCTGTGCAGGGGTGCTGTGGTCTGCCTCAAAGTGGCCAAAGAAGTCCTTTAGCTCATCCAGCAGAAGAGTGGTGCTGTCAGAGGTGCTGTGGAGGTCTGTAGACCGTGATGGTCTGTATCCCCTGCCACAGGCTCCGAGTGTCCCTGCTGTTGTTGAAGCGATGAGCTATCCCCCTGGAGTACTGCAGAAGGAAGAAGTTTATTAAAAGTTAACGCTTACAGAGTTATCAAATCCATGTGCAACTCAGGTTTTTTTTTATTCATATTTTTGTCAGACAGCAGAACATAAACATCATTGGCAACATGAATTGTTACAGACATACAGTCAGCTCTCTATCCTTTTCCTTTTTTGATATACAGACAATACCATTTCACACAACAGTAAATACACACAAACAAAAACCAAACAGACCACCAAACAAAAACACAGTGCCTACAAGTTTAACATGACTTTGACCTCATACTAGACATTTATATCCAATACACATAACACAAAATCTGACTAAGAAGTGTCCTCTAAATACTGCAAAAATGGACCCCATACTTTGTTAAAGATATCTTCCCTCCCCTTCACTCTGTAGGTTACCTGTTCATATAAAGCCATTTTGGTCATTTGTTCAGATCATTCTTTAAAACAACAAACATTTGTAGACTTCCAATGCCTTATCCTACAACCTGTTACAGTGGCAAGACGCACCCATAGTTTCTGTCTTCCATTTAGATTTATGTCATCTGGTAAAAGACCCAAGATACATAAAGCTGACGATTTAACAAGATCAAGATGAAAAAGATTAATGATCCCATCCCACATATGGCCATTCTTTTCACATTCATACAGCATGTGAACTAATGTCCCTGTTTCTTTCAGGCACTTCCAACAGGTATCATTTTCAGTTTAAATTCAGTTTAGCAAGTTTACTAGGGGTCCAATAGCTTCGGTGGAGTAACTTATATTGGATAAGCTGTGACTGTGTTTCACGTGAACAACCATACCAAGATGCAACCAATTTCTGCCAACTATCCTCTGAGATCTGTGCTCCCAAGTCTCTCTCCCAGCACAGTTTCAGCCCTCCTAAGTGGGGTGCATGTGCCTCTCTAAAAATCCCATAAAGCTTAGAAGCTCTTATTCTTCTGTTGCCCAATATTATGAATAACTATTGAATACTAGATAAAGGGTCTGGGTCAGTATTCAAATTAGCTGTAATACAGTGACTAATTTGTAAAAACCTCCAAAACTCCTTTTGATCAAGATTAAATTCTTGCTAGATGTCGGTGAATGATTTCAAGCCGTTTGGAACAAATAAATCCCCCAACTGGTTAACTCCTGCACTAGCCCACTCAACCCACATGAATGGTGATTTGCCAATTAATAGTTTCTTATTATACCAAGTAGAAGCTCTAGAGGTAAGATAAGGATTGGTATTAATGAATTGGTGAGATCTAAACCATGTTTCCTGTACAAAAGCCAGAACTGGGTCTTTAAATGGTACTGGTCTTCCTTTCTGAGTGAAAAAGGCCTCTAAGGATGTGGGGGCCAGTAGACTTTCCTCAATTGCTACCAACGAAGGTCTCATTTCAGGAGAGTTATTTATTTTAGCCTACTGGGAAAGAGAAAATACATAATAGTACCAGTCCACCTTAGAAAAAGCCAAACCACCATTATCTTTGGCAGCATATACTTTAGAGCGATTAAAAGATGGCTTTTTACCTGCCCCTCCACAACTGTATTATAAAGTTTTAATAAATTGTGTGGAAATGTTATAGGTAACATATACAAAATATACTGAAACTTTGGGGAAATAATCATCTTTATCAGATTAATTCTGCTTTGTAATGACAGGTTCATTTTTGCCCAGTTCTGTAGAGGAGGGTTAGGGTTAGGGTAAGGGGAAATATTAGGTTGCATTATTTTATCCAATCCAGGTGTCAATTTAATCCCTAAATATGTCAGTCCCTAAGGCATCCATTTAAATTGCTACAAACTCCTAATACTTGGGGGACATAATTTAGAGATAGATAGCTTCGGACTTAGACCAATTGATAGTGTAACCAGATATCTCAGAAAAGGAATCAATAATAGAGGAGATGACCGGTACTGCCATTTCTGGATTATTTGAAATCAAAAGAATCTCATCAGCATACAAAAAAAGTTTTTGTTCTTCTTGACCCATAACTACCTCTTTAATGTTTTTACATTCACGTAATGCAATAGCAAGTGGTTCCAAAAATAAAGCAAAAATGAGAGGTGATAAGGGTGAACCTTACCTAGTGCCCCGGCTAAGAGTAAATGATGGTGACATTATCCCATTAGTAAGAACAGTAGCCATAGGGTCTGTGTACACTACCTGTAACCACTGCATAAAGGTGGGACCAAAACCAAATTTCTTAAGTGTATAGGACAGGAAGGCATATTCAACTTTAACAAACACCTTCTCCGCATTTAGGGAGAAGGCAACAACAGGATCTACATTATTCCTGCTCTTCCAAAATACATGTAATATCCTGCACAGGTTGTCAGCTGAGCACCTATTCTTAACAAACCCAACCTGGTCCCTATGTACCAAACTGGGGAGCACTTTCTCAAGTCTAGTAGCAAGTATCTCAGAAATAATCTTTTCGTCCACTTTAATTAAAGAAATCGGGCGATAGTTCCCACAATGCTGTGAGTCTTTCCCCTTTTTATGTAATAATGTAATCACTGCCGATCTCATACTAGCAGGTAATCTACTCTTCTGTAAGGCAGCTTGATACACTAAAAAAAGTCTTGGTGAAAGATCCTCTATAAAAGCCTTATAGAAATCTGATGGAAATCCATCATTGCCTGGAGACTTGCCTAACCTAAGACTACCTATTGCCTGCTTGACTTCCTCTAAAGTGATCTCCCCTTCTAGTACATTCTTTTGATCACTGGTCAAACTAGGAATTTTAATAGATGAAAAGAAATCTGACAGCCTCTGTTCCT
The DNA here is from genome assembly GCA_020466265.1 of Siphamia tubifer. Taxonomy (NCBI): domain Eukaryota; kingdom Metazoa; phylum Chordata; class Actinopteri; order Kurtiformes; family Apogonidae; genus Siphamia; species Siphamia tubifer. Next base: position 7,007,934 of record CM035791.1, read on the forward strand.
CTACTAACCCATTGGAGGTATGTTTTGATAAAATTTAGCATCATTAATTTATTTTTTACTGTTGCCCAACTTATTATTTTTATCAAATATAGATGGAATTAAATCACTAGATTTTATCTGTTTAGCCCTATGAGCCAGCATTTTACCTGTTCTTTCCACTTGTTCAAAATATTTTTGCCTTAAACGAAACATTGCATATTCAGCTTTTTTCTGTAATATGCTGTTCATCTCAAAATTAAACTTAATTAACATATTCCATGTTTCCTTCTCAGGATGTAGCATGTGGTTGTTTTTCAAAATCCTTAATGTCCTGTTCTAATTTCAACATTTTATCCCTCTGAGCTTTTTTAGAAGAGCTATATTGAATAAGACATCCTCTCAGGAAAACTTTAAACACATCCCAAGTCATTCCAACATCATCAATAGAACCTACATCACACTCCCAAAACTTGTTCATCCTTATACTTTCACAATAACCCTTATTCTGTAACAATGAATTGTTAAGACGCCACCTAGGTGAAGGTTTAATGCTTTCAATGCTAGATAAGACAAAATCAATGGGAGCATGATCATGTAACAACAATGTTACCAATAGAGGACCCTATAGTTTGACACACCAGAGAGCGAGACACCAGGAAGTAATCTATTCTGGAATATGTAGAGTGTGGGTGGGAAAAGAACATATAATCTCTTTCTTGAGGATGGAGTAGTCTCCAAATATCTACTAGGCCCAGCTCCTCAGACATAACGTCCACAGCAACACAAACAGGATCATTAATTTGTCTGGGCAGGGAAGATTTGTCTAAGAACACATCCCTGACCTGGTTAAAATCTCCCCCAATTATAATATTAGCATTGCCAATATTACGCACGATGTTACAGACTTCATGAAAAAAATTGGGTTGAGGAGAGTTGGGTGCATAAATATTAACCAATGTCAAGTTCTGACCCTGCAAACATGCATCCAAGATCACCCATCGACCCTCTTGATCAGTATAATGTTTGAAAACCTGAAAATCTAAATTTCTCCTAATCAATATTATCACCCCTCTTTTCCTACTAGAGAATGTACTATAATATACTTGGGCCACCCAATATCTTTTTAATTTTAAAGATTCCTCCTCATCAAGGTGTGTCTCTTGAATCAGGGCAATGTCTGTTTTTTTTGCTTTAAGTATGTAAGGATTTTTTTCCTTTTAACAATATTATGGCAACCCGCTATATTCCATGATGCTATTTTACATAAAGCCATGAAGCCATACAAGCCATATTATTTCAAATGTGTTGTTAGTTCAAGTTCGTCTGATCCATAAGACCTGATAACCATTTTTGTGATGACATCTAGTGGTCACTACAGATATACATCCACAGAAAACAGTAGGAACAACAATACAAAAACGAAAAACAAGACATAATGAACAGTTGAGCAGAACAAAGCCCAACATAACCACAACTCCGTTGGTCCGTAGCACTGATGATCCCATAATGGCCTCCCTCTTCACTCGTTCCTCCCTTCCTCCCCCCCGTCTGACGGACAAGCTACAGATGAACATCCATTTATAAATGAAGGAGGGTGCTGGTCCAGACACCAGACAGGCAGGGGCGGGGGTCCGGGGTTACGGGTCAGCACAGGCGAGACACTGCAGATCCTATCGTCCATGGGTCTCATGCAGACACTCTCAGAAGAGCCACCACTCCCCCCAGGGGGGGAACGGGGAAAGTGGACACCAGGTGACTAGTCATGAACAGACTTGGTATGAAAGATAGGTTATAAAAATGAAGAAAACAGGTGTGAGAGAGAGAGAAAGAGAAGAAAGAACTCAGTGTCTGTACTTCCCCCAGCATTCTAACTCCAAGGGCAGCCTAGACTGAACTGTGACTCATACATCATGTATACATGATATATGAGTCACATAATTTTTAACTAACCTGACCATAGTCTTTCTCAAACAGGAATCTTTTCAACCTAATTTTAAATGTAGAGACTGTTTCGGCGTCTTTAATATTAAAGGGAAGCTGATTCCATAAGACAGTAACCATGGTAACTAAAGGCTCTAGCTCCTACTGTACTTTTAGAAACCCTAGGAACTTTCAATAAACCTGCATTCTGAGAACGAAGGGTTCTATTGGGTTGGTACGGAACCAGATCATCTTTAAGATAAGAGGGGCCCATACCATTAATGGCTTTATATGTAAGGAGGAGGATTTTAAATGTAATTCTAAACTCAACTGGTAGCCAGTGAAGGGTTTGGAGCACAGGGGTGATGTGTTCTCTTCTATTAGATCCTGTTAATAATGTTGCTGCTGCATTTTGAACCAGTTGAAGCTTTTTAGGGAATATTGAGGACACGCTACAAGTAAGGAGTTACAATAATCTAATCGTGATGTAACAAATGCAGGAATTAATTTTTCTGCAGTAGTTTTAGACAGAATATTCCTAATTTTGGCTAATGTTGCGCAGGTGAAAGAAGGCTGTTCTGTATGTTTGGTTAATGTGCATTTTTAATGAAAGATCTTGATCAAATAAGACTCCTAATTTTTAACTGTGGCACTGGGTGTTACACTTAAGTTGTCCAGAGTAACTATCTGGTCAGTTAGGGAGTCTCTTGCATTTTAGGAACCCCTATACTCAGCTGCTTTCTTTTATGTCTTTCATTTTTCATGTGTCTGCCTTGGTGGAGTCTGGGCTCCTAGTGCTTTTCTAGTTTTATATGTAAAGGACTTTGTAATACATTTCCTTGTATGAAAAATGATATATAAATAAAGATTGATTAATATGAAACTCTGGTTTAAATAAATCAACTAAGCCTTTCCTACATGTTTATACAGTTTAACTATTATGAATGATACTTTACATTTTAGTGAAACTCTTCATTATATTTTCATTGTCTTCACAGAATCTGATCTGATGATTGTTCTATTTGGGAAAAATGTAAACCAGAAGAACGAAGCTAGCAATTTAATCCTTGGAAAGAAAAGTTCATCTTTCTTAAAATCATTTCCAACCAAAGAGTGTGTGACCACTGAAGGAGAGTGGAGAGGAAAACCACTAACAGTGGTGAAAACTCCAAACATCCACAGTGTGACGGTGGAATCACTGAGAAAAGTATTGAAGGACATGACACCTGGACCAAATGTTCTTTTACTGTTGGTGAATCCATCAGATTTTACTGAGGAGGACAGTCAAACACTGAGGTCCATCCTGAGTTTGTTTGGTCCAGATGCCTTCAAACACTCCATGGTCGTTTTCACACATGATCAGAGTAAAAACAGTGTCCCTGTCAATGAGCTCCTGAAAGACTGTGGAGGACGACACTACAACATGTCTGAAGAAGACCGCAGTGTTTTAATGGAGAAGATTGAAGAAACTAAAGACAACAGCCTGGTTCTTCTGTCCATAGACATCAAACCACCTTTAAACCTGGTTCTGTGTGGGAACAGAAGATCAGAGAAGACTTCAGTAGCCAGGGCCCTTCTAGGTCTGACTGAGCTTCCTTCAGGTTCTTCACAGTTTGTTAAACATCAGGTGGAGGTCTGTGGACGTCAGGTTTCTGTGGTGAACCTGCCTGTCCTAAATGGAAGACCTCAGAAAGAAGTGATGAAAGACTCACTCCAGTCCATCTCCTTCTGTGAACCTGAGGGAGTCCATGCCTTCATCCTGGTCCTACCAGTACGTCCACTCACCAATGAAGACAAGGCAGAGTTAGAGACCATCTACAACACGTTTAGCTCTCGAATCAGGGACTTCAGTGTGATTGTGTTCGCTGTGGAGTCAGATCCTACAGCTCCAGCTGTGGTGAACTTTGTAACAAAGACTAGAGACATCCAGGATCTGTGTCAGAGATATGGAGGAAGATCTGTCATTCTTAATGTCAGAGACAAACAGCAGGTCTGTGAGGTGTTGGACACTGTGGACAAAATGAGAATGTCCAAGGACAAACCGTCCTACACAGTAGAAACATTTGGACAAGTCCAAATAGAGAAGATCACTGAACTACAGGCTGAAAATGAAGATCTGAAAAACAAAGACCAAAACTCCTGTAAGTATTTAAATGTGTTTCTAAAATGTTTGATAGAACAATAGTCTGTGATTCAGCAGTGGTGTCTTTAATAACTGGACCTTTGATCATGTTACAGGTGATGAAGGTAAACAGAGTCAAGATTGTCTGAGGATTGTGTTGATCGGAAAAACTGGCAGTGGAAAGAGCTCCTCAGGAAACACCATCCTGGGAAGAAAAGAGTTTATAACTGACTTTAGTCAAACATCAGTCACTAAAGTTTGTCAGAGAGCAGGAGGTCAGGTGGACGGTCATTCTGTCGTTGTACTCGACACTCCAGGTGTGTTTGATACAAACTTGACCAAGGAGGAGGTTCATGAGGAGATGATGAAATGCATCAGTCTTTTGGCTCCAGGACCACATGTCTTCCTGTTGGTCTTACAGTTCGGCAGATTCACACCAGAAGAAAAAAAGACAGTAAAACTAATCCAAGAAGGATTTGGGAAGAACACTGAAAAGTTCATCATCATCCTTTTGACACATGGAGATGACCTAGAGGCTGATGGGATGTTTATTGATGAATATATAGAAAATGAATGTGATGTTTCCTTTAAGAAGCTGCTCTCTGACTGTGGAGGAAGATACCATGTGTTCAATAACAGAGATAAAAACCCCACACAGGTCAATGAGCTGATGAAGAAGATCGACTCCATGGTGAAAGAAAATGGAGGAAGATGCTTCAGTAATGAGATGCTTCATGAGGCTGAAGCAGCGAGAACAAAAGACTGTTAAACTCGTTATACCACTGAAAACCACTTTTCTACGCTCCTTTTGGAATCTGATGGGTCACCCAGACTTACCAACACATGCTCCTTTTACAGTGGTTCATCACCTCCACTGGCTGCATTCACACTAAACAACAAGAGGAACCAGGGTCCCAGGAAAAGCTGGTCCATCTGACGTCAGATGGACTTTACTGTCACCCATGTGGGGTTAAGCCCGTCCCCCATTGCAACAAATGTGAATTAGCATTAGCATTAGCATCTACAAGAGAAGGCGGTGCCACAGTAGCTGCTGCACAAACTGGAAAACAATGGCAGATCAAACTGGTTCATGTGCTCTCTGTGGAAATAAAACTTTCCCTGCACATTTTCAGATCAAGCAATGATACAAAACCTGGACGCTGCTTGAGTAAAGCTAAATACATACACAGCGAGAGGGGGGAGTGTTCCTTCACGCATTCTGAGCCAATCAGAAATGCCTCATGGCTGCGTATGAGGAAGTAACAGTAAACTATGTTGTTCGACCTCAAGTCATTTTTTTACCATGAAAAAACAGCTGGAAACAAAACAATCTGGACGTTTTTTTAAATAGAACCAACACACAATGTCTTCAATAACAATGGAGAACTTGAATTTGAAAAGGAAGGGTTAGCAATAATACGAGAAACAAATAAAAGATAAAGATATGAGGAATGCCAAAAATCAGGAGGAAAAAGAAAATCTGCAGAAAAAACATGTAGACAAAATAAGTGACTGGATAAAGACACTCCTGAAGGAGGTGGACAGTGACAATGAGTAAAAAAAAGACAACATCCAATATTTATATATCGGCCATCGTGTGACGTTTGTGATAATGATAAGGCCAAACAAAATAGCACGTGTGGTTCCGGTCACCCGACCGACCCAATTTTTTTAAGACGAAAATGCCGACTATGTAGACATTTTATCAGTTTGTCAAAATAAATTAAATATAATGAACCGGCCGACTGCCGACTCTTATCTTCGAAATTCCCAATGACTGATGATGAGAGAATTTATTTCTCCGTAATTAGTCCGTATTCATGTTTACCAACATCTATCACCTGTCTGACCACCGTGATTTATGACTAGCAACAAACGACGATTGATTGGTGCGCGAATTTTGATTGGCTGTTCGCCTCTTGATGAATCAGAGTACATCGTCTGTTAATTTCCCACTCACTTCACCTTTCGTTTGTTTCAAAAACACCACTGTTTCTTTATTAATTGGGAAGATGGTTTCATATCTTTATGGAGCATCTCTTGGTCACAAAGACTTGTGTGCCTGGTGTGGGGAACCAAATACAAATCCTCTTCCAGAGCTAAAAAACAAATTTAAAACTGTACTCCCGCTCTGTCAAGATTGTGAGAGGAATGGCAAGAAGCCAGTAACAAAACAGCAGTATGGCAAGAGGAAATAAGTTGAACAGTAAATAGATAGCTGTATATGTCCACTAAAGCCTTCAATATTGGGGCCTTTATTTCATTGAAATAATATTTAGATGTGGATAGAATTTACATTTGTAGTTAAACTGTATTTTTGTTGAAAAAAAATCAATAAAATACAAAATGTTGATGTCAAATCAGATTTTATTGTATTTCAATCATCTAAAATTCATTTATGCTCTCTTAAAACATTCTGTAAATATACATGTACATGTACATGGAAAATCTGAGGCAATGTGTTGATTTTCTAACTGCTGGAAAGCATAACTGATATTAAATCTTAATTTTTGGAGGTTCTTTTTAGAAGACGGGTATATAAAATTGCAAATAAAATTAAATATGGATGGCCGACCTACCTACCCAATTTTTTCCTATCCATGTGATGGGAACCACATATATTATTTTGTTTGGCCTAACAACATACACAGGATATAATAATGTTATATTATGTAACATTGCTATAAAAACTGGCAATGGAAATACCTAAATTTAGAAAAAACACTTAAATATCGCAAAAAAATTTTTCATGCTTTCATGAGGTGGTTTTTCAGACGTTTCAATATTCAAATTTATTGCAAAAGCGCAATGGAAACACTTTTTCCGCAATTATATGTTACAGGATGTGACGTACATGGTCACATGATGTCTTCCCTCGGAGTGAAAATGGCAGCCACAGTCACTGTAACCATGACAACCATTGGCTGCTGGGACACTAGAACTAAGGCAGTCCTGATCACGCTCTTGGAGTGATGATCAGGGTGATTCTTACAGTAGACACAGTGTTTACTTTTATTATCTGGTAGTTTTTGAATATTTAAGTTGTTCTGTAAGTGCAAGTCAAGTGCAGCACTGTGTAAAAAGCACTACATACATTTATCATTTGTTAAGTGCTGAGCATATTTACACTTAATATTTCAACCTGAAAATCTAGGGACCATATGTACAGACCCTTATAACCTTAACCAGCTGGTTTGTTTGACATGTTTGTGCCTTTAAAGAGTTCAGTAGGGACTTTTACTGACGAGATAATTAGCCGATTCATTCACTCTAACACTATCAGGGTGATGGTCAGTCTGAACCTCCGAAGGTGACAGCAGTGAAATCTCTTGGGATGATATTTCATGAAAGTTATGACACTCCTGCCGAGAAAAACCGTCAATGGAAACACGTTCAAAGTACAAATATACTTTGTCAAAATTTTAGGAATATCAATATTGTTTTGCAAAAAACTGTAATGGAAACGTAGCTAGTGATGAAACGTAAGTTTACTATTAGTAGCAATTAGCATGATCTGCTGTGACATGTTAATACTCTGTGTTAAGCTTCCTTTGTCATCGTGTGTTAGATGCCACATGTATGTTCCAGTTGTGCTAACTCTTATGGCCACTAGAGGAGACTGATTAATATCTGTGTTGTTCATTAGTGATTTGTGTTAATATTGTAAAACAGGCACTTGATATGTGAAACTGTTCATTTGTTTTATATTCTGTAGTGTCTTATTATATTTCTGTTTCTTTTTTCTTTTCTATTTCAGACTGCTATGACAAAAAACATGTACAAACAAAATATATACGTATGTCTACCACTGACTATAATAGGAACTCATAATCCAAACCCCTTGTCTCCTCTTCAAACACTTGACATTCTTACCAGTGTCCCATCTCAGAAAACTCCTTATATTCCAAACAAACTAGTTCATCCTAACCCGACACAACAGCCATGATTCATGAGTCACATGTTCAGTGTGTGTAGATATTTTTAAGAACATGGCAAGATGAAAACTGCTGCTTTGAAGACCAATATGTAGCTTCAAAAGAGGGACATCACACACACACACACACACACACACAGACACACACACACACACACACACACACACCTCCACCAAGGACGTATTAAATTCTGGTCCATTTGTCTGTTTGTCTATCAGCAGGATTATGCTAAAAGTTCTAAACAGATTTTGATTAAACCTTCTGGAATGATAGATAATAGGTCAAGGAAGAACTCATTAGATTTTGAGCAATTAAGGTCAAAGGTCAAGGTCATATTAAAGGTTAACAACTAAAACACATCAGTGGTAATATCTAAGGATTCAGACATAATAGAATGTTGTGGTTTTTTTCATTCACATGGTCTCACCTTCATACATCACATGGTCAACACCTATTGCTCTAACCTTTGACCCCTAACCTTCATACATCAGATGGGTCAACACCTATGGTTCCATCACGTTATGTTTTGACGTCATATGACATCGTATCAAGCTTGGGTGGAGGTCTGCTGTCTCTGACTGACTTGTTGAAATTTGGTTTTAAATAAAGTTCACTTGTTTGAAAATTTAGTTTTACGTGCTCTTATTTAAAAATACTGAGCCTATGCCCATCAACGGTCTCTGCACGGCCCTGGTCTCAGGAATGAAAGACTTTAGGAAGTTTTGATCATCTAACTCTAAAATGTACTCAAATACACATTTATTCCTAAATTTGCTGAAAGAAAACCTAGTGTGACATTTAATCTACACATTATATATATATATATATATATATATATATATATATATATATATATAATCATAATTTACCATCAATAATGTTGTCATTTTATGAAATTAAAGTCATAGTATTTAAAAAAAAATCACTAGTAGAAAACATCCCCAGGATGACCTTTGAAAGAACTGTTATTAACTCAAAAACCATAATAACACAAATGATAATTTTAACAGCACAAACGAGGCACAAACGAATGAGATTATTTCCATTCAATTTTGGTGAAGTGGGGGACTGAGTGATGTCATCAGTCAAAAATAAACATTGTAATATCTATAATGGCACAAACAATAATTTTAACGCCACAAAGCACCATAAACATAACTATTTTGGTTAAATTTGGCAGAAGTGGGGGGCTGGGTGACCCCAGAATGACCTTTGCACAAACGATCACTTTAAAGGCACAAACGAATGAGACTATTTATCCAAGGATTTTCAAAGGGTGAGGGGTATTGTAGAAATGGGATGATACAGTGCGGTTTTGAGTATTTTCACTTCACAGCAAAAAGAAGGTTCTAGGTTCTATTCCAACCACAGACCTTTCTGTGTGGAGTTCTTTAAGGTCACTAATGTGTTCCTTTTTGATGAATTGTCTGATTGTGGAGGAGTTACACAACACTTCTGGTTCTAAAACATGTGGTCAGACCTGTTTTAAGGATCGGTCCTGGTCGTCCAATCCTGATGAAGACTGGAAGATTGACTGCATCCTCATCCAATGAATGAGTTTTGATTGATCTGATACTGTACATCACTGACATTAAAATAATTCCTCCTTAAAACTTCCTTTTACTTCTTCACTGTGACGCACTTTAACAGGTGAGTTCACATTAAAATCCTGTTAAAACTGCTTTTAAAGTTAGATCAGACTTGTTTTTCTGTCTCACTATTATGATGGACATTAATAGTTTTAAACTGAGGTGTAAAAGTTTATAAATTCATTGTAAATACCAGTTCAATAATGTGGAAAATGTCTTTACTTCAGAGTAAATTGTGAGGGTTATTTTCCCTTAACAGTGTCTTCCAGGACCCACAACCTTTATATTTGATTAAAGTTTAGTTTATGGGTTTATATAGTGTTTTTATTTTATGATATGAATGTAATTATGTAGTTTCTACTGTCTGTCTCATACAGGACATTATTTTCTGTATCTGTCCTTACATAGACTTAGACTTAGACTTAGACTTAGACTTCCTTTATTGTCATTGCACAAGAATACACACAACACTGGGATTTTTGGCAACGAGACATCGTTGCTTGGCTTCCGGAGCACACATCCTAAATAAATAAGTAAAAAAACAGCTAAGGAACAGAGTAAAACAGAATGAATAGTGCAAAAACAGAGTAATTAGTGCAAATAAAGCACTTTTTAGCAGCTGGGGGGTGGGGGTTGTGTCACAACCAGGAGGTAGATTTCTGTCCATTTTATGGATAAGTGCACTGAGAGTATATTGTCCATGAGGTAGATGAATGTGTGTGGGGGGGTTGTTATTCGGCATTCAGCAGTCTGGTGGCCAGGGGTAATTAACTATTCCTGAATCTGGCCGTTCTGCAGCGGATGCTGCGGAACCTTCTCCCAGATGCCATGCGAGTGAACAGTCTGTGCTGGGGATGAGTGGGGTCAGAGAGGATCCGGTGGGCTCTGGATATGCAGCGGCTCTCTGCGATGTCCTGGATTGTGGGGAGCGGGGCCCCGGTGATCGTCTCCGCCGTCCTCACCACCCTCCGCAGAGACTTCCAGTCTGAGGCCCTGAGGTGGTTAGGGGGGGGGGGGGGGGCCTCTTCTCAGCCGTCGCAGGAAGTGCAGGCGCTGCTGTGCCTTCTTTGCCAGGGAGGAAGTGTGGGAGTGACCAACTGAGGTCATCTGTGATCTGCACCCCCAGGTACTTGGTTGTGCTCACGATTTCCACCGCTGTGTCATTGATGTGGAGGGGTGTGTGGCTGGGTCTGGATCTCCTGAAGTCTACGATGATCTCCTTCGTTTTGTCGACATTCAGGACCAGGTTGTTCACCTTACACCAGTCCACAAGATGTTGCACTTCCTCCCTGTAAGCCAGTTCCTTATCGTCCTGAATGAGACCCACAACTGTTGTGTCGTCCACGTACTTCAGGATGTGGTTGCTGCTGTACCTGGGGCGACAGTCGTGGGTCATCAGAGTGAATAGCAGGGGGCTTTAGTCCAGAATTAGTTTAGTTTAATACATTGTACTATTCCTTTATAAGGTTCTATAAACTATAACAGCCTTCAGTCTTTTATTTAAAGGTACTTTAGTGGATTTTACTTTAGTGGATTTTAAGCAGTAAATATTTGAAGTCTTCAGTCACAGGAAGTGAGTGTGACTTGTCCTGGGTTGGACTTGTGGACATTCATGGGCTTTGGAACGGACAGATTCAGACACTAATGTGTTGAATTAATAACATGTACTGTGAACAGAGAAGGAAGAACTCTAAGTGTTCTATGTTCCAGATAAATACTGTACACTGCCGCACCCTGCACCCATCTGTCATGACTCACTTATAGTAGTTATGTAGTTTGGTGACATGTTTTGTGTTGGTTCCATCAGACGCTGCAGCAGCTGAATCTGTCCATGTTTGGAAGAACTGGATCATGGAAACATCATCTGGTGAGTCTAACAGAGTTTAGAACAAAGATAAAACATAAAGACATGATGTGAACACAAGTTAATCTGTTTAATGTGTTTGTACGTTTGTAGATCCAGTCAGTAGTGAATTTACAAACTCCTGTAAAAGCCTTTTAATGAAACAAACATCCTGATGTATTAGTGATGAGGGCTGCTGCAAACTGACTGCACTGTATGTGTTACACTTTAACTGTATTTTAAAATGCATTTTAATTATTCTGCACTGTAACCCTTTGATGCATGAATTATGAGAGTCCTCTACATGTAAAAATGACTTATTTATTATTTATTTACATATTTGAGTTTAACAGAAGTGAACATGATAACTCAGCAGATCCACACTGACATGCAGCTTATTTCAGACCATAGACCAGATCATATCACATAACAATGTGAACATGTTCCAGACTCATTTCCATGAGTCAATGTCCAGTTTCCAGACACATTTTACATTTTCAATGGTTTAAACTTCATCTGTTTCCAGTCCTGATCTGTGGAGACAAACACCTGACAAAAGACAAAATCAACCAACAAGTAAATAATTAAATCTGATGAAGCTTGTTGCTGAAAATCAGGCTTGTGATCATAGAATTACATCTACTGACGAACAATATATAAATAAATAACAGGTCAGTAGATTGGGGGGGGGGGGGGGCAGGAAGTGACAGAGTAAGAAAAGAAACAAATAAAACAGTAAAAGTCGGTGCAGCTCAGGCTGGAACAGAGTATGTGTCAGTGCAGTTCAGAGAAAAAGAGACAAAGACACAGATGAAAGGAGGAGCTTCATAAAACCAGCTGTAGAGAATCTAAGTGGACTGAGCGTCACAGGTTTCATCCCCACAGCTCCAGTTCAATGGATCCAGTTTATCTGACCTGAACGAACCAGGACTGTGGCAGTGAAACCACAGCTGTGACACTCAGTGCTCGAACCCACACACACACACACACTACACACACACACACACACACACACACACACACACACACACACACACACACACATTTACATCTGTTCTTCTGACATGGTTATGGAGTAAATGAGAAAGAACTAACATCAGATAAAGAACCTGAAACCTCTTCTGTGCAGTAATTATCCAGTGGAAGGATCTGATCTTCATCGTCCACAGGAAGTGTCTCCACAGTGGACGTCTGCAGACAGACTGTCCTGTCAGAACAAATACACAAATATCTGAGTAAACCTCTGTGTCTGTCCTTACAGGTTTTCACCGTCTGAGGCGCATCAGAAGCAGCCGCAGCAGCTATGAATGGCTTCCAGCTCACAGTAAGTAAATGCTTTAAGCATTTGAAGACTGAAAATTCCAGGTTCAGACCAGTGGCGGCCGCTGAACTTTTATCTTGGGTGGTCTCACTGTAATTGTCAATAATTGGTCAAATGTATCTTATCAAAGCGTCGTTATGAGGCTCTGAAAAATCTAAGTTAAAAACAGATCCAGATAGTGGAAAGATTGGAAGATGCTGTTTACGCAGCTCCTCTCCACATGTGTGTGACGTTACCACTTCATTCAGTATCAAAGCACATGCGCCAAACTCAAAACAACAACAACGGTAAAGTGTGCACCGTTACTGTGCTATCGTTGGTATTCATTAATATCAAATAAAACACACATCACAATTCATGAATTTATTCTGGTTTTAGCCTGGAGGACCCGAAAGACAATAAAATCTGTTCCTCTATGCAGGCTGGAGTAGCCGTTATTACCCACCCCCACCCCCCCCACCCCCCGAATGTGGTACAGACCTGGAGGATAATATCCTGGAAATCCCCTACTTGTTTTTGAGTTAATTAAACAAAAACAATATTAAAAATGTCATAAGACTAATTGATTGGTTTGTCTCTTTCTTGGTAAGAATTAAGTAATTGAGTGGAAACAAGTGATAATACATTTTACAGTCATGATGATGTGTAATTTCCTGGAAATTACCTCCTTATTTTTCAGGTAATTGAACAAAAACAATAAGTGAACCTTGGACTCACCATTTGAAAAACTTCAGATTAATTTCAAACAATTACCATTTTATATTATACTTGAAATGGAAGCTCAAAGAATTTGCTGATAAAAGACAAGACGAAAGCACTTGTAATTGATTGAATGATAGAAAGAAAAAAGAATATGGGGTCAACTTTGTGCCAAAACCTCACAAACACAAAAAAGGTGTTTTATTCACAAACAATCTCATTGTGTTTTACAAAAGTAAAATGTTATTCACAAGTTCTGCAGGTGGGAGAAACAATTGTCTCCCCTCCGTCACCTGACTTTTGGCACTAACTTTGCACCTTCCTGATTCGCATTCGGATTTATTCACAAATGCCAGTGCCTGTTGTAAGAACGGTTGTGTAGTTTGCTGCCACAACAGCAGGTGGTGCTGGTGAGTCCATATAACACACAGCCCCATGCACCACCAGACAGCACATGTTCTTACTATGTTCTTATTATGTTCTTATTATGTTCTTATTATGTTCTTATTATGTTCTTATCATGTTCTTATTATGTTCTTGTTATGTTCTTATTATGTTCTTATTATGTTCTTATTATGTTCTTATTATGTTCTTACTATGTTCTTATTATGTTCTTATTATGTTCTTATTATGTTCTTACTATGTTCTTATTATGTTCTTATTATGTTCTTATTATGTTCTTATTATGTTCTTACTATGTTCTTATTATGTTCTTGTTATGTTCTTGTTATGTTCTTATTATGTTCTTATTATGTTCTTACTATGTTCTTACTATGTTCTTATTATGTTCTTGTTATGTTCTTGTTATGTTCTTATTATGTTGTGTTTATCTTATGTTCTGGCCATGGCAGTGTTGGGGGCCACATGTACAGACCCTCAAACTGTTAACCAGCTGGTTTGATTGACATCTTATTGTCTTTAAAGAGTTCGCCAACGACTTTTACTGACCAGAGTATTAGCCGATTCATTCATTCTGATGCTATTACATGCTAATTCACGGTTGTCATTTAAACACATCTAAAGTATATTTACACTCAATATTTTGACCTGACAATGTAGGGACCACATGTACAGACCCTTATGATGTCAGCCAGGTCATTTGTTTGACATGTTAGTGTGTTTAAAGAGTTCACCGGGGACTTTTACTGACGGGAGAATTAGCCGATTCATTCATTCTGATGCTAACAGGGTGATGGTCAAACTGAAGGTGACAGCAGTCCTTCACATTGTCCAATAAAAACATACCTCCAGCCTCCTGATTCCATCATTTTGTTGTGATACTTTCTTAGCAGTGTTCAGATACGATGTTGGGTCAGACATAATTAGTTTTTACTCTGTACCCAGTCAAACTGGTTGGTGGTTTAGATAGTGGCCATCACCCTGATAGCATCATTACACAATATGATGTATCGACATGATTTCGGACTTTTATCTCGTTTTCATATCAGAAAATTCTATAATGTTAAGCCAAAAATTACTAATAAATCAAGCTGAAACAATTGAAATTCAAATAGCTGCCAAAACCTCACAAACTTTGTGTTTGTTTTATTCACAGCCGATGATTCACAAACAAACTGATTCCCCCTTAAAGTGACTCCCAAAGACACTCGGTCATTGTAAATACGACTGTTCTTAATGACCTGTCTGGAAAAATAAAGGTAAAATAAAAAAATAGAAGTGTGCTCCGTTGAAAACCAGACAATGCTACTTTGTTTTGGTCAGAAAAATAAGCATATTCATTCCATATGATTTAAACAAGATCATTTATCTCTTTGCAAAAGTAAACTGGAGTTAATATGAGAAAAAAAAAATTACATTTCTAAATGTTTTAAAATAAAACTTGCTGCTGTCTTGTTACTTAAAGTTGCCATTCCATGGTTATTTCATTAATATTATTGTTTTCTCCATTGTTACTGAATACATTTTGTTTCGGTTGTATTTCTTTAAAAAAGTCCTGTATTTAGCTTTACTCAAGCAGCATCCAGCGATGTTTCGTGCCATTGCTTGATCTGAAAATGTGCAAGGAAAAAAAATCTAGCCTTTATTTCCACAGAGAGCACATGAACAAGTTGCGATTTTTTCCAGTTTGTGCAGCAGCCACTGTGGCGCCGTCTTCTCTTGTAGATGCTAATGCTAATGCTACTTCAGATTCGCTGCAACAGGGGACGGGCTTAACCTCATATGGGTGACACTAAAGTCCATCTGACTTTTCCTGGGTCCCTGGTTCCTCTTGTTTTGTGTGAATGCAGCCAGTGGAGGTGATGAACCACTGTCAAAGGAGCATGTGTTGGTCAGTCTGGGTGACCCATCAGATTCCAAAAGGAGTATGGAAAAGTGCACAATTGTTATGCTTAACTAGACCAAACCTTTATCTGATCTTCTAGTAGATGATGGTTCAATGTTGTCCTTCCTTTAATGTCTTGGACAGTTTTGAACCATAATAATACCTCAAAGTTATATAGTGCTTTTGTGGACACTCAAAGACGCTTTACATAACACAAACAAGCAATGTATTAAAAAAATAATAATAATAAAATAGAAATTTATTGGATTCAGATCAATAATGTGATTCTCCTGAAACACATTTACATCTGTTCTTCTGACATGGTTATGGAATAAATGAGAAGGAACTAACAGATCAAGAACCTGAAACCTCTTCTTCTGTGCAGTAATTATCCAGTGGAAGGATCTGATCTTCATCGTCCACAGGAAGTGTCTCCACAGTGGACGTCTGCAGAAAGACTGTCCTGTCAAAACAAATACACAAATATCTGAATAAACCTCTGTGTCTGTCCTTACAGGTTTTCAACCTCTGAAGCGCAGCAACAGCTATGACTGGCTTCCACCTGCCAGTAAGTAAATGCTTTAATAAGACTGAAATGTCTAGGTTCAAACCCAACAAGGATGTTTAAATCATTTTAAGCTGAATTATTATCACCCCGTCCCCCTTTGGGAGACAGGCATTTTGTCTGTCTTTAAGCAGGTTTACACACAAACTACTGGACCAATTTCCATGACATTTTTAGGAAAGTTGTAAGGTGGGCAGTGGCACTTTAATGCTTGGATGGGCTGAAGCCCAGGGCCACGAAATATTGATAAAATAAACTGTCACAATGGTACTTTACTGAACATTAAACTAAAATGAGTGCGCCTATAGAGCAAGCCATGGCCTAAAAAGCGACATCTATTAGTTGTGGTAGAGTGAAACGTCATTGTCTCCCGCTTATCCGGGTCGCAAGGTGCCTGAGCCACCTCATCTGGCTCCTCTCGACATGGAGGAGCAGCGGCTCTACTCCGAGTCCCTCCCGGATGTCCAAGCTTCTCACCCTATCTCTAAGGCTGAGCCCAGCCTACCTGCGAAGGAAACTCATCTTGTCTGTTTTTACCCATGATCTCATTCTTTCGGTCATGACCATAGGTGAGGGTCTGAATGTAGATTTGCCTGTAAATCAAGAGCGTTGCCTTCTGGCTTAGCTCCTTCTTCACCGGATCGGTTTAACACCCATATAACTGCAGATGTCGCTCCATCCTTCCATCACTCATGAATAAGATCCCAAGGTACTTAAACTCCTCGACCTGAGGCAAGACCTTCCCCCTGACCTGGAGAGGGCACTAGAACCTTTTCAGGCTGAGAACCATGGCCTCAGACTTGGAGGTGCTGATCTTCATGCCAGCCGCTTCACACTCCACTAGTGAGAGCTGGAGGCTGCTGCTCGACGGAGCCAAGAGGACCACATCATCTGCAAAAAGCAGAGGAGAGATCCTCTCGCCACCAAACTCGAGTCCCTCCCCCACCCAGCTGCGCCTAAGAATTCTGTCCATAAAAGTTATGAACAGAACCAGTGACATAGGGCATCCCTGGTGGAGTCCAACCCTCACCGAGACTTTTTACTGGCTACATGGACCCGGCTCTCGCTCCTTCAGTACAGGGACTGAATAGCCCACAGTAGGAGACCATCCACCCCATACTCCTGGAGTACCCTCCACAGGATGCCGCTGGGGACACGGTCATGAGTCTTTTCCAAATCAACAAAACACATGTGGACTGGTTGAGCATACTCCCATGCCCCCTCCAGCACCCTTGCGAAGGTAAAGCACTGGTCCACTGTTCCATGTCCAGGATGAAAACCTCATTGCTCCTCTTTGATTTGAGGGTCAACCACTCATCGTACCCTCCTTTCCAGCACCCTGGAGTATACCTTACCAGGGAGGCTGAGGAGTGTGATCCCACAATAGATGGAGCACACACTCTGGTCCAGTTTCTTAAAAATAGGAACTACCACCCGGTTCCGTCATTCCAGAAGCACTGCCCTCGATGTCCATGCAATGTTGCAGAAACGTGTCGGCGAAGAAAGCCCTACAACATCCAGAATCCAGGGTGGATTTCCTCAATCCATGGGGCTCCACCGCCGCAGACTGACTTCACTGCCTCAGCGACTTCTGCCCCAGAGATCGATCTGCCCGTCCCCCGGTCTCCCGGCTCTGCTTCCATCCTAGAATGCATGTTGGTGGAATTGAGGAGCTCCTCAAAGTATTCCTTCCACCATCCCACTATATCCTCAGTTGCTTATCTTTACCATACTATGTCACCAATTTAATGTAATGCAAAGAATCAGCCAGTTCTACATCATCATTGACATGGCATGGATCTGAATATCGAACGATGAACTGTCAAAGTGACTTCACGTTGGTGGCTTATCATATGCTAACATAGCTGATACTGCTAGCTAAGCCCTAGGTTGACATGATCACAGGCATATACATAGATGCCTGCAGCTGCCCACTCGAGCGGTGTGCCTGCAGGGCGGCCATCTTGGATTGATGCCACTCGCTCTTACAGTTAATTACTTCCATAGAGGAAAGATGTGTTAAATACAATTAAAGTTGTCATTAATCTCTCAATTCTCAAGCAATATTGATGGGATTCATTTGTAACAACTGCCAGACATGCTAGCTAGCTCGCTAGCTAAATAGACAGACAAATATAAAAAAAATTCAGATTGTGCTGAGGTTTTTATTGACTCTGTATGTACAGCTTTACATTGCATTTAAATACAATTATTATTTTTGAATAATTGTACTACTACTGTATTGCTATTCATATAATTATATTATATTGTATTATATTGTATAATTGGCGGTCTTGTTTTTTTTTACATTAGTTACTGGTAGTATTATTATTATTATTATTATTATTATTATTATTACTTCAATCATCATTGTTATTATTCTTATTACTACTACTACTATTATTAATTGGCCTGCAACCTCATCCAGTGCAAGGCCTATCGAGTCAGTAGTGTGAAAAATTATGGGTATCTATAGTATTGTAAAAGTCAGTAAAGAAATATATCTACAGCGCCCCCTTGAATATATTGTATTAGGTCAAATTACGCACAAGTGAAGTTAGAGCTATGAAAATCAATACACATATTCATCATGAGGAGACAAACAAAAAACCTTACGATGGCTATGCCCACAAACCAACAGGAAGTCCGCCATCTTGATTTGAAATTTCAAAAATGTCAAGTCATGGTTTTTGCTGTCTTCATATTTTAACAATCTCCTCCTTAGCTGTGGGGCCAAAGAAGTTTAAAATCTGTGAACATTATCTAGACAAGTGGGACATCAAAAGCTATCCAAATATTTTGGAAAAGTTACATCGTTTTTGTGCTAACACGTCGCAAATTTTTTTGAAGGTTTCAGGAAAAAATACCACAACATAAATTGCTTCAGCTCGGACATACGACATCGATTTGCCTGAAATTGGACTCAGATGTCTATCTCCCAGTCCTACACCAGTTTACGAATAGAAATAGCGATTTTGCTCCGTAGTGCCCCCTACAAACTTGCCTTTAAAATGGCTGTAGTTAAGACATACGAACATCGATCTGGCTAAAATTTGACTCAGTGGTCAGTCTCAGTTCTACACCCATTGAACTATTTGAATACATGTCAAATAAGTCACTCTATAGCGCCCCCTACATCTTTACAAAAATTTGTGCATTTCTGGCAAAATTTTGCATCCTGCCCAGAGTACAACATCTCGCTGTCGGCTGTTGTCGATGGTGAAGGCCTTTGAGACTGCTTGCAGTTTTAACTACTATTATTACTGCTATTATTACTGCTATTATAACTATTATTACTGATATTACTACTATTAGTGCTACTATTATTTTTAAATGTGTTATCATTATTATTACTACTACTATTACTATTTTATCAGTGTTTCCTAACCCCGGTCCTCAAGGCAAACTATCCTGCATGTCTTAGATGTTTCTCTCTCCAAACACACCTGATTCAAATAATCACCCTATCATCCGGGTCTGAAGAATGATAATGACCATATGTATTCAAAGAGGGAAACATAAAACATGCAGGATAATGTACCTCAAGGACCAGGCTTGGGAAACACTACATTATATCACTATCATCATTAGTATTGTTATTGTTGTAGCCAAATAACTGAAATATTCAAGGAACAAGAACACAAACAATTGTCCCAGAAAACTTTGTACCTGTGGCATCTTTGGTGAAGCTCGTCTGATGTTTAAATAACTATGCTGGAGTAATGCGTTTTACGGCCCTCATGTTGTGTAATTTCCTGGAATTTTCTTCCTTGTTTTTGAGGTAATTAAACAAAAACAATACTAAAAATGTCATAAGACTAATTGCTTGGTTTGTCTCTTTCTTGTTAATAATTAAATAATTGAGTGGAAACAAGTGATAATGCATTTTACAGTCCTGATGCTGTGTAATTTCCTGGAAATTACCTCCTTATTTTTCAGGTAATTAAACAAAAACAGTAAGTAAACCTTGGACTCACCGTTTGAACAACTACAGGTTAATTTCAAACAATTACCATTTTTATATTATACTTGAGTTTGCTGTGAGAAAGACAAGAGAAAAATAATGATTGAGTGATTGAATGATAGGAAGCATTGTTAAAAAAAAAAAATCAGTTACTGTTTAGTAGCTCATAAGTTACATGGACTGGAGGCCTCACCTTTAACAGACATGCAAAGTGCATGGACTCTAGGTTATCAGTAAAAGAAAAAAAAGGGGGGGGGAATCCCCCAGTTTTTGGCTACTTTTGGAATGTGTTGAGTTTAAACGGTACTGACTTACTGAATTGGTACACCCTGTATGAGTCACCAGTTCATCCCAGGGCTGAACATATATATATATATATATATATATATATATATATATATATATATATATATATACATATATATATACATATATATATATATATATATATGTATATATTGCTGATCACTTCTGGAAGGGGGCGTGTACAGTCAATAGTCAAAGTGTGTCTGGCGTGTACTTACCAAATAGCCCATTTGATAACCACATTATGTGGCAGGATAGGAATGGTCAGATTTCTAAAACTCCAGTTTGGTTCAACTACAGTCTGACTAAGGTGTATAGATGACGTGTGGTATCAAACAGTTGAAGTCATCAGACAAGGCTTTGAATCAACTCAAACATCCCTTTAACATCTACTAATCATTCAACATTTAAATTATTTGTCATTTCAGTGTCTGAGCTGAGGGTCGTTCTTCTGGGGAACAACTGGTCTGAGAAGAACTCAGTAGTAAACCTGATCCTGGATCAGCAGGTGTTCAATGACAAACCCACCTCCTGGAGGATAATTAGTGAAACAGTAAAAGATAAAGAAGTCATCGTCATCAACACCCCAGATCATCTACTGTCTGACATCTCATACCATGAGCAGATGCAGTTCATAAAAAACTGTTCAGATGCTTCACATCCTGGACCTCATGTGTTCCTGCTGGTTCTACAGCCTGAAGACTTCACTGAAAAACACAAACAGAGAATAGAATCAGTCCTGGAAAACTTCAGTGATCAGTCATTTAATCAAACACTGGTTCTGATTTCACCAAGAAAACAGAGTCCAGGAACAGAAACATATGAACAATGTCCAGCTGTAAAAGACATGATCAGCAGATGCAGATATGGACATCTACAACTGGAGAACCTTCAACATGATGAACTGTTAACACGACTGGGTCAAATAGTGAAAGAGAACAATGGAGAACATCTGAGCTACGAAGAATTTGAGGAAACATCATCTTCTGTAGATGATCATGACGACCTCACATGGAACCAAAAAGGTTTTGGTGACACAGCTGCTGTTAAAGATGCTGGTAAGTGGAGGAATAGCTGTGATTTATTGGATAATTCTGCTGGTGTTAATAATGTTATTTTGTTATAGGGTTGACTGCAGTAAAACATGTCCTCGGTGTCTCTGGGACAAGGTCTTTATCTCACAGTGAGTAAAATCATCCTTGTACTGTTTGTCGTGTCCAGACTGAGCACTGTTAACTCTGACATATACTCAGTTCTACAGCTGTATTCATGTATATATACAGTTTATATTAGAAATACAGTCATATGGACTCAGGTGTCACTGGGGTCAACAGGGTCAGTGTCAGGTGTTTGGGAACCGGGAACATAATACTGATGGAGTCCTATTACTGTAGGAACCCCAGTGAGAGGGGACAGATGCAGACAATCAACAACCACACATCTACACTGACCAACAAACACCTACTAGCTCAGTGTTCTAGTGTCAGAAATCCTTTCTCCTTGGTTCACAGTACATACAGCCTTCTTTTTTTTGTTTCATCGTTCTATCTGGGGAACGATGAAACAAATGTAGTTTGTTTCATGTAAATGATGTACTTCCATCTGGGGAACTACATCATTATGTGACCCATGGGTTGGGGGTAGGAGGCCTGGCATTGTTTGTTTCGCTGCTTTTTCCCCTGTCCTGACTTGAGCTGTTTCTGGAGTTTGGCCGTATGTTTGAGCCTGTCGACCCTACAGAAGTGGTCTCTCCTGCCGTGCCCAGCTTCTGTTCGAGTGTGTCTTGCTGCTAATCCTGCAGGCTACATTAGCTTTGTTAGCTCTATCGGGCTAGTGCTAAGCAACATCGATATGTGCTACACATGGCTGGAGCTGAACAACTACAGCCTTCCCCCGGACATTGATGCCATCAGAGAGCTCGGCATTGAGCGCGGGCCACGGTATGTGGCAACACTAGCATGATGCTAACCCTGTCTAAACACCACACAGCTCATCGCAACCACAATCAGCATCACTTACATCATCGGAGCAACATTGTCATGGAGACACGTGGAGTGAATGGCGGAAATCTCCGTTCATTAGTCCAGGTTAAACCCTCCAAAGGAAACAGGGATCTTTCAAAGGAGACATATATCTGACCATTATTGTGTGTTTTTCAATGTTTCTTTTGGAGTGGATTCGTCAAATCAGAAGATTATCCATCGAAAGCGCTTTATTAATGATAGCACTGTTACTAAATTTAATGAACTTTTTAATATTAGCATTGGTGATGAAGAAATAGGTGACGTTGATACATACTTTAACAACCTTAATGACTTTCGTGGTCTCATTCTCGACCAGGTGGCACCTGTCAAGGTTAAGCCAACATGTCCAAAGAAGCAACAACCATGGATGAATGAGCAAATAGCAGTGTTTAAAAGATCATGCAGGAAAGTGGATCGCCTTTGGAAAGCTACCAAGTTGGAGGTTCATAGGTTACATTGAAAGGAAATAACATCTCTTAATGATATGATGAAACAGGCCAGATCTTCTTATTTCACAAACCTGGTTAACACGAATAAACAGAATCCTAAGGTGGTTTTTGAAGTGATTGAGAAAATAGTCTCTCCTTCACCTGTGGCTTTTCCAACCCCCACCAGTGATGACTGCCATAGGTTTTTGACTTCCTTTGTGGAAAAAGTTGAAAAGATTAGGGAAAATGTTGTAGCCTCGTGCACTTTTTTTGACCCAAGATCTGTGTCTGATTCTTTTATAGAATTTTCTTTGGTGACTTTGGACGATGTTAAATGCTTGGTAGGGAAGACAAAACCATCATCTCACAATATGGACATATGACCCACTTCATTGCTTGTAAAAGTTATTGATCTTGTTGCTCACTGATTTCCTTTCTGGAAATAATCTCTATGATGAGTTTCAGTCAGGGTTTAGTAAGATGCATTCGACAGAGACTGCACTTCTTAAAGTCTCTAATGACCTGCGAATAGCAGCCGATTCTGGACTCTTTTCAGTGGTCGTCCTCTTGGATATGTTGGCTGCTTTTGATACAGTGGACCATGCACTTCTATTAAAGAGGCTAAATTTAGACAATACCATCTCAGGGTCAGTACTCTCCTGGTTTTTGTCCTACTTGTCTAACAGAATGTTCTCTATTTGCCTTAATGATATGTTGTCAGAAGCCTCCCCTCTGCGTTTTGGTGTTCCTCAGGGCTCGGTCCTGGCACCCTTCCTGTTTCCATTGTACATTGGACTGTTTGGCAAGGTGATCAGGAGATTAAAAAATGTTTCCTATCATTTCGATGCTGATGACATTCAACTTTACATGTCTTTTAAGGAATGTCAAACACAGAACCTAGCTGAGCTCCTGGATTGGATTGTGTGCATAAAGGCTTGGCTTTTTGAGAACAGTCTTCAGTTAAACCAGGATGATAAGACTGAAACTTTGGTTGTTTCCCCGGAGAAGAAGTGCAACATCTTGGATTCTTGGCCCTGACTGTCCAGAAGAGTGTTAGGAATCTTGTAATATGCTTTGACCCTTCTCTGTCGCTTGATGGTCATTCACGGAAGTTGGCTGGAATTTGTTTCTACCATTTGAGGAATGTGGCTAAGTTGAGGAGCATTCTCTCAAGACCAAATCTTGAAATGGTAATCCATGCTTTCATTTCATCACAGCTGGATTATTGTAATTCCCTTTTCACATGTTTGAATAAATCTGATGTAAATCGACTCCAGGTGGTGCAGAATGCTGCAGCGAGAGTGTTGAGAGGTACCAACAAATGCAAGCACATCACCCCAGTTCTGGCTTCCTGTTGCGTCTAGGATTGACTACAAGGTGTTAGTTCTCACGTTCAAAGCTCTGCCTGGTGAGGCACCTCAGTATATTTGTGACCTTCTGCATCCCCATAAGCCAGGGCGTGCACAAAGATCTATGGATCTAAAGTTGCTCAGCCCCCCGACGACGCACTACAAGACGAGAGGTGACTTGTCCTTCCAGGCTGTTGCTCCGAGGCTTTGGAATGATTTGCTGGTGTCTCTCTGGCTGACAGAGTCCACAATAGCATTCAGGAAACAGCTCAAGACCCACATGTTTGGGAGGGTTTATGGTTGAGTGGATGTATTTTGTTGTTTGTATTTTATTTGTCTTGTTTTTATTACAATGTTTTTAAATGTTTTTATTGTTGTCAAGCGCCTTGTGGCTATGCCTGTGAAAGGTGCTTTCTTAAATAAAGAAATAATAATAATAATCTGTGGTCATACAGTAGGGGTGTGGAAAAATTATTATTTTTAAATTGATTAATGAGGTGAATATTTTATTGATTAGTCAACTAACGTAACAACTAATTATGGCCAATTAGTGTAACGATTATTTTTCTGTTGTTTGATTACTAATAACCATAATGTATCTGAAATAAATACCTAAAAGATCTTAGTATTTAGTAAACTATTATTGTTTTGGCAGCAAAGTTGTTATACAAAATAAAAAGGTCAGCCTGTTTACTCTTAGTCCAACAAACATCTGCTCTGTACAAAATGTCTTTGTTGTAAAAACACAGAACAGCTGTTTAGTAGGGGTGTGACGAGATCTTGTGAGACGTAATTTGGCGAGATGTGTGTTTGTGTTAAAATTATGTCTCGCGAGATTCGTCATCCAGCAGGCAGTCAAAATGATGTTGTAAAAACACAGGTTTTACTATTGAAGACACCTCTGCCACTTTCTAATAGTTGGTTTGGCAGCATTTTGGGTTCCTGGTAGAAATAATAAATGGCAAGAGAGTGAGTGATGAGACACGAACAATACACAGACTGTGATGATGTGACATAAAGCGCGCTGTCATCTCCTGCCCAAGCCTGCTTTCTCTCTCTCTCCGTTTCTGTACGTAGGGAGTGTGTGAAGCACGGCTCTCCTGCGATGCACTGTTTAAACCGGACATTATTTGGATCTCATGACCCAGCTGTTTTCACATGTTGTGGGCACCGGGTGTCCACCCCCAGGCACAAACAATGCCGTACATCGCGGCTAATACGAGCACAACACAGAGACATTTCCAGTACCACCACAGCTCAGTACTGATATAAACAACTGCCCCTGCCAAGAAAACACCAACAAACCACACAACACTGACAAATACATTCGGACCTTTACTTCCACAGCCAAGCCCAATTGGCCAGTTCTTAAAGCAACATTACTTATTTTTAGTCTATGTATAACAGATAATCTAAGTATATGAAGCCTAATAATTTTATCTGTCATATATAATATTCATCATTTTAATCATGTAATATCCTTATGTATGAAATTACAAAATCAAGTTAAATTATTAACCCTTTTAAACATTAATTCCCTAATATATCAACATAAGTCTACTTAAGCCACTACACTCTACTATTTACAGTCTGTATTGAAAGAAAAGTAGTTTTTGTTTTGCACACATTGTTTGCACTTGAAAAAATTAGAAATATATAATTGTATTTATTTAATTTTAACTTTTAGAACATTTTATTTTAGTTTCAATTTATAGAGGAATAAGTTCATTAAGAAGTTCATTAAAAGTTCAAAGTTTGCTTTATTTGTCAGTTCTGCTACATGTGTACCCATACAGAGACCTGAAATGTCTTTTCTCTGAAATCCCTTTTCCAAAGAAATAAAAAATGTAAAGTATATATACCTATTTAAATACATGAAAAATATATAAGCTAAAAAATAAAACAAAAAATTATATACAATCCAAAAAAATAACAAAGAGAGAAAAAAATCTACATAAGGCACATACTGTATGAGATATGTTATTGTAAACCAGAGTAGTATATAGACAATAAGAACAGAGTGCAAATGTTGCAAATTAACAGTGCAGTTCAAAAGCTTATGTGCTGCAAAGTGACTTAGTTGGGGGGCATGGGGGGGGGTACTAGCTTTTGAACCTCAGATAAAGGAGGAGCAATGTGGTTTTCGTCCTGGATGTGGAACAGGGGACCATCTCTTTACCTTCGCTGGGGTGCTGGAGGGGTCATGGGAGTTTGCACAACCAGTCCACGTGTTTTGTGGATTTGGCTTGCAACTGTGTCCCCAGAGGTATCCTATGGGGGGTACTCCAAGAGTATGGGGTGGATGGTCTCCGACTGGGGGCATTCAGTCCCTGTACTGAAGGAGTGGGAGTAGAGTCTGCATAGCCAGTAATAAGTCAGACCGTTTTCTGGTGAGGGTTGGACTCCGCCAGGCTCTCAATTTCCTGGGCGATCTACGTTCCAACCCTCACTTATGGTCATGAGCTTTGGGTCATGACCGAAAGAAGGAGATCACTGGTACAAGCGGCCGAAATGAGTTTCCTTCGCAGGCTGGCCGGGTGCAGCCTTAAAGGTTTTGTGACATGTTGTTTTCATAGCATTCAAAGTCTTTGACAATGAATTTAAAACGTGTTTCAAAAGTATTCAACCAAAAAACCCCACTCCATAATATTCATTTTTGTGGATTTCTGTGGTCTGAATCCAAGTACTATGCCTGCAACACATGAACACCTCAACAGACTACTTGGGGCGCTTCGCCTGTCAGTCATGTACTCGGCTCCACCCCCAAACTGCTGCGGCCAGCCCCCCCTCCTTACTGCTGTACAGTATAAGAAATACTGTATCATATGCTGCCTAATAAAGAATGATACCAAGTATAAATAATGATAAACCAAGACTTTAAAACCAGATGTTAACTCATCCTGTCGTGTTACTTTATTTTTAATTCATAGTTTTGTTTTTAATTCATAGTTTCGTCGGATCGTTGGGGGGAAGGGGGGGGTCTGCCGTCTCACCGCGACATTAAAAGTGTATTTATTATTTGTATTTTGTCACAACAGTTTGATATTCTAACAAACCAAGACTTTAAAACCAGATGTTAACTCATCATGTCTTGTTAATTTGTTATTATAAGTTTTTAATTCATAGTTTTGTCGAAAATGACCGGAACAAGTCTTGACTCTCTTGGGTAAATAAGCAGGAACGTTACCTTGGTAGATAAAAGCCAGCCACTGGGAACGTAGTTCTTCAGGGGAGCTTGGTAGGTCAAATAGTGATTGTTGCTGATCTACACAGCCAACAACATGACATTTGAGGTGTGATTTAGGAGCCATTACGACACGAGTAAAGCGATGAAAAGGTTGTAAGAGCAGGAGCGCATGTGAACACTGTTTCTATAGTAACGTTGGTGGGGGCGGGGCTAAGCACAGTGGACGGGCGGAAGAGAAGAGGGGGGGGGGGAGTCTCCTTATTGATCTCCCGAGTGTGACGTCGGACGCGGGAGACAAATCAGAGAGAGCGTTTCATGCTCAGGCCTCCAAGAGCCCCAGACCATAGGAAAACCACTGAACAGTCTAGATTCATGTTTTTTTGGTGTAAATGAGGCCAGACGACCCATATAGTAACATGAAAATATCAAAAATGAGTTTTGGACGTCACAATACCTTTAAAGATGGGGTAAAAAGCTCAGACATCCGGGAGGGACTCGGAGTAGAGTTGCTGCTCCTCCGTGTCGAGAAGGGCTAGTTGAGTTGGCTCGGGCACCTCGTGAGGATGCCTCCTGGACGCCTCCCTGGGGAGATGTTCCAGGTATATCCATCCAGTAGGAGACCTTGGGGTCGACCCAGGACACACTGGAGGGTTTATATCTCTCGGCTGGCCTGGGGATTCTCTTATATGTAAAGGACTTTGTAATACATTTCATTGTATGAAAAATTCTATATAAATAATTGATTCAATTGATTAATTAACTCTTCATTATATTTTCTTTGTCTTCACAGAATCTGATCTGATGATTGTTCTATTTGGGAAAAATGTAAACCAGAAGAATGAAGCTAGCAATTTAATCCTTGGAAAGCACACTTCATCTTCCTTAAAGTCGTTCCCAACCAAAGAGTGTGTGACCACTGATGGAGAGTGGAGAGGAAAACCACTAACAGTGGTGAAAACTCCAAACATCCACAGTGTGACGGTGGAATCACTGAGAAAAGTATTGAAGGACATGACACCTGGACCAAATGTTCTTTTACTGTTGGTGAATCCATCAGATTTCACTGAGGAGGACAGTCAAACACTGAGGTCCATCCTGAGTTTGTTTGGTCCAGATGCCTTCAAACACTCCATGGTCGTTTTCACACATGATCAGAGTAAAAACAGTTTCTCTGTCAATGAGCTCCTGAAAGACTGTGGAGGACGACACTACAACATGTCTGAAGAAGACCGCAGTGTTTTAATGGAGAAGATTGAAGAAACTAAAGGCAACAGCCTGGTTCCTCTGTCCATAGACATCAAACCACCTTTAAACCTGGTTCTGTGTGGGAACAGAAGATCACTGAAGACTTCAGTAGCCAGGGCCCTTCTAGGTCTGACTAAGCTTCGTTTAGGTTCTTCACAGTTTGTCAAACATCAGGAGGAGGTCTGTGGACGTCAGGTTTCTGTGGTGGACCTGCCTGTCCTAAATGGAAGACCTCAGGAAGAAGTGATGAAAGACTCACTCCAGTCTATCTCCCTCTGTGAACCTGAGGGAGTCCACGCCTTCATCCTGGTCCTACCAGTACGTCCACTCACCAATGAAGACAAGGCGGAGTCAGAGACCATCTACAACACGTTCAGCTCTCAAATCAGGGACTTCACTGTGATTGTGTTCACTGTGGAGTCAGATCCTACAGCTCCAGCTGTGGTGAACTTTGTAACAAAGACTAGAGACATCCAGGATCTGTGTCAGAGATATGGAGGAAGATCTGTCATTCTTAATGTCAGAGACAAACAGCAGGTCTGTGAGGTGTTGGACACTGTGGACAAAATGAGAATGTCCAAGGACAAACCGTCCTACACAGTAGAAACATTTGGACAAGTCCAAATAAAGAAGATCACTGAACTACAGGCTGAAAATGAAGATCTGAAAAACAAAGACCAAAACTCCTGTAAGTATTTAAATGTGTTTCTAAAATGTTTGATAGAACAATAGTCTGTGATTCAGCAGTGGTGTCTTTAATAACTGGACCTTTGATCATGTTACAGGTGATGAAGGTAAACAAAGTCAAGATTGTCTGAGGATTGTGTTGATCGGAAAAACCGGCAGTGGAAAGAGCTCCTCAGGAAACACCATCCTGGGAAGAAGAGAGTTTATAACTGACTTTAGTCAAACATCAGTCACTAAAGTTTGTCAGAGAGCAGGAGGTCAGGTGGACGGTCGTTCTGTCGTTGTAGTCGACACTCCAGGTCTGTTCGATACAAACTTGACCAAGGAGGAGGTTCATGAGGAGATGGTGAAATGCATCAGTCTTTTGACTCCAGGACCACATGTCTTCCTGTTGGTCTTACAGATCGGCAGATTTACATCAGAAGAAAAAGAGACAGTAAAACTAATCCAAGAAGGATTTGAGAAGAACACTGAAAAGTTCACCATCATCCTTTTGACACATGGAGATGACCTGGAGGCTGATGGGATGTTGATTGATGAATATATAGAAAATGAATGTGATGATTCCTTTAAGAAGCTGCTCTCTGACTGTGGAGGAAGATACCATGTGTTCAATAACAGAGATAAAAACCCCACACAGGTCAATGAGCTGATGAAGAACATCGACTCCATGGTGAAAGAAAATGGAGGAAGATGCTTCAGTAATGAGATGCTTCAAGAGGCTGAAGCAGCGATAAAGAAAGAGATGGAGAGACTGTTAAAGGAGAAAGAAGAAGAGATGAGGAAACAGAAGGAGGAGCTGGAAAGAAAACATGAGGAGGAAATGATGGAAATGAAAAGACGAATGGAAGAACAAAGAGAAGAAACTGAAAGAGTAAGAAAACAGAAAGAAGAAGAACTGAAAGAAAAGGAGGAAAAGATTAAGAGAGAACGTGAACAAAGGAAGAAAGAACAGGAAGAAAGAGAAGAAGAAGACAGAAGAAAGAAAGAACAAGATGAACGTCAACGACAGGAGTGGGAACAGAAACTTAAAGATCTGGAAACAAAGATAAGATCAGAGTCAGAATCTAAAGAAACTATCGATAGAAAACTGGAGGAGAGCAGAGAAGAAATGAGAAAACAACGAGGAGAGAAACAGGAGAAGAAACAGAGTGACTGGAGGAAAAAACAAGAAGAAGAAAGACAAAATCAGGAGAAAGTAAATCTGAGAAAGCTTCAAGAACAACAGAAAGAAGAATATGAAAGAAAAAGAAAACACGATGAATGGATCAGAAAACAAGAGGAAAAAAAACTGAGAAAACAATTAGAGAAGAAATATCAGAGTGAAATGGAAGATCTGAAGAAGAAACATGAGGAGGAGGTCAGAATGAAAGCAGAAGAATTCAACACATTCAAAGAGAAAGACAGAAGTGAATTTGAAACTAAGAAGGAAGAATATGAGATGTTTAAGAAGCTGTCAGAACACAATGAGAAACAATGGATGAACAAACATCAGAAGGAAATCAATGACTTGGTCAAATGTATGAAGAAGAAGAAAAACAATCTGAAAATAATCAATGACTTACTGAGTAAACAGGAAATAGAAATGGAGAATGTCAAAGACCAGGAGCAAAAAGAAAATGTGCAGAAAAAACATGAAGCAGAAATAAGTGAAATGATAGAAAAACTCCTGAAGGAAGTGGACTAATGATCTAGGTCGACTTACTCATATGAGGAGCTTCTTTAGTTCTTAAAGTTAAGTCCACCCAGAAGTTCATCTAATATTTGTGTTTTTAACTTTTTGTTACTGATTGAATTCAACCACATTTGAAATTCCTTGGTTTAAAGGTGTCACTGAAAACCACTTTTCCACGCTCCTTTTGGAATCTGATGGGTCACCCAGACTCACCAACAGTATAGTTCATCACCTCCACTGGCTGCATTCACACAAAACAAGAGGAACTAGGGACCCAGAAAAAGCCAGTCCATCTGATGTCAGATGGACTTTAGTGTCACCCACGTGCACTTCCCCAATTGCAGCAAATCTGAAGAAGCATTAGCATCGACAAGAGAAGATGGCGCCATAGTAGCTGCTAAAAATATGGCGGATCAAACTGGTTCATGTGCTCTCTGGAAATAAAGCGTTGTTTTTTTCACTGCACGTTTTTTTAAAACAAGCAACGGCATGAAACTCAGCTGGATGCTACTTGGGTAAAGATAAACACACACATAGAGCAAGAGGGGAGGGGGGAGTTTTCCTTCACGCATTCTGAGCCAATCAGAGACGCCTCTTCACCGCATCATGGACATGTATGAGGAAGTACCGTAAACTCTGTTGTTCGACCTCAAGTCATTTTTCTACCGTAAAAAAACAGCTGGAAACAAAACCAGGGTTTTTTTTTTTAAATAGAACCAACATACAATGTATTCAATAACAATGGAGAACACAGTAATATTAATGAAATAACCATGGAATGACAACTTTAAAGTTTTAGGATGAGTTTTTTTAAATACAACAATGATCAACAATCGATGCAAACACAACTTTACTTCCATCAGTCCTAACATTGTGTCACTGCAGGTAAAGTGGTGTTAGTGTGGACGATGTTATTCCAGTGGGACCTGTCAGTGGGTGGATAGACCCACACCAAGGCAACATGAAGACCACGAAGACCAGGAGTTAGAAACAGGAAAATGTCCAAGAGGAGGATGTGACAGACTTTGACAAGGGTCAAATCCTGATGTCCAAAGGTCAGAGCATCTCCAGATCTGGGTGTTTATTCCTAGTGTGCAGGTTCTCCTTGTCCCACAGCTGTGACCTGAGGCCTGGACTCCACCAGACCTCTGAAGGGGTGCTATGGTATCTGGACCAAGACATTTGCTGCAGATCAGTGAGGTTCTAGAAGTAGAGGTGGACCACCATGGGTCAGGTTTATTTGTCCAACACGTCCCACAGATGAACAATGGTCCCGACACTGAGATATCAGATCCTTACGTTGACCAGTTGCTGCTTCAACCACTTCAACCACTTGTTCCCTTGGTGTCGAATACGCACCATCCATCCATTCTCTTATCTGGGGCAACAGTCTAATCAGGGATGCCCACACTTCCATTACAAAGCTTTCCCTGAGGTGTTCCCAGGCCAACCAATCTCTAACGTGTCCTACACTGTAAACTTGAATAAATTAGCAGAACTCCAAACAT
Organism: Siphamia tubifer; assembly: GCA_020466265.1. Lineage (NCBI taxonomy): Eukaryota > Metazoa > Chordata > Actinopteri > Kurtiformes > Apogonidae > Siphamia > Siphamia tubifer. The sequence goes on from CM035791.1 coordinate 7,040,564, forward strand.
TTAAGGATATCAATTGCCTCAATTATTTTAAGTTGATGAACTTAAAAAAAAAAATTAAATTCCAGAACTTAAAATGTAGATGCTTATTAAAGTATACTTAAATTAAAACATTACGTATTAACTTAGTATTCTATGGTTCTGTCAGTCCTACTGGGAAACTAAGTCAGGGTTCAGTGTCTTTGCCCAAGGACACTTGGACATGTGGACAGACAGAGCCAGGACCCGAACCACTGACCCTTCAGTCATTAGACGACCTGCTCTACCAACTGAACCACAGCCGCCTCTGAATAAAATGACTGTGTTTTGTGATTGTAATTTTGTTGGTGTAATAGATATTAGTGGTTATTTGGAGTGATCTGAAATTATATTTAATCAGTTAAGTTTATTTTTTGTAATCATCCTTATTTGAAAACAATAGAAATAACAGAACAATATCATTCTCAGCATTTAATGACTTAATTCTACTAAGTCGAACCTAACAATAGTTCTCCTTAATAAAAAAAAATATTAGTTGGAAGTACTTAAAAAGAAGAACATATTACAGCAACTAAATACATTTGAGTTAGTAGTACTATTTCTGAAACTTTGAGTATTCACAACTGAATATATTTAATTATTTTGAATGTTCAAGTTTACAGTGTAGTTGTCCCCTGAGCCTTCCACCTGGTGGGACACACCTCCTCAGGCAACATCCAGGAGTCATCCAAAACAGATGCCTGACTCACCTCAGCTGACTCCTCTGGATGTGGAGGAGCAGCGGCTCTACTCCAAGCTCCTCCCCATATCCCTAAGGGTACACCCTTCTGAGGAAACTCATTTTGGCTGCTTGCATATGCCATCTTGTCCTTTTGAAATACTGTAATTTGTTAAAGTGCTCATTTTTTTCCAGGGTTTTGGATTTTCACGTTGTACTCTGCAGGTTTCACTCGTACTTCAGCCCAGTTTTCATTTTTTTTAATGCATCTGTACATTCAGGATTCTCCTTCAGCGTTGGTGAGGTGTCAAATGACATGATCATTTAAAATAGAACACATTTACCTTCACGTTACGCTGATTTTACAGCCAGAGAGAAGCATCAAATTTAATATATCACCATGGCAACACCATTCACTGAATACATCAGATGTGTTTAGATGACACTGGCCAAACCTTTAAGTCATTTAGTTTTTTAGCGTCTGGTTTTCAGATGAGTTTTATGAAATGTTCATGTCAAGTTGAAGTTTTGTTTCTAATCATTGATTGTTTTTCTACTGTTTTTACTTGTTTCACAAACACATGTACCTGACCTTTGACCTGCTGTGACACAAGCAGTGAAGTACTGCTGTTTACTACTGTTTTAAGTATTTACACTGTGTTGAACTCAGGTGTAAAGTTATTAGATGGTTGTTTGTGTTCAGTTTAACTCCAGTTTAACTCCAGTGTATTTTCTGACTGTTTAGCAGGGACGGACTGGCCATTGGGCAATGTGGGCAAATGCCACTGTGGCCGCTTGGTGATGCGGCCACTCGTGGCTTTCGACCGCATCACTAAGCGGCCACAACAGGCGGCATCACAAACAAATAAATAAATGAAAATATAAAGCGGACCGCCATCAATAGGCGGCCGCAAATGATTAGGCTGAATGAATGAATGAATGAATAAATAAATAAAGCGGACCGGCTGCGTCGATAGGCGGCCGCTGGTGTTGTGCGGTGTTGTGTGTGTGTGTGCGTGCTCGGCTCGCGCATGTGCAAGCCCGTCAGTTCCTGTTTTGAATGCTTTTTTATCGCAACTTTTTGTTATTTGTTATTAGGGTTAGGGTTAGAAAGGAGGCAAAAATTATGCTTCATGACTTTTAACATTAGAAGCGCAAGGTAAAGATGCCACGAATGTACTGTGAGTTTAGAGACAAATTTAAGCTTGTGGGTTGATAGCGGGCGGGTTGGGTTTATCGATATGTGACATCATGCGGGTTGGGCGGCTGCAAATCAATAAATGAATAAATAAAAATAATAATAAAGCGGAGCTGAAGGCGGCCACAAAAAAAGAGAGGGAAAAGCAAACAAACAAAACAGCCAGTTAACCCTGACAAATAATAGGCCTACTAAACTAAATAATAATAATGACATTTTTTTCCTATAAAGGACAAATAACCTGAATCTATCTAATGTCTAATCTGTTATAAGGTTTTTTGGATGTTTTTCAGTCGTCAGTGGATTTTCTCGCGATTGTTGACCTGGTGAGATGACGGATCAAATGACAACTGAATGATGGGTAATGCGAGCAGGTCAACAATACGGAATGAAATAAAATGGATCGAGGGGGGAGAAAACGGCGAGTAGAAAAGGGTGGAGCAGAAAAAAAAAGAGAGAAGAAGCGTAAGGCTTTATTGGCTGAATCTGGGAAAAGCGCAAATATTGTGGAGTTATTCTCTAAAAAGCCTGTGCCTGACAATGTGCCCACAAATGTGGCCTCTCTCTATCGAAATTGCCAGGGCCTCTTTTTGGTGCCAGTCCGCCACTGCTGTTTAGTGTCATATTCATATGATGTATTTACTCTGGAACCTTATTGTACAAATGACCTTGAACCAAACTGTCACAGCCTTTGTTCTTTGTCTGCATGGAAAGGTTCAGTAGAATTAACATGGAACTAATTAAATAACTGTTTTTAGTTAAATCACAGTTCACTGTCATAAAGCATTTTGTCATATTTTACTTAACCCTTGTGTAATGTTCATATTGTTGTTACTCAGCCAGTGTTTGTGGGTCTGATGGACCCGTTGCATTTTGTGGCTTTTGATATCTAACAATCAAACACTTCTATGTTAAAATACTGAACAGATATTTACCTTATCCCAATTACAAGCAGTATAAACAATAACAAAACAATTTTAATTAAACATAAATGTCATTTGTTTTGAATGAACAAATTCAAGATAGTTTGAATTATTATTATTATTATTATTATTATTATTATTATTATTATTATTATTAATAATAATAATAATAATAATAATAATAATAATAATAATAAGAAGAAGAAGAAGAAGAAGAAGAAGAAGAATAATACAAATTTCAGGGGGTTGTTCATGGATCTTTGTATAATTATAACTAAATATGTTTATCATGTACTGTAATATAATTTTGAAAATAAAAACATTATAGAAAAATGTGATCATAATGTATCATTCTACTGTACAGTTTTACCATATGACAACATATCCTTTGGGTGATTTCTGGAAATTTTAAAATAAACATGTGCTGTGATTAAACTGAAATCCATGGTGGAACCATTATCCAGTCAATGACAACATCACATGATAGTAGGGTCATAATCTTGGAATCCATGACCACTTTGTTCATACCTTTTATTCCTCAATTGCTTCAAGAACTAGGTCAAATTTAGATAAAAAAATTGCTCCTATGAACCTCTGGAAAGTGATGGAGAGGTGATGTTTCAAAATGGCTGCCAAAGTCATCCTGTAAATTAGAAAATGTTGTATCTCTGCACAACACTCTGCCAGAATACATGCTACAAACATAACTAAAGTATAATTTCCCACTAATTTTGGGATGACAAATTCAATGAAATTGTTATTTAGGGGTTTTCAAAACATTACTACCTCAGAATCTAAGACGGCCATCTTGAAATTCAGGAAATGTATCTCTAGCGCCAAACAAACTATTAAAACCAATAGATATCATATCCAATTAAATCTGGGGTGACAATTTCAATACAAATAATCATTTTAATGGTTTGAAATCCTCATTACCTTCCTTAATTCAATATTTATTTATATATTTATTTTTTTCTTCAATTCAAGTTGCATTCAACACTGCATGTATGTTAAAAATGGAAAAACCCTGATAGAGAATTTCACAATATAATTAATTCCTCTTATGTTACAGAAGCAGGTAATGTGTTGTCATTATGGTTTATTCCTGAACTTTCCTTACTCATTTGTATCTGTTTTATTTACTGGAGTTGATATATGCAAATAACAAAAAGATACATGACCATCAGCCAAATATTATTTTCTTTAACCCCCCCTCCTCCTCCTTTCAGTTAAAATGTCTGAACAAACAGCCAATAGATTTTTGACACCAACTGACAAACTCTATCAAAAAAAACAAATTAAATAAATGATTCAATAGAAACACTGTGAAAGTAAGCCACAGTTGTACGCCAAGTGTCAATTCAATTATTCAGGCTCATTATTGTCAAAAGATTAAACATTTTTAGAAAATGGTGCAGAATGATGTGAACATGACCTTCGGTACGTCACTAGATTTGGACCCACTTTTTATCCTGCTTGGTATTTCTAACTGCTTTACCAGCGACATGTATGATGGAAAGTTGTATAGAATGTTAACTTTCTGTGCCAAAAAAATTTATTTTGTTAAATTGGATATCTAATACCCCCCCCCCCCCAAAGACACAATGGCATAATGTTATAATACAGTATATGTCTTTGGACTATTTGACGTGTGAACTGCATTAAAAGGATATTATCTTCTGTAGAATATGGCAAACATTCATGTCCTTCATAAGAATAAACACTGAAAACATTTTGATAAGAGGATTTATGGAGGAGAAGGAGAGAGAAAGGGGGCAAACAAACTTTATATTTAATTATCTTTTTTCCCTTTCTCTCTTCAATTTTTCAACTGGTATTCAGTGTTTAATAGTTAATTTCTTATTGCCTTTTTTTAAAAAATATATTTATCTGACTTTATTGCATGCTATCCAAAAACTAATGAGCCTATGTCTGCCTGTGTGTGTGTGTGTGTATTTAAGTATATATGAGCTGAGTCTTGTTTTATATGTTCTTGTAAAATTAAACGATAATAATTCAGGTTCACAACAAAAAAAATAATAAAATAAACCTGCAAAAGAAACCCCAAAGTCTGGCAACTGTAGAAACAAAGTTGACTGTCCTTTTACAGGGAGATGCCACAGGTAGTGTCATTTATAATGCTGTGGAAAACCAACAGAAAAACTATACTCTGCATAATCTCTGCATAAATGTAAGCAGAGATACACTATTCACCCACCCTGTTAGCTCTACTGTTAGCTCTGCAGTTAGCTCTACTGTAGGCTCTGCAGTTAGCTCTACTGTTAGCTCTGTAGTTAGCTCTACTGTTAGCTCTGCAGTTAGCTCTGCAGTTAGCTCTACTGTTAGCTCTGCAGTTAGCTCTACTGTTAGCTCTGCAGTTAGCTCTACTGTTAGCTCTGCTGTTAGCTCTACTGTTAGTTATACTGTTAGCTCTGCAGTTAGCTCTACTGTTAGCTCTACTGTTAGCTCTGCTGTTAGTTCTACTGTTAGCTCTGCTGTTAGCTCTACTGTTAGCTCTGCAGTTAGCTCTGCTGTTAGCTCTGCAGTTAGCTCTACTGTTAGCTCTACTGTTAGCTCTGCTGCAGCAACAGCGTCACATGCATTTAGGATTTGGTTTGTTTATGTTATATATTTAGATTTTATATCACAGTACTTTATTTTTGGGGTCAAAATAGATTGTTGTATTTCTTTTGAATATTGGATTTATATTGTGCTTTTATTGTTACTTTTGTTTTTGCTATTTAGCATTATTTCATTTTTTTTTAGTTTAGGTATGTTTGGGTAAAATGTGCCACCTGCTGATCTTTTTAGGAAGTTTTATTTATTGATCCCATATTTTGATCACAGCAGGGCTTTTAGACTTTATTTTATGTTAATTTCATTATAATTGGATTCATGATATTGTGTGTGTGTGTGTGTGTGTGTGTGTGTGTGTGTGTGTGTGTGAACAGTTTAACTTTTTCTCACTAAAGGTTTGTGTGAGTTGACCCACACATACAGTACATAGTAGGTCTGGCAGGAAGCCTGAAAGATATTTAGACTTCAGTTATAGGATAGGCTGTTGACCTTTTCACTTTAACACTGAATATTAGTGTTTATTAGCTCTACTAAGATGGCATCTGAAAAGTTTGCTGACAAAATATTACAAACCTGTTCTTAATAACACATACCACGTAAGTAACCTTAGACAAAAGTAAATATGGTGAGGGCAGGAAGAGGATGTAAGAACAATACTTTTTTTTTTTTTTTTTTTTTTTCAAATCTTTATTTCAAATTCACAATGCCATACATTCCAATTTGAACTCATTTGAGGAAAAAAAACATTTGCTTGCATTTAAAAACAGTACAAGCTTACAACGTATCAAACAGTTAATACAAAATAAAATAAAATAAAATAAAAATTATTACAGGGGTTGACATTTCAACATTAAGCGTGTTTAAGAGCACAGGACTGTAAACTTAAAGAGCAAGAGACTCTGACATTGTTTCATACAACTCATTTATTGACTGGTTTTCCTTCGATAACACCTTTAGGGATGTTATATAGTTTTTAATTTCATTCTTAAAACAGTTTATGTTGGGCTTGCTGTTATTCCATTTATTCTTGTGTATATGATATTTTGCCATAGTGAAAATAATGTTCACCATTTTGGATACCTTTTTTGACAGACCATCCATATAGATCATCACTTGAAATTTGTTAAACAAAGAATCGTTAATCCCTATATTTAACCATCGATAAACATCTTTCCAAAACATCATTGTGACTGTACAAGAGAAAAAAAGGTGTTCAATTGTTTCATGCTCTATCATACAGAAAACACATGGATTAACTTCAAAATTGAACCTTTTCCTTAGAGTTTCAGCTGCATGATAGATATTATTTATTAATTTGAACTGAATTTCTTTTACCTTGGGTGAAATTGGCCATTTAAGATAGTTACAATGAGTCTTTGTTAATGCAACTTCCTGATCTGATACCTTTATTTTCATTGGTCTTTTGATATCATGGAATAGCTTTTCCTTTAACACACTTCCAAGTACTTTGTTGTTACATTTTCTTTCACCAAATTTCAGTTCACCAATTTTCAAATCAGGTAATTTAACAGACACAATTGAATTTGTGAGGATATTTTTTATCATGTATTTTAAGGGAAGTGGAATTGCTCTACTGATTTGATTAAATTCTCTATTAGAGCATTTTAAATTAAACTTTTCTACAAATGAATTAAATTGTAACAAATTGCCATTTTCATCCATCAAGTCAGTAACATATAGAACCTTTTTGTCATACCATTCTTGTTTAAATAAAGTCTTCCTGTTACTTAATATCGTTCTATTATTCCACAAGGTGGAGCTATGTGGTGTGAAATTGTGTGTGAACATCATTTTCCATTGGAGCAATATTTGTTTATGGAAGTCAGACAGTTTGATTGGTAGTTTAGTTATTTCAAAGTCACACCTTAACAAAAATTCTAATCCTCCAACATTTTGGAAAAGATATTTTGGTATGTGGAACCATATGGAATTCGGCTGTGTCAAATAAGCTTTTATCCAATTCAACTTTAATACACCTATCATGGATTCAAAATCAGCAGCTTTCAGCCCACCATGTTTGTAGTCTTTAACCATCACAGATTTTTTAAGGTAATGTGTCTTGTTTTTCCATATGAAATTAAAAATGATTGAATTTACCTTTTTAATCATTTGGGGGGGAACATAAAGAGATTGACAAGGGTATACTAATTTTGATAAACCTTCTGCTTTTGTTAATAAGATTCTGCCAAGAATAGAGAGATCTCTCATGAGCCAATGATTGAGAGATTTTTTCATACTATCTATTTTCCCTTCAATGTTTAGTTGTTCTCTCTTTTTTCTATCTGTAGTCATTTTTAAACCTAAGTATTTTAATTCAGTTTTGACAGGGATGGAGCCTATATTTGTCTCAGCACATGGATGAAGAGATAGTAGTTCACATTTTTTCAGGTTTAGACATAATCCTGAAGCTTTGGAAAAGACTGATATTATATCTAATGCTTTTTTAATTAAAGATTTATCTTTTAGAAAGACTACTGTGTCATCTGCGAATTGACTTATTCGATATTCATAATCAAAAATGGTGATTCCTTTAATTTGAGGGTGATTTATAATTAGATATGCTAGCATTTGTGTACATAAAATAAATAATTTTGGCGAAATAGGACAACCTTGTCTAATACCACGTGAGATCTTTATTCTTGGTGTCATTCCAGGGTTGAGGGAGATGTAACTGTAGATATCCTTATAAAACATTTTTATGATCTTGCAGAACCCTTCTCCAAATCCAAGTTTTTTGAGCACCGTAAACATAAAATCATGTTCCACAGTGTCGAATGCTTTGAAAAAAATCTATGAATAACACAAGACTATCTGACTGAATGAATTGTTGATAGTCAATCATATCTAGAATCAGTCGAATATGGTTGTGAATATGTCTTCCCTTTATGAAAGCTGATTGATACTCTTCTATTAGTTTTCCAATTACATGCTTTAAGCGATTTGCATAAACTAAAGCAAGAAGTTTATAATCATTGCATAGTAAGGTTATTGGTCTCCAGTTGTCTAGCATCAACAAATCTTTTTGGGGTTTTGGTAATAAGGTTATCAAACCAGTTTTCATAGTAGGGGACAAACTTCCTTTCTTAATACATTCCAGAAAAGCGTTATATAGTAGCTTTTTGATATCCAACCAAAAATGTTTTAGGAATTCGGATGTTAATCCATCTATCCCTGGTGATTTACCATTTTTCATTTGTTTTAATGCATTTTCAATTTCTATTACAGTTAATTCTTCGTCAAGTATATGTTTGTCTTCTACATCTAGTTTTTTTATGTCTTCATTGATTTTTTCAAATAAAAAGTCACAGTCTGAATTATTAAATTTTGATTTATACAAGTTACCATAAAAGAGACAAATTTCATCTTGGACTAATTTCTGATCTTCAATTATAATATCATTTGTCATAAGTTTATTTATTTTCTTCTTAGTCTGTCTTTGTTTTTCAAGGCCAAAGAAATAAGTTTAACTTTTTTCACCCTTTTCGATCCATCTAGCTCTTGACCGAATATAAGCTCCATTTGCCTTTGTTGTGTACATGTCATCTAATTGGGATTGCAATGACTTTAATTCAGTAATGTTGTCTAAGGATAATTGTGTATTATTTGTTAATAAATGGATTTTGTCAATTAGATCCTTTTGCTTTTGTTTCCTTATACGTGACAGTTTTTTACCTGTGTCAACTGCTATTTGTTTGGTCTTAAACTTAAACCATTCCCATTTACTGATATCACTCATGTCTAACCTTTCAACCTCCAAGATAAGAGACTTCACCTGATCACAAAATTCAGCATTTTGTAGGAAATCATTGTTAAACTTCCAAATATTTGGAGAATTCAGTTGTTGTTTAGATGTTAATAAGTTTAGACTAATCATGCAGTGGTCAGTGAACGGAGAAGCTGATATTTTACAATCTGAAATATCGTTACATAACTCACATGAAATCAGCCAGTAATCTAGTCTTGAACATTGACCATTTCCTGCAGAGTTATACCATGTATACTGAACTGATGTTGGATTTGATGTTCTCCAATAATCAATTATGTGTGTTGTTGTACATAAAGACAGTATAGTGTCGCTGTAAACAGGTTGAGAATTCCTATGAGGTAGTCGGCCTAGCCATGAATCTGGGGCTATATTATGGTCTCCTCCCAATATCACTTTATTTGTATTATAAGTTGTTTTCCATTCATTTATAAATTGGCTTAATTTTGCATAAAAGTTTATATTCATTGCTTGGTTGTTAAAGCCATAAACACATATTAAAATATAACGTTTGTCATTTGTCTCTACTACCACCATTAACCAATGACCTTCAGTATCTTTTTTATTATCAATTATGTTACCTGGAAATCTATTGAATAATATCATGACTCCTGCTGAGTGTGATGTTCCATGTGCAAAGAAGGCGTAATCCCCCCATTGAATTTTCCAAAATTTTTCATCAGTCATAATAGAATGAGTCTCCTGTAAAAAAACACATTGTGATTTTTGGTCCTTACAAAACAAAAAAATGGCTTTACGCTTTGTAATGTTTTTCAAACCCCTAACATTCAATGACATAAGAGAAAATATGGTTGTTCTAAATGCGCTTAACTTTGTTTTTTTTTTTTTTTTTTTTTTTCCATGCAGGAATGAACATGTTGTCCTTAATAACATTATATAGAAAATATATAAAAAACAACAACATGGAATTGAATTCCTTAAACTCCTTTTGGCAGTTAAATCAGTTTAACTTTCACCTGGTAAGATTCATACTTTCAGTATGTTTAACCAAAATACCTGAGAGTTTGCATCTGTAAACATAAATACATCTTACCATGTTACTGTATTTTGCTCTGTATCAGAAGGTGCCTGAGTGTTTGCTTACTAAGCAACTATTAGGGGTCAACTCTGCGTCCGTCGATGAGTGCATATCCTTCTCTTAGGGAGGCCTTTTTCCCGTTTCTTCTGGCTTCTTGCACCTTGGGCCACAGCTTGGCTCGAGCCTCACGATCTTCCTTTGAGAAGTCCTCCTTGAACTGAATGTTCATCTCTCTGCACACTCTTGCCTCTCTTGATCTCCTCCATACTTCGTCGCGAACAGTTCGCAAGGCAAACTGGATGATTATAGGTCTTGGCATTTTGTTGGTAGCTGCATCGTTCTTCTTTCCCAAGCGGTGCACTGTGTCTACTGACTCACGGAGTTTCTCCACTGACAGCGGGATTACTCTTGTCAGGATGCCGATCACAGTATCTCTTGTATCCTCTTTGTCTTTTTCAGGAAGCCCCATCAGTCTAAGATCCCACCTTCTCTTGTACCTGGCTTGCTCCAAACAAATCTGCTTCAGTGACGCATTTTCTTTTTTCAGCATCAACATTTCTTCCTTCACTTTGCTTATTTCTTCTTTGTTTTCTCTCACTGCTTGTGTGTTAGCTTCCATTCGACTTTCAAAGATTTTCAGCCTGTCATCTTGTTCATCAAATCTTTTTATCAAAGTCTGAATTGCATTCAAGATGGTTTCATTTGTAATCTCACCCGGCTGGTTTCTCTCGTCTTGATTCCTTTGTTTAATTTTTTTGGGATTTGGGCTGGGCAGTGGTGTGTGGTTATGAAGCATTTTCCGGTTTTCTTCCTCCATCGCCTCTATTTCTTCAAGTTCTTCTTCATCACATGCCTCTTGCAGGGCCGCCAGGTTGTATTCGTGGTCTGTTGTTGTTGTTTGAGCGTTAGCCGCTTTGCTCGCGTTAGCCATCTCGTTCTTGTTTTAAAAAAAAAAAAAAAGAGCAAAAGTGTTCAGACTCGAAAAAACAAAACACCGTCGGGTTCAGGAGTTGTTCATGCAGTTCTTTTGTGCAGTTGTTGTTGTTTTTTGTCGAAGGATAAATGTCTAGGACGGTTTCAAAACTTTAATAACGTAGCCTGCAAAAGATGCTACTGCTCACTCCGCCATCTTAACTCCTCTCCCTGTAAGAACAATACTGTACTGAACTCAGCTGTTGTCATGCATTTGTTTAATAGTGTGTTGTTGTGGAATAGCATTGCTTTAATTGCTATAAGGACATTACAACCCCCCGCAAAAATTTGGTTTTAGGAGGGGATTTTTTTTTCTGCATCTGGGGTGCTAGAATTGGCCTGGATGATGTGGGATATTCCCGGCCTAAAATCCTGATCCAGTCCAGACGTGGCAGACTCCAGCATCACACTACTACTGCATAAACTACCGAAGTAGATGCAAATTATAAACATGCACCTGTTATCAAGAAAAAATACACTGATCGTATAGTACTAAATTAAAGAGATAAATAATAATCAATTTTACATGGCAGAAAAATTTATTAGAATAATTAGTAAATGGACTGCACTTATATAGCGCTTTTCCACCACCTTCATGGTGCTCAAAGCGCTTTACATTAGCCTCTCATTCACCCATTCACACACACACTCATACACCAGTAGGTTTCTAAGGTCTACAGTAAGTCCTACTGGGGGCCTAAGTCAGGGTTCAGTGTCTTGCCCAAGGACACTTCGACATGTGGACAGCCAGAGCCGGGACGCGAACCGCCAACCTCTCGGTCATTGGGCGACCAACTGAGCCACAGCCGCCTCTACCAACTGAGCCACAGCCGCCTACACACCTGAGTAGCCAGCCTACACGTCAACGCCATGCCCAGAAATTTCAGTAACTCCACAATCACTAGGTAAATCAGACACACATAACCTTACCAACTTCTCATCCACACAACTACATGTCAAAAGTAAACTCAACAGGACTTCTTGTATACAGGTGTATACATTTGGTGTTACAGCCCTGAGGAGGTCAGTGCATGAAGTGAACCAAGCCCAAACAGTGTGTGTGTAATACCCACACTAAACAGTGTGTGTTATACCTGTGTGGGTTTCTATAGCCACACCAAACAGTGACATACCTCAGTATGTGTAATTTGTAACAAATTCATGCCCTTCTCTCAAAACACAAACACCAGATATTTCCTAATACTGAGCACAGACAGCACAGCTAAATAAATACAGAAATAAAAAGGAGTGGCTGAAGGACAAACAGAAGTAAATACACGAAAAAAGGGAGAATACTGAAGAATCAAATATGATTATGAATAAAAAGAAAAACCACCAATTAATAAGATGCCAGATGAAAATAAAATATAGAAATAAATAAGAAAAAATACAAATAAAATGTAAAAAATACAAAGCTGTGCAGAAATAAATATGTGGAAAAATATGTAAAAAGGGGAATACTGAAGAAAATGCAAATGGAAAGCAATAAAGCAATGTAGAAATAAATGCAAGGATAAAAATAAAGAAAAATAGAAATAAATTGTTCCTAAATTGTTCCAAACCATTTTCTGTCTTTACATTTGGTTTATCATTATCTTCTTCAGTACATTCATCTCATGTGAAAGTAAAGAAGTCACTAAACTGATCCATAAACTAAAGTGTTCCACCTGAAAAACAAACAATCATCAACGTCACACCAGTGTCATACTGACATTTTTACACTGCGGTGTCTAATCAAAACACGTGATATGAGCAGTAATGGTGCCTTCAGGTGCCATCAGGGAGATGAATGTTTCCTTTTGTTAACTGTAAATAATAGGTGTGTTGTGTTAAGGGGCTTTTGTTTCAGCGAAAGAAAAATGTCTGACAGACATTTGATGGTGACCTGCTCCTCATCTGCTGCTACATATTCTGTTGGATTTTCTTTTATACTTTATATAAACTATTATAAAAATGTAAAACCATCAGTGAACAGCAGCAGAAGAAAACATTGCTCATCACTTATGATTAATCTGCTCTCCTCCATGTTGACGAGGTCAAAGGTTGTTTTCATATCCGCAGTTCGTGAATCTACTTGTTTCTCCAGTAGAAAAAAAAATACAAGTAGGATTTCCCACAGCACTTGAAGGCAGCATCTACTTTCGTTTCTGCTTGAGACACGGTAACTGTTAACCAGGTTAGTTCACGATAAATCTTATTAAAACTGCTTCTAAAGTTAGAAAAAAAACATATTTTTCTGTCTGAATATTATGTACATTAATTAACATAAATATATCGTTTTAAGTTGAGGTGTAAAATGTTATAAATTCACAGCCTGAAAAATGTCTTCAATTTAGCGATTACGTTTTTATTTTATTGTATTTATTTATTTTATTGAACTATTAATAGATTTTACTGTTTCTTCACCAGAAATTACTTCTGATGCGCTTTTTGGAAATTAATTTACAACCCTATACCAGTATATTTTATTGTTGTGCAACTTTTTTCCTTTTAGGAACAGCTCTTTTACAACTAACACACTATCCAGGCAGAACACAGTACCAGTGCACATCAGGGAATGTCCATCTGTGTGGCTCAGAGCTCATGCACCTCTGATTTATATATATAAAAAATGTTCCTCTCGCCCCACATGGGCGGTGTCTCCTTCAGACTCGGGTCCTCTACCAGAGGCCTGGGAGCCTGAGGGTTCTGCACAGGATCTTAGCTGTTCCTAGCAATGCGCTCTTTTGTACAGAGATCTCTGATGTTGTTCCTGGTATCTGCTTTACGCTATACTCAAGGCACTTTACGCTATACATGCCTATACCTCACGATGAGCGATACAATAAATAGAGTCATACCGGCTCGAACGGCGCCCGGGACAACAAGGTCCGCGTTAGGGGTTGAGGAACCAGGACACCCTGATGTTAAATTGGCTACTGGACCATGGACCAGGGCATATATATATATATATATATATATATATATATATATATATATATATATATATATATATATATATATATATATATATATATATATATATATATATATATATACAGAGCCGTTGCTAACCATATGGGTGCCCTAAGCACAAATGCTCTGTGGTGCCCCCCCCAACCTAAAAAAAGAATTTTTTTTTGAATTTGAATTTTCAAAAATGTTGAATTTCTCAGTGCAATTTGTTTATTTACATAACACTGTCAACAAACATGAGAAATCCAAAAAGGTGTGTGTAAAAACTGTAAACACAGAACAAACACAGAACAAAGAGCCTGGCAATAAAGTGCAAAAATAATAGTTGAACAATAAAAATTCTCAATAAAGAAACTTAAATGAGAAAAATAAGAATGAGAACACAAAAGGCACTTTCCTTAAGTACCTATGTTAGACATTTTTTACAATTATCAGATGCCCTAGAGAGGTACACGCCTGCATTTCTTTGTTGCAAAATCAGCTATCAGGTCATCATATGACAGCTTCTGAGCCACGTCCCTGTGGCATACAGAGCCATAGTTGGGTTAAAATATATATATATAATATATATATATATATATATATATATATATATATATATATATATATATATATATATATATATATATATATATATATATATTGTAATAATTTAAATGTTTAACATTTTTTTAAAAATTTAGTGTAGTTCATGTTCAGTGTGGTGAGAATGCTATGTGTAGGTCAATATGCAGTAGCCAACTCCGACCAGCAGAGGGCGCGGGTAGTCTCGTGAGACAACAAGAGAACACGCGAGAGGCTGTTCTGTGTACATACTACGTTCCGCAGTGTCAGTTGATTGCCGTTGTTTTTTTCTTTTTATCCCTTACAGGTAAAGAGCAAGTGTCGGAGTTGTTCCGTACATGTATTAGATTGTTTTATAAGTGTAGTTCAAATGTGAAGTGTTATTTGTTTGTTCTACTTGTTAGAAAACTTAACGGTTGGGAAAGTGGCTAGGTTGTAGCCCGGGTTTAACGTCTCACGAGCGCGACACGTTAAACCGACCGTTAGAGTAATAATGTTAATTCATATAATTATTGTATTCTGTATTGTTTTTGTGTGTTTAATGTGTAATATGATTGTTTATGTGTATTATTTTAGAGACAACAAGAGAACACGCGAGAGGCTGTTCTGTGTACATACTACGGTGCCGCAGTGTCAGTTGTCTGTCAATCCACAGATTGGGATATACCTGTTGAAGCTGATTGTTGTGTAGAAATGTCAGCATCTCCAAGGCAGTCTGTGGTGGAAGCTGAGGAAGGTTGATGATTTCCTGCATCATCTCTTCTTTTTTGTCCTCTTCTCAGCTCCAGACTCTTGCTGTCATTTCGAGGCCATATTCGCACAGCACAGGTGTTCACTAAAGTGCGAATGAGGCATAACCGAAAAGACCACTGGGAGGGGAGGGGGCACCATGAGACTGGAGAGAGGGGCATGGAGCAGATTCACCCCTTTTCTCGGGAAAATTGGTTTATGTTGTTTTTCTATTGTTTAAACATATTAGCGCATATTATTAATATGGTTTACACTTTTTCCCCCCACGACCCTGATTTCTTTTGGTGCCCTGCTGGCACCAAAGTGCCCTACGCAGTGCGCGTTATGTGCGTCTGCGGAGCTACGGCGCTGTGTATATATATATATATATATATATATAGGTAGGTAGGTAGATACTTTATTAATCCCCGAGGGGAAATTCAAGGTGCCAGTAGCTCACGACAAAGACATCACACATAACAAACATACACATGTCATAAGCAGTCAAAAAAGAAAGGATAAGGAAAAGAATACTGTGGACCATAAGAACATATGTAAAAAAGTAAAATACTAAAAGCTAAATACAGGTCCACATGAATGTGCACAGACATGAGATGCTACATTGACAGGTCAAGGTGCTCAGTGTAAGGTGCCGTGTGTCCCGATGATAAGGCATTGCAGAAGTGAAGCAGAGCATTAAATATAATAATATTTAATATAATAATATTAATAATAATAATAATAATAATAATATTATTATAATAATAGTAGTAATAATAATAATAATATAATAGTATAATATAATAATAATATAATATAATAGTAGTAATAGTAACAATAATAATACAGTAATAATAACAATAACAATAATAATAATATTAATAATAATAATAGTATTATAATAATAGTAGTAGTAATAATAATAATAATAATATAATAGTATAATATAATAATAATATAATATAATAGTAGTAATAGTAATAGTAATAATACAGTAATAATAACAATAATAATAATATAATATAATAATAATAATAATAATAATAATAATAATAATAATAATAATAATAATAATAATAATAATAATAATAATAACAACAACAATAATAATATATATATATATATATATTATATATGCACTCCAGATGAAATTCCAGGTTGGGGGGGGCTGTGCATAGGGCTAATATAGCCAGTAAACAGTATATAAAAAGTGTAACCAGTGCATTGGACAGTCATTATGTACAGTGTTGTAGGAGGTAGTGGAAGTGGTTGAGGGGTAGGAGGTAGGAGGTAGGAGGTAGGAGGTAGGAGGTAGGAGGTAGGAGGTAGTGGAAGTGGTTGAGGGGGGGACACAGAGGGAAACAGCCTAAGCTGAGAAGTCCATACACTATCTGTTGGTTGACTGATTGTGCAGTTGTATGGCAGTGGGGACAAATGACCTTCTCAGTCTGTCGGTTCTGCATGGTATCATGCGTAACCTCCAGCTGATCAGGCTCTTCTGCCTAACGATGGTGTTGTGGAATGGATGACAGTCATTGTCCATGATGGTGTGCAGTGTGTTTATGGATAATACATCTGTACTCATGAAGGGGAAGGATGGGCTCTGGCTACCCCAGAGAATAATCTGAAATCGATTTCAGAATTTGAAATGTGGGTAGTTTGAAGTCTTTACACTCCCTCCTACACTCTGTCAAACTGACTGTTGAATCCAAACTTCAAAACTCATCCGTTTCAAATGGCCCATTGTACTCTTTTACGTCTGTCCATGTTTTCTTTTTTTAATTTTTCTGACTTTTTAATGAGTAAGTGCTTTGTTTTTTATTGTAGATGTTTTATTACACTACATGTAAGGTGTCTTTGAGTGCCGTGAAAAGTGCTATATTATTATTATTATTATTATTATTATTATTATTATTATTATTATTATTATTATTATTATTATTATTATTATTATTGTTATTCCAGGACCCACACACTTTACATTAGACTAGAGTTTGAGATTACATAGTTTGTATTTTATGATATAAATGTAAATGTGTAGTTCAGGCATGTCCATACTATTCCACAAAGGGTCAGCGTGGCTGCAGGTTTTTGTTCCAACAGCAGCAGATCATCAGACTGGATCTTATTTAATAAACTGATCTCAGTCTTCAGACTCGATTGGTAAAACTGTGAACTCTTGGTTGGTTTGAATAAAAACCTGCAGCCCTTTGTGGACTAGTTTAGACATGTCTGGTGTAGTTTGTACTGGGTTTCTCATACAGGAAATGCCTTGCAGTATTTGTAATCACGTGTACTTTATTCCAGAATGGGTCTGAATTTACATTAGTTCATATCAAATACACTGTACTATTCTATTATAAGGCTTGAGAAACTATAGCAGATAACTCCAAAACTTCTGGACAGATTTTGTGTTGGGAGTGTCACAAGGAACAAAGTATTACATTTTGGTGGTGATCCAGAAGAGATTCTGGATCACTTCGAAATTTCTACTCAATTTACTTCAATGTAAAATTTTAAAGTGATCCAGGATCTCTTCCAGATCACCACCAAAATGTTATCAGACAGACAAACATATAAACAAACTCTGGCAAAACCTCCTTAGCAGAGGTAATACAACTGAATAACTAAGATTATGTATACAAAGGGATTCACATTGACGCACAGCAGACAACAAGTGAACCCAAATGCAGAACTCAGTCAGAGATGCACCTTACCCCATGCACCCTGTAACTGGTACGCAGCATGTTTGTAGACAAACAGAATGGTGCTACGATGTACACGCAGCCAGGACTGTCCGTAGACCAGCATTATGAGCTGTCAGACTATGATACGTCTGTGTCTTTTCAAGATTGAGACTGCTACATAAATAAATGAGCACTTAAAAGTGAGCATTGCCTTCCTCACTTGATAAAAGAGTGGACGGACGATGTCGTTAAGTTTCCTAGTATACAATAGTCTGACATATAAGTACTTAATTGACAAACCTATGTACAAGCATGAAAAACTTCGCGCCTACAAGTGTTTAGATGCATACGACTATGTCATGTTTGTGCATGTGTTAAGCATGTTTTACAGACAGACATAAACTTCTGTGGCTGTAGTTAAAAATGTTACCAAGTCATCAGGTCCAGAAGGTTCCTATGTACGAAGCCTGGGTGCTTTACAATAAACTGGATGGTTCTATTTAGACAGATAACTGCACATGTATGGCGGTAAACATCCTACTGGACTGAGGAAGTTGTCGTTGTTTGGGGAGGGGGTGATAAGCCTGGTTTAGTGGTAAGTCTGGGTAAGTTAACCTAGAGGTGGTGTTAATAACAGAAGAGGCTGGAGTCATTATTGTCTTAACTAGACAAAGCTAGCAGGCTAATCTGTTAGCAGGTTTATAACTTCCTCTGGTTTAATTTACCAGGTTAATCACTTAACCACATATGTGTATATCTCACATATCTTTCATTTTATTTTCAGTCTGTTCATTGTAGGTTTGGGTCATGCTACAGCAGTTGTATTCCAGGTCCAGATTGTGGTTAGAATAGGAAGGACAAACAAACAGACATTCCTGATCGTGCTCTTATGCCAGTCCACACCCTGGATCTTTGTAACCATAGATACCATAGAACCATAATTTTTATATATATTTTTTGAATGGGTGAAATCCAGATGGAATTCTATAATAATAATAATAATAATAATAATAATTTTATTTATAAAGCGCTTTCAAACAAAGTGTATACCTAAAAAATAAAATCAATTACAAACAATGAAGCATAAAAACAGAAAACATTAACACAATAAAACAAATCAAGACATAAAACACAAAGTGAACAAGTGGGTCTTCAGCTTTGCTTTAAAAACATCTACCGAGCATGCCTGCCTTATGTCCAGATAGGGTTGTCACGATACTAAAATTTCCAACTCGATACCAATACTAAGGATAATACTCGATACTCGATACTAATTTCGATACTGGAGATGTGAGGGATTCCTTTTAAAATTTCCTCCATGGACTGCTAAAAAAAAGGTAGTGAGTGCGGGTGCAGAATAAATGCATGTCTATCTCTTGGTAAGTTAAGGTAGGCCTATCTACAAGCCTCTTTATGGTCGAGCCATTATGTGCGCGGGCAGCAGCGTATTGCATCATGTGACCACCGCGGACCCCTTGCGGGACTATGGCAAGCCAAAATGTTCACATAGCCACGCGTTGTCTTTATTATATCACGCGTTACAGAACGCGTGCCATTGTGCGCGCCAGTGCGAGTACCAGAGCGCGTCCTGTAATGCGTGATAGCGCGCCAGTGCGCGTGCTAGAACGCGTTCTGTAACGCGTGATATAATAAAGACAACGCGTGGCTATGTGAACACTTTGTCTTGCCATACGGGACTAGCAGCGAGCACGTCAAAAATTATAGGCTGACATGCTCACGGTGGCCTCCGTGGTGGTAACGTGATACTATGCGCTACCGCCTGGCTGCCGCCCGCGCGCATAGACGTTCGACTATATCGAGGCCTTTAAAAGCAAAGTTGCATTGGATGGTCCAATCACAGACCTATAGAAATAGTGTATAGGTCTGTGGTCGCACTGGCATCATCCCGTGTGCTGTCAGAGGCAGCTGGAGAAAAAAAGAGACTTTAACTTACACACCGGCATTACGGCTGTGCCAGAGCTGACCGCGTTGATGCCTGTTTACAATTCTTAACGTTACCCGCTACAAAAAAGCTGCGACGCGCCATAAAAACAAAAATCGATTTTCCAGCAACTTAGTATCTAATTAGATACCAAGGGTCAATATCGATTTATTATCTAAAATCGATTTTTTTGACAACACTATGTCCAGAGGAAGACAGTTCCACAGCGTTGGTGCACGAAAAGTGCAGTTACAGTTTAACTCTGTCCTTGTAATGATTCTGACAACTGAAAAAACAACAACTAGACATGTGTAGTTCTGCTGTAGGTCTGTCATCTATATAAACAACAGCGTTTTCATGCAGTATTTTTTAGTCCGGTCTGCGCACGCAAATTCCTTTTATGTTTGAACGACGTTGTCATGACCTCTGCTCCATTGACCTTTCCCCCAGTCATCTCCACACTCACCTGGTCCTGCACTGCGCAGCTGCAAGCCGTTCCTCATCTGTGGCTATAAAAGCAGTAAGGCTTGCAGTTGCCAGTGCGGGACCATTCAGTATTGTCACCTCCATAACCCGGACACTTTCCCCATCTCCTCAGTCACCATAACACGGACATTCATCATCACCACGGACTCTGGCTGTTTTGTTCCCAGGTTTTGGTTTTCTCTCCGTCTTGTCTCTATGTTTCTTAGTTTGTTATTAAATTATTTTTCCCTTCAGCACTGTGCATTGGAGTCCTCCTTCACCTCACCCCGATCCTGACATATGTTGACTGTGAAGGAGTCTATAGTCTACTTTTATAGAGAAACTATTTTAAAACATAAACACACTTGACATAAAGAAACAAAATGCCTATGCCTTGAGGAATATCAACATGAGGACTAATTAAAACCATGGTGTTGGAATGAACACCAACATTACCTATACTAGGACTATATAAAGCCCCCCCCCCCCCCCCTTGCAGTGAAACAAATGCTCCGCCCCTGGGGAACGGTAACCAATAATGTCAGGATTCAGGATATTCTGAAACTCAAGATCTGGTGGGGTTAGGGTTATGCTAGGGAACCTTTGGTTTGCATTCCTACATGTATGGAAGCATTTATGGGTCATAATTCAAATGAAAATACATCAACAGAAATGAGTTTTCATTTACAGCCATGAATAAAATGAACCCTTTGATTCATGAATTATAAGAACTGTAGTCAAGATTTTTTTCCTAAGTGTTTTTATTCCTCTTTAGGCATGAAAAAAATTAGCAGTGACAACGCACATTGAACGGTATTGAAAGTAGCTCCAAGTAATTATGAGGTGTGAGTTTTTGTTCTGTGACGGTTTTGTTATGCAAATGAATCACTCATTCGAACATACATTGTTTTGAGAAGAAACATTTTATGTTGTTGACCCCAGGATACCTGCCGGGACTACTTGACCAAAACTGGACCAGAACTCGACTCACAGTACACTGTCGGGGGTAAGTCACTGTGGGTGCACCAGAGTCCTTCAGAAAAAGTCTGTGGAACTGAACTTAAGATCTTGTAGAACACACGTTATAGTCTCATAGGAACTTCCCATGATTCAACTGAAACAAGCACCAAACACATACATGATTGGTTAATAATAGTTTCTTGTTATGTATAACTCAATACCCCTCGTGGGTGTTTTGGCTTACTCCACCTTGTGGTTCCTGTTACCACACATGGGTCTCCAATTTTACCATGTGGGGCTAACACCTCACCTGGAGTTCTACATCTATGCTTATAATTAAAAAAGTTCACCAGGTGCATCTCTTTCTCTCGTCATCTGAACCTGCTTTATCCTCACTAGGGTCATGGGGGTCACTGGGGGCCTAATCCAGCTCCAATGGGTGAAGGTGGGGTACACCCTGTATGAGTTTCCAGTTCATCTCAGGGCTGAACATATATAGACAAACAATCACTCTCTATGGGCAATTTAGATTAACCAGTTAACCTATCAGTGCATGTGTTTGGACGGTGGGAGGAAACTGGAGAAAACCCACACAGACACGAGGAGAACATTTAAACTCCACACAGAAAGGTCTGGTGTGGGACTAGAACCAGGGCCCTTCTCGCTGTGAGGCACGAGTGCTAACTACTGCACCACCGTGCTGCCCCCCAGGTGCATCTGTCGTGTCGAAAAACTTTCCATGTTTAGTTTCATGTCAAGCATGTACAAAAGTCCTGAAAAAAGTTCCCATGCAGCTGCACAGAGAACATCTTAGACTTGAACTCATTGACCCTTATCTGACCTTCAGAACTATAAAAGCCATAAGAAAACAATATTTTATGCAACAGGTTCATATCAAAACAATAGCACAATAAAACAAGCATTTAAATATCGTACCCACTTTTTTTTCATTTGATTATTAGTATTTTGTTTAGTGTTTTGAGCATAAACTTTATTAATGTAGAGCCTTAACCTGATGGAAGAGTTTTGAGCAGTTTTACTTCAGAACGTCATGTGTCCAATCATGGTTCTGACAGTTTGTGAACAGTAATGTATAATACAGTTGATGTATCATGTAGTTTGGTGACATGTTTTGTGTTGGTTCCATCAGACGCTGCAGCAGCTGAATCTGTCCATGTCTGGAAGAACTGGATCATGGCCGCAGCATCTGGTGAGTCGAACAGTTTAGAACAAAAATAAAACATAAACACAGGTTAATCTGTTAAATGTATTTGTTCATTTGTAGAATCTATCTATAGACGTCAGGATCCAGTCATTACTGAATTTACAAACTTTATGGCTTATTTATGTTATGTCTTTTCTTAAATGGAAGAAGATAAAATTTACAGTGAAAGGCAGTTCTAATAGTTGTATTGAAAAATGTTAGCCTAGGATCTAGACTGTCCCCAGTGGCCACAAATGGTATTTGCTACGGGGGAGAGTCTAGAAAGTCTCGGCGAATTTGTGGGCAGGATAATGTCTGTCAAATTTTCTCTTTACACAACGCCACGCTATTGGATGGGTAACCAGTCAGAGCCAACCAATCAGAGCGATGAACATGGAGCAGGTCTAACCATTCCCGGTTCAGCCAGGATTCCGGACTCCCGTACACTATTTGGCACCGGCTGCTTCGGATCTCCTCCGGATCGCCTTTGCCGAGTTGTGCTGCTCGTATTCCCAGTTTTTCGGCCTCTTGCAACTGGTCATCCATTAGGGCTAAAAGGGGTGACACAACGATCACCAGCGGGTTGTGCAGACCCATGCATCGTCCCACTAGCGGAGCCAGCTGATAAATCAAACTTTTGCCATACCCGGTGGGCAAAACTCCGACAACGTCCCTTTTTTCCAAAAACAGCTTAAGTGCTGTTTTCTGCTCCTCTCGCAGGGAAAACTGTAATTTTAAATCACCTAGCGTTGCTGCCAAAGCCAGCTCGAATGGTTGTTCCTGGTGATGACCCATGTTGTCTAGCAGCTAGCAACTGGTGTTACGGCAATGTGTGCTAGCTGCTACGTCTCTGCGACCACAACATTACGTGTCATATTTGTGTCGTCATGAGGCAGGGCGGGCTCCAATCCCGCCCCTCGCGATTTGATTGGCCCGGTACATTTTGGATTTTCAGATCCGAGGCTGTCTAGTCTGTCTCTCGTAGCAAATACCATTTGCGGCCACCGGGGACAGACTAGATCCTAGGCTAGAAAAATGTATGTCTTTTATACATTACTTGAAATTCTTACCAACTCTGTCTGTAGAGTAGAACCCTCACCTTTTTTTAATTCTCTTTTTTCCTTTTTCTCATCCTTTCTAATTTTTTCTAACCTGGTTTTCATTATTATTTTACAGTCTCTTCTTTTTCTCTAATCTAGTGTATGTAATTTGAGGACTGACCTACAATTAGATTATCATCCCAGTTTTGTATATATATATATATATATATATATATATATATATATATATATATATATATATATATATACTCCGAAAAGGAGTAGGATAAAGCATTTCAGTTCGGAGATAGGACTAGGTGATACAATCCCTGATGAAGCACATACTGGGGAAGGTTGGAGGGGAATACTTGAGCGAGCAAGGTTACTGCCATAAACAATATTAGTGGGGACAGGTGAAAGGAATGATAAAGAAGCATCACTGGGGTCATCAGGTGGGTACTCTCCATCAGCGGTGTTTCGATGATAAGCCCACTACACCTCCGGAGAGCTCATCGGCAACAACTGGCGCCTCAGTTGTGCCCCCCTCTGTTCAACTCATTCCTCCCACTCTGCCACCTTTTGGGGCCCAATTAGTGTCCTGCCTCTTGATCCACAGCCACCGACTTGCTTGTTCGGCAGCACCTGACAAGATCTTTATGGCTTGACGTTGGGCTTGTCCGCGAACTCCAACGTCTTTCAACAGTCGAACAGTCGATCTTCCGACAAACCCTCTGCAGCCGACTTCGACAGGATACACTCTTGTCTTCCAGCCCCGCTGCTCACAGCTAGCTGCCAGATCCGTGTACTTAAGATGTTTGCGTTCGTACGCTTCCTCCACAGCGTCCTCCCAAGGCACAGTAAGTTCAATGATGTACACAGTGTGCAATGTAGAGGACCACAAAACAAGATCGGGCCTGAGATTGGTTTCCAGGATTTCCACAGGGAAGACAAGCCGGGTATCCAGATCAACCAGTAGCCTCCAATCCCGTGCGCTGTTGAGCTGACCTGTCGATGGCTTGGAGGAAGTAGATTTGCTTCCCTTTGCCCCTGCCTTAACAAAGTCCATCACACGTACCGACTGTGATGTTGAAGGAGGCAACCTGTTGATGGACATCCTCTTCACATCCAGGACATCTGCCAGAGCTTTTAGCACCTGGTTATGTCGCCAGGTATAACGACCCTGGGTCAGGCTTGTCTTGCAAGCAACCACCTTATTTAATCCTACCCCTTCTTCACTTCCCCAATAACCTGAATTCATTTTATAGCAATATAGTACATAGTACAAAAATTATAATAATAAAAAATAATGACAATAACAATAATAACAATACCAATAATAAATAACTGAAGTACTAAACATATACATATATACAAAAAAAAGAGCAGATAGGAAAGTAGGTAACAAATAGAGTTTTTTTGTTTGTTTGTTTTCTTTTTGTATTTGTCCAGTATATTCAACAATAGCAGAACACTCTAATGAACTGATTGATAACCGCTCATTACAAAGTACAGGATGCATGACAATCTGAAGGCAATGACACATGACAACATTAGAAACTGATGAACATTTTTCTGAACATAAAGAGGCTTTAAAGCAGAGAACCCAATCTGACTTTAAGGGGTGGAGCTTTAAGCATTTTGGAACTAATCAAATAACATTTAGAGGTGGAATGTGTAAACCTGAAACCATCATCTAAAACAGGACTTTAATTATTATATTATAAATGTCTTTAATGTAAATGACCCAGGGGTGAGTTTAGGCTATTTAGCTATTTGCTTCAGCACCCCTAGATTTTGACAATGTCTGGCTCCACCTCTGGCCAGAAGGGAGATTTTTGTGGACCAGTATTTTTCTGTTGATTGATCAACATTGGCTTTATGTCAATCCTGGCTTTATTCCATTTCTTGCTGAATGTCAGATGTATGTGATTGTGTCTTATCATTAAAGGAACATCTCTGAGATAAAAAGGTGACTGTCATTATTAAATAATGCGGAAATGAAAAGGTAAATTTGAGTATTGTTGCATTTGGTACCTATGTGTGTGAGTAGTCCAGAAATTGACTTGCAGTGATTCAACACAGTAACACCTAAGGACAAAGAGCCTAGTGGTCTATGGGTAATTTTTTTTCTTGCCACCTTATCACCACTGCCATCACACTTCACCAGAACATCAACACCCAGAAACAGACACTTTTTTTCTCATGCAATAAGCCTACATATTGATATGGAACTTATAAGTATACTTATTAAGTTAAATCTTAATTTCAGTGCTCGTGGATTGGTAGATAATAGTTTATTGGTCAATGAGAGGGGAAAAAAAGTTTAGAAATCAATTCAAATTTCATTCAAGACAGGTGCCACTGCCACTGTCAGCACTGGGGGCTGAGCACCCCTAAAGGTCAGATGCTAGAATTGCCCCGCACTGAACTTATAGACAAGTTTACGTCACAAACCCTGGGCGCCGCCATTACCATCCAGATATGTAAGCTACTTTCGTCCGGAACATACGAACAGACTTCGATTGCTAGCGTTTTGTGAGCTATAATGTCCTGGGAACATAATTTTAGTACTTTGTCTGGAGATGGAGTTATTATCCCCCCACCCGAATGTGGTACAAACCTGGAGGATAATATGACGACGTGGCCCAACGTAACTTACGGCAAGATTTGTGCGTATTTCATGGACTCCATTGCAATAGACAGGAAAGCTATGGACAATCTAACAGCCTCTGATGCGTATCAGTATCTGCATTTAAGCACTAATATACAGGGCCGGACCTAGCCTGATTTGCACCCTGGGCGAGACATCCCCCCCCCCCCCCCCCCCCCCCCCCCCACACACACACACACACACACACACACACGGAACCATATCCTTCAAAGACAGATTATACGACAAACACCAATGTACATATCAATGCTTATTTTTAATTACAATTTAAAAAATACAAAGTAAAAATTGTGATAAAAATAAATATTCTAAAATTGAGAAATTTGTAAATATAAATATTCTAAAATTGCACACAAATGTAAACATAATAACATTGCAAATTGCACAAACCTTTTCAAAAAGCAAAACCAATGTTAACTATAATTAAGTAATAATAAAATGAGTGCAAATGACTTTGCTTTTCCTTTTGGCTTTTCCCTTAGTGTTCACCACAACAAACAAAAAAAAAACTAGCAGTAAAAGTAAAGGTGCAGCAGCAGCAGCTGTAAAGATACCATCTAAAACTGGACCTTTTGTCATGACCTCCGCTCCAGTAACCTTTCCCCCAGTGCTCATCCACACTCACCTGGTCCCGCACTGCGCAGCTGCAAGCCGTTCCTCATCTGTGGCTATAAAAGCAGTAAGGCTTGCAGTTGCCAGTGCGGGATCATTCAGTATTGTCACCTCCATAACCCGGACATCTTCTGCCATCGCCTCAATCACCATAACCCGGACATTCATCATCACCACGGACTCTGACCGTTCTGTTCCCAGGTTTTGTCTG
The DNA here is from genome assembly GCA_020466265.1 of Siphamia tubifer. NCBI lineage: Eukaryota > Metazoa > Chordata > Actinopteri > Kurtiformes > Apogonidae > Siphamia > Siphamia tubifer. The sequence continues at coordinate 7,067,791 of CM035791.1, forward strand.
TCTTGTCTTTGTTTCTTAGTTTTGTTATTAAATTATTTTTCCCTTCAGTACTGTGCAATGGAGTCCTCCTTCCCCTCACCCCGTTCCGTGACACCTTTCTTGCCAAAATCCTCAATTACATCACTGTAATGATGTCAGTAAATATATATGAAGGAATATGGAGATTTAAAAAAGTCAACACATTTAACAGCACACGTCCCATTTATTTATTTATTTTTTAGTTAATCACTTTATAAACTTTCTTAAACCATGGACTCCCTGTCTCATTTCCTTAACCTATTCGTGGACTCACCAACTGACCAAAGATAGCACCAAATCCCCATATAGGGCCGTTATGATCAATTCATTTGGGCTTATTAGCAATACTGTGAAACACAGAAGTATCCCTACAGCCCACTAACCAGCAATGGAGAAATGCATAAAAGATGGGGAAAAATCCTTAAATGGTAATAATGGTTTTATTTATATTATTAATCTGGCACAGGGGAGGCTAGATAATCATGTGTAACGTTAGGCCTAATGATCCCTTAGACTAGTCTAGACTAGTCTAATGTGTAACAGTGTAACATTGTATTAATAAAGCATTTGTTGGTTAGCAGGTCAATAGGTTATTAAAATAACCCAGTTGTGTCTGGAGCACGTTTGCTTAGGATTTGGGCTTGTTTTTGCCTTTTGTTGACCTTATTAGCTTCGGGGTCATCATCACATTCACACTCGACACTTGCCATGTTTGCAAAGTAATTTTGTGTAACTTAGGCCTACCTGCATCTATTGCTCTCCTCTCTGCCTTCTCTCCTTTTTCTGAACTGAAAGCTGGATGTTTTTTTTCTCTCCATCTTGGTTCGACGGTGTCTGAGCGTTTATTAATGCTATCACTGGCATTCACCAATAGTTTTGACATGACGTAAGCAAACTAAGAGAACTGGCAGGTACAGTGTTCATTAAAATTTAAATATACATTAACAATATACATATCAAAATTAGAATATATATTTTTATGATATAGTGTGGTTGTAAAAATTTTTTAAAACAGAAATGCCCCCCCCCCCCCTCACACACACACACACACACACACACACACACACACACACACACACACCCCCGCTCCCTCGGCTGGGGCGTATGGCAAGCCAAAGTGTTTACATAGCCATGCGTTGTGTTTATTACATCACGCATTACAGAAGGCGTTCTACCACGCGCACTGGTGCGCTTTCACGCGTTACAGGGCGCGTGCTGGAACGTGTGCCATTGTGCGTGCCGTTGCGCGTGCCAGAACTGTAACGCGTGAAAGCACGCCATTGCGCGCGCCCTGTAACGCGCCCTGTAACGCGTGAAAGCATGCCAGTGCGCGTGCTAGAACGCGTTCTGTAATGCGTGATATAATAAACACAACGCATGGCTATGTGAACACTTTGGTTTGCCATAGGGGCGGTGCCTGGGCCGAAGGAAGCAAGACGAAAATTTAAAAAAATGACGGGGAAAGGAGAAAAAAATAGGACGGTCATATGCTTGCGCCCCATAGAGGATTGCGCCCTGGTCCGTTGCCCAGCCTGCCCATAGCTAAAACCGAGTCTGCTAATATATAATAATAAATTGTACTCTCTCTCTCTCATACACACACACACACACACACACACACACACACGGATAGGGCTGCCAACCGTGAGGGGAAATACAGGACACTATGGCGAATCCTATCAGATTTATAGACCTCTGATTTTTTTATGTAATCATCAATGGCAAAATAAGAATTTCGTCTCGCTTAAGTTCAGCTCAGTACCAGATGTCAGTTTGTTTTTTGATATGGTACGATCCCATATTTCAAGGGACATTTAACAACTCCACACTGGACTGTCAATCCAATGTACACATACAGCATATAGCATGTAATGTTAGCTCTACTGTCAATGAACATTAGCTTATATGCTAATCAGCTGTTTTAGCAAAACATACGTACACATACGTTAGTGTATGACAACTTCACAATTAACAGTATTGATAATTAACAATTATCAATTAACAATTGACAGTTTCATAACTAAAGCTTTCATTTCATAGCTAAAGTTGTTGAACTTACCATCAGATTGAAGTTTAAGTCACTTTGGGGAAATAGTTAGTAGTCAGCTGGGTGAGTTGTAGCCTCTTTGGCTTTGTAAGGGTGGTGTATCCCAAAAATAACTCTGGAAACAGGTTATCCTCGGTTGGTATTTTGTCCACAAAGTGATGGGAACACATAAAGACATTGTGTGGTGGATTCCTTAGATTTAATGCCTTCATTCAGGCACGTGATTCAGAGTCCGTTGGGAAAATGACAACAAAGGAGGACATGGACATTGGCTCTTTGTGGCAGGTTTGTGGTTAAAACACTCTCTATCTAACCACTCGTTAAGCTGTTTTCATGAGCTTCTACATCCAACGATAGCACACGTAATTCCCGAACCACTTTTCCGCTTGTCGTTGTCCATAATTTTTCTGACTCAATCACTCGGTGTTAACATGTAAAGTGAACCGGAGGAGCCAAAAAGGAAGTGAACAGCATAATCAGGAAGTAAAGTGGAAACGGGTCGTGAACTTGTCTATATCCATCTGTGACTCCTACTGAACTCTACATCTGACCTCACAGTCCACCTACTGGATAAAAAAGCAAACTACAACTGAACAGATTCATTTATGGACAGATGCTGAAAATGAACAGAACATAAACATAGCTTCAACATCTGTAATAGACTTATTTCAATTCAGTAATTTAACTTATTCATTTTTATTATTATTTCACCGTTATTCTTCAGGTTTTAAAGTGTTGGACAGTTTTGAACCCAGTTTTAGTCCTTTCTTTTATTGGATTCAGGTCAATAATGTGACTCTTCTGACATGGTTGTGGAATAAATGAGAAGGTACTCACAACAGTTCAAAAACCTGAAACCTCGTCTTCTGTACAGTAATTATTCAGTGAAGGGATCTGATCTGATCTTCATCATACACAGGAAGTGTCTCCACAGTGGACGTCTGCAGACAGACTGTCCTGTCAGAACAAATACACAAATATCTGAGTAAACCTCTGTCTGTCTTTACAGATGATCAACCTCTGAAGCGCAGCATCAGCTATGAATGGCTTCCACCCAACAGTAAGTAAATACTTTAATAAGACTGATATGTCCAGGTTCCAGACTTAAATTGAATTATTATTAAGCTACTGAAAGTTTGTTCCTGATTCTAGGAGGATTCAGGATCCATACATTCAGGATGTGAATGTAGTATGTGGTGTATGAGTACGTTGTCATGCTAGTAAGACACCAGACCATGATTTCAAAATCAAATCAAATCACAATCTTGATTTTATTACAATTCTTTTCACTGATGTTTGAGAGTAATTTGCAAGTTTATTAACAATGCAACCAGATAATTTCCTGATGTAAAACATAGCTGTAAAAGAATAAATCATTTAGCCTAAAGAAGCTTCCAGAAGATGTTAACATCTTTTGCTCCATTTTGTAAACTTGATTAAGATTATAGATAAAAACATTATGAACATAATAAAATGCTAACGACACTCTGATTAAGTCGCTGTTGAACATAAAAACTAAACCACTTGGTTTTTGAGAAATGAAAAATGAAATAATAAAAAAAAAAAAAAAAAAAAAAACTCAGAATGTCCTGTTTGGATGCTGTCTGTTCAGCTGATTGAATGGGTTCGTAGTGTAAACATGTTATTCTAAGAGTATAAAAGGGACGTATAACAACAACGTAATAGCATTTCTGGAATTGAAACAGATTTTAAATAAACACAAATAATTAAATATACATAGTTTATTTCCATTGACATTTACAAATAAATAACTATATTAAGAATATTGATCGACATTTCAGTTTGATGAGGCAACGAAAATCAGTCTAGAATTCTGTTTCTGAGCTTGTGATTGGGTGGGCAAAGCTGTCAATCAGGGTGGGTATTATCCAGACTAAGGTGATACTTTGAATTTCTCTCAGTGCATGTAAACACTGACTGAGGCATCAAACAGTTCAAGTCATCAGACAAGGCTTTGAATAAACTCAAACACATGCTTTAACTTACTTGTATCTTTATTTAAGCAGGATAATGCATGTACATATGCCAGAGTTAGCATCAGTGCTAATATTCATCTGCAGTTCTTATCTACTAATCATCAACATTTATATTATTTGTCATTTCAGTGTCTGAGCTGAGGGTTGTTCTTCTAGGGAACAACTGGTCTGAGAAGAATTCAGTAGGAAACCTGATCCTGGATCAGCAGGTGTTCAATGACAAACCCACTTCCTGTATGAAAATCAGTGGAACAGTAAAAGATAAAGAAGTCATCGTCATCAACACCCCAGATCATCTACTGTCTGACATCTCACACCATGAGCAGATGCAGTTCATAAAAGACTGTTCAGATGCTTCACTTTCTGGACCTCATGTGTTCCTGCTGGTTCTACAGCCTGAAGACTTCACTGAAAAACACAAACAGAGAATAGAATCAGTCCTGGAAAACTTCAACGTCAAGTCATTTAATCAAACACTGGTTCTGATTTCACCAACAAAACAAAGTCCAGGAACAGAAACATATGAACAATGTCCAGCTGTAAAAGACATGATCAGAAGATGCAGATACAGACATCTACAACTGGAGAACCTTCAACATGATGAACTGTTAACACGACTGGGTCAAATAGTGAAAGAGAACAATGACCTCACACTGATCCAAAAAGGTTTTGGTCTCATTGGTGCTGTTAAAGATGCTGGTAAGTGGAGGAACAGCTGTGATTTATTGTATAATTCTGCTGGTGTTAATAATGTTATTTTGTTATAGGGTTGACTGCGGTAAAAAATGTCCTCGGTGTCTTTGGGACAAAGTCTGCATCTCACAGTGAGTAAAATCATCCTTGTACTGTTTGTTGTGTCCAGACTGAGCACCGTTAAATCTGACACATACTCAGTTCTACAGCTGCATTCATGTATATATACAGTTTATATTAGAAATACAGTCATATGGACTCAGATGTCACTGGGGTCAACAAGGTCAGTGTCAGGTGTTTGGGAACCAGGACGTCCTGATGTGAAATGGACAAATGGAAGCAGGTGGAGAACATAGTACTGATGGAGTCCTTCTACAGTAGGAACCCCAGTGAGAGGGGACAGATGTAGACAATCAACAACCACACATCTACACTGACCAACAAACAACATTGTGAGTAAAGTATGTGGTTTAGAAGAAAACAGACTTCACACATCATAACCATGGATACTTGAGCTGAACAAAAAAAGTCCAGTCATCAGAGGGTGTTGGTAGAAAATGGGAAAACTTTGAATGTAAGTTGACATCTTAGCCTCTCAGCTAGCGAGGCTAACGGAGCTAACAGCTGTTACGGTTTTGTCTGTGAGCACCCGTTTGATTCATGACTAAATGATTCGGGACATTCTCAGCTTTCTAACGGTGTATGACATGACTACATTTATTAAAGAATGGTGTTTCAGTTTTTAACTAAAGTGTCTAGCATTTTGATGCTAACTTCCAGACAGCTGTTGGCACGACAGCATTAACGGCAACACAGCGCTGTGTGTCTGTCTGTGAATGATGCCGGATCGGCAAAACAACATGTGAATACGCAAATGTCAGCCCGATATATTGGCCCGATGTATTGGTCGACCCTTAGAACAAACACCATGAAAACTACATGGAGAAGTAAGACGTACAAGCACATCAGGAGGCTGAGAAAAAATCCAGGGAAAAGCTATGATGATCCTGGGAAAACCTGTGAGGCCATAGACCCCAGGGAAGTCAAGTCATTGACACGTACGAACTGGGGCATAAATAAAAGACAAAGGAGAGAGGAAGACAGAGAGGATGAGGAGCACAGAAGAGGACAGAGAGGAGGCAGAGGAGACCTTAGGACGTCATTATGTAGAACGGTTCGTGTCTCCGGGCTTCCAGAATCCAAGGTTTTACCAATTTTTCTTAAGCTGACGATAGTCTGCTGATCATATACTCTTCTTGCACCGTTCAGCTGAACTTTTGATACTAAAAGCACTGCTCTAGGTGGAGACATTACTGTTAAAGTGTCTGTGTTACTGGGAGCCACAGCATGACTCTTTGAATGAGGGTCAAAGAGTCATGAAAAGCATCATGGGTAGCTCCCTCATAGTCAATGGGAGTATGTACATGATGTATTTATTTACATTACGTAGTTATGTATAGTAATGTACTGTGTTTATGTCTCAGGGTTTCAGTTTCCTTTCATAAATAGAATTTTCTTTTGTATTCAGAGACGAAAAATTGAGGTAAATATTTTTTGTTAGCTGGGTCTTTTGTAAGTAACAGTATGACTGTATAGGATTCATGAAAAAGTAAATCTTTGAACCTACTCTTAAGCATACAGAGGGTTTTTGCCCTCCTGGACTGAGACAGGGAGGTGGTTCCACAATCAACTTGATAGTTGAAGGCTCTGTCATTCTTGGGACTACCACTGCATCTGTGTGTTGAAAGCGTAGTGCTCTAGATGGGCCTAATGGAACTAAAAGCTTTAACGTGTGCCTGGTCATGAAGGACTTGGTAAATAAGGAGGAGTTTCATTTCAAACATCTTTCTATCACCACCAACATTAACATCGACAGCCTGGCATTATAACTGATTTGCTTTGGGTGCTTTGAGGATTGGGTATGGCTGTTTTAGTGGCGATGTTGGCGGTGTTGGGTGCGATGAACTGGCGTCTCATACAGGGTGTACCCCGCCTTCGCCCATTGTAGCTGGATTAGGCCCCCAGTGACCCCCGCGACCCTAGTGAGGATAAAGCAGGTTCAGATAATGAATGGATGTTTTAGTGGCCGGCTACCATAAAGGAAATTCACTTTTGCTAGCCTAGCAACAGCCACCTCTGGTCAAACAAAGACTGTATGAAATGTAAAAAAAAAATCGCTACATATTTCCTACACTTGGAAACTAGGCTCGATGTAAAAAATTCTGGAGTATCACTTTAAAGTCAATCCTAGCTTTTACAGGAAGCCAGTGCAGAGAAGCCAACACGGGAGAAATATGGTCTGTGATACTAGTTCTAGTTAGAATCTCCTAAAAACTCCTTAATGACCCTTCAGCATTAATGCTGCTGCCCATGTACTGAGAGAAGGTAATTACAGTAATCTAGTAATAATAGTATGGATGAATTTTCTGCATCCTTCTGCATTAGAATAGGCTTAATTTTAGGAACATTATGCAGATGAAAAAAGGCGCTTCTGGAATTCTCTTTTATAGGTGGGTTAACCGATAGATCCTGGTTGAAACTAACACTAGATTCCTCACAGTGGTTTTGGGTTCCATGGCATCATGGTCCATGGTGACTACTTCTCTTAATACTGCATGCTGTATGTTGTGGTGCTTTGTAAAATGTATGCTGTCTGCTGTTATTTATGCTACTGGTTCATCCAGAAGTGTTTGTGGTGTGTTTTTAACCATCATTTTTGGTCAAAACCACCGCCTAAACCTACTCCCAACTTTTTAAATATGGGTTTTTAACCTGATTTAACCTGACAAAGAAAGATTCCTTGTCACGGATCGGGGTGAGGTGGAACAGGAGGACTCCAATGCACAGTACTGAAGGGCAAAATAATTTAATAACAAAACTACAACATAAAGACAAGACAAACACAACCTGGGAGTGGACGGCCAGAGTCCGTGGTGATGATGAGTGTCCGGGTTATGGTGATTGGGGAGATGGCAGCGATAGTCCGGGTTATGGTGATTGGGGAGATGGCAGCGATAGTCCGGGTTATGGAGGTGACATATCTGAATGGTCCTGCACTGGCAGCTACAAGCCTTACTGCTTATATAGCCACTGATTAGGAATGGCTTGCAGCTGCGCAGTGCAGGACCAGGTGAGTGTGGAGATTGGGGGAAAGGTCACTGGAGCGGAGGTCATGACAGTACCCCCCCCCTAAGGGGCGGCTCCTGAAGCCCCTAAAAAACAAAACAAAAAAAACACAAACACCCCCCCCCCCCCCCCGTTGTCCAGAGCTCAAAAATAAAAAAATTTTTAAGTAGTATTTCTCCGAGCAGGGCGGCATGGTAACCTCCTGGTCGGAGTACCCTCTGGGCAGAGCGGTGTGGCATCCTTCTGGGCAGGGTGGTGTGGAAACCCCCTGGGCGGAGTACCCTCTGGGCGGAGCGGTGTGGAATCCCTTCTGAGCAGGGCGGTGTGGAAACGCCCTGGCGGAGTACCCTCTGGGCAGAGCGGTGTGGCATCCTTCTGGGCAGGGCGGTGTGGAAACCCCCTGGGCGGAGTACCCTCTGGGCAGAGCGGTGTGGAATCCCTTCTGGGCAGGGCGGTGTGGAAACCCCCTGGCGGAGTACCCTCTGGGCAGAGCAGTGTGGCCTCCTTCTGGGCAGGGCGGTGTGGAAACCCCCTGGGCGGAGTACCCTCTGGGCAGAGCGGTGTGGAATCCCTTCTGGGCAGGGCGGTGTGGAAACCCCCTGGCGGAGTACCCTCTGGGCAGAGCGGTGTGGCATCCTTCTGGGCAGGGCGGTGTGGAAACCCCCTGGGCGGAGTACCCTCTGGGCAGAGCGGTGTGGAATCCCTTCTGGGCAGGGCGGTGTGGAAACCCCCTGGCGGAGTACCCTCTGGGCAGAGCGGTGTGGCATCCTTCTGGGCAGGGCGGTGTGGAAACCCCCTGGGCGGAGTACCCTCTGGGCAGAGCGGTATGGCATCCTTCTGGGCAGGGCGGTGTGGAAACCCCCTGAGTAGGGCGGCGTTGAACCCTTCCGGGCGGAAGACCCTCAGGACTGAGTGGCCTGAGAGGTCTGGGTTGGTAGCAGGAGCAACTGGACTGGTCTGACTGAGGACCAAGGAGACTGATTGGGTGGGGTCACCACGGACTCTGGCTGAGACAGGAACAAGACAAAACGAAGAAACGGGCAACAGGCAGGGACAGGAAACAGGCAGGCAGAAACGAACAACAAGCAAGGACAGGGGACAGAAGCCAGCGACGGGCAACAGGCAGGGACAAGGGACGGAAACCAGCAACGGGCAACAGGCAGGGACCGGGGACAGAAGCCAGCAACGGGCAACAGGCAGGGACAGGGGACAGAAGCCAGCAACGGGCAACAGGCAGGGACAGGGGACAGAAGCCAGCAACGGGCAACAGGCAGGGACAGGGGACAGAAGCCAACCACGGGCAACAGGCAGGGACAGGGAACAGAAGCCAACCACGGGCAACTGGCAGGGACAGGGGACAGAAGCGAGCAACGGGCAACAGGCAGGGACAGGGGACAGAAGCGGGCAACGGGCAAGAGTCAGGGACAGGGGACAGAAGCGAGCAACGGGCAAGAGTCAGGGACAGGGGACAGAAGCGAGCAACGGGCAAGAGTCAGGGACAGGGGACAGACAGAAAAGACCAACGACAGAACAAGACCGACGAAAAGACACAACGCCAGGCGACAAGACAACTAGCCAGAAGACAAAAAGCCAAAAGCCAAAAAGCCAAAAGCCAGAAGACAAGACAAAAATCCAGAAGACAAGACAAAAAGCCAGAAGACAAGACAAAAAGCCAGAAGACAAGACAAAAAGCCAGAAGACAAGACAAAAAGCCAGAAGACAAGACAAAAAGCCAGAAACACGGAACGCTAGCCAGAAACACGGAACGCTAGCCAGAAACACGGAACGCTAGCCAGAAACACGGAACGCTAGCCAGAAACACGGAACGCTAGCCAGAAACACGGAACGCTAGCCAGAAACACGGAACGCTAGCCAGAAACTCGGAACGCTAGCCAGAAACTCGGAACGCTAGCCAGAAACTCGGAACGCTAGCCAGAAACTCGGAACGCTAGCCAGAAACTCGGAACGCTAGCCAGAAACTCGGAACGCAAAGACACAGAACGCAAAGACACAGACACAGAACGCAAAGACACAGATCACTAGGAAGAGACACAGAACGCTGGGCAGGGAAACGCCACTAGCTGGGAAATACACAGAACGCTAGGAAGCGACACAGAACGCTAGGAAGCGACACAGAACGCTAGAAAGCGACACAGAACGCTAGAAAGCGACACAGAACGCTAGAAAGCGACACAGAACGCTAGGAAGCGACACAGAACGCTAGGAAGCGACACAGAATGCTAGGAAGCGACACAGAACGCTAGGAAGCGACACAGAACGCTAGGAAGCGACACAGAACGCTAGGAAGCGACACAGAACGCTAGGAAGCGACACAGAACGCTAGGAAGCGACACAGAACGCTAGGAAGGATATACAGGACGCCAGGAAGGATATACAGGACGCTAGGAAGGATATACAGGACGCTAGGAAGGATATACAGGACGCTAGGAAGGATATACAGGACGCTAGGAAGGATATACAGGACGCTGGGCAGATAAACTGAATGTTGGGGCAGGGAAACATAACTAACTGGGAAATACACAGAACGCTGGGCAGGGAAACACAGAACGGGACAGAGACACAGAACGCTTAAGCCAGATACACAGAACGCTTAAGCCAGATACACAGAACGCTTAAGCCAGATACACAGAACGCTTAAGCCAGATACACAGAACGCTTAAGCCAGATACACAGAACGCTTAAGCCAGATACACAGAACGCTTAAGCCAGATACACAGAACGCTTAAGCCAGATACACAGAACGCTTAAGCCAGATACACAGAACGCTTAAGCCAGATACACAGAACGCTTAAGCCAGATACACAGAACGGGACAGAACGCAAGACTGGACAGACTTTAGACAGAACAAAACGGGGAAAACTAAAAACAAAAAGGGTCCCTTCAGCACTGGCGGAGTCCCGATGGTGGCAGGACCATTCTGTCACGGATCGGGGTGAGGTGGAACAGGAGGACTCCAATGCACAGTACTGAAGGGCAAAATAATTTAATAACAAAACTACAACATAAAGACAAGACAAACACAACCTGGGAGTGGACGGCCAGAGTCCATGGTGATGATGAGTGTCCGGGTTATGGTGATTGGGGAGATGGGAGCGATAGTCCGGGTTATGGTGATTGGGGAGATGGCAGCGATAGTCCGGGTTATGGAGGTGACATATCTGAATGGTCCTGCACTGGCAGCTACAAGCCTTACTGCTTATATAGCCACTGATTAGGAATGGCTTGCAGCTGCGCAGTGCAGGACCAGGTGAGTGTGGAGATTGGGGGAAAGGTCACTGGAGCGGAGGTCATGACATTCCTTCTCTAATGACTATCCATCATCAGGAGGATTGTTCATCATTCCTTCCTGAATTAGTTTTCCCTGGACCCTACAGATATACGTTTCTCTGGAGTTTGCAAGACAAAACTCAGGCCTGAGGCAAATTTAAGTGACTTAACATGGCTAATCACCCGATTTACCGGGAACAACAAACCAAGGAAGACAAGAACGTTGAGCTTAGCAAACAAGCTAAGATCAATCACCTCAGACATCACCAAAGACATCAACCGACTCATGAAAGAGCTGAGGTCAAAATCTGAAGTGCTGTCCACCTGTATGGACGTTGCACATGAACAATCACTCTGTATCATGTCTCTCAAAGCAGCAGTCCAGGACACGGTCATCTGGGACCACACTAGCCCCCGGCCCACCTCCAGTTCTGCGCCCAACAGACAACCGCTCTGGACTAAGGTCGTGGTCCGGGGTAAGAAGAAGAATGACAACAGCAACAACTCTGCAGTTCATCTTGCTCTCTCCAACCGCTTCGAGGTCCTCTCAGATCTTGACCGACCACCTCTCCGGGCTGCGATGTGTCCAGTGGTGATATTGCTGATGCGGTCTCCTCCTCCATCTCAGCAACCGGAGTTCCCATGGTTCCTGCCGGACTGCTCGGCGAGGTCCGGCGGGTCCAGCTCCTGTGTGCCACAAGGATTCCCACGGCCCCCCAGACTGTGGACCAGGCATCTTCCCCACTGATCTGGGGTCGGTCCCACACTCCACCCGATACCTGTATTGAAATTGAAGTGCCCTTCCCGTGGGCGGCTAGCGGGGCTTGGAGCTACAATGGATAGTGCACTGCACATCACCCCACATCTTTAATATCATCCTCATCTCTCTGTAAGAAACTGCTGAGGGAAGCATTGTGCAGGTACACCACTGAACCAGCTGCCACTTCACTTCATCATAACGCCAGCTCCTCTACACCTGCACAGAAGGCCACCTCACCACTTCGCCCCGATCGCCTGCGACCCTGACACTCTCATCCACAGGCTACTGATTATCCTGACTGGTCCAAGATGACATCATTGCAGTGTCCACCACATGCTCTGTTTACCCCGACCACCCTCATAGTTGGCGACAGCATCATCCGAGTTATGTGCTTTTTTAATGCCACCACACACTGTTTTCCGGGAGCCACTGTCACTGACATCACTGATAAAATCCCAGCTCTCATTCAGTCACTCCCCCCTTCCATCCACTGTATCATTATCTACGTTGGCTTCAATGACACTTCTCTTTGCTAATCTGAAGTGGCAAAAAAACATTTAAAGCTCTCCTTGACTCTATGAAGACCTATGGAAGATTTATGTTTTCTTAAGCGGTCCACTTCCAACACTCTCCAGGAACGTGAACTGCTTCAGCTGTCTCCTGAGCTTAAGCTTCTGGCTGCAGTCGCTCTGTGGCGCACGCAGCATACATTTCATTGACAATTTTAATTTGTTTTGGAATAGACCATTATTTTATTGCCCCAACAGAACCCACCTAAACAGGATTGGCAGCTCCACACAAGCAGACAATATACAGTATGCTGTACACACTGTACCATGTCTGATTAACAGCTTTCACCCCACATTACCCTTCCCCTGTCTCCCCCTCACCTGACAATGAACCACCCATTACCGTCCCCTACCATCCACCTTCAACATCTACCCAGGACTCCATTCCTTCTATCTTGTCCATCCATAAATCAAAAAATAGATTTTCGTGACACAAATGACAGGTGAATCTGACCGATCTATTTTCTCTTCCTCGGACCACAAGCATAACATGTAATAAACATTGTCTGTACCTGGCCCTGTTTAACACACTCTCTCTTTCCAACAAATGTCCCATCTTCCATGAATATATCCTGGACAATAACCTGGACGTCCTCTGCTTAACAGAAACATGGCACAAACCACTGGACTTCTTCTCACTTAATATTGCAACACCCACAGGATAGTCAAACACTGACAAACCCCACCCTGAAGCACATCGCAGTGGTATAACCATTATCTACAATAAGAACCTCACACTCAGTACTATCTTCACCCCCCCCAACCCCCCCCCCCCCAGTCTCTTCTTTTGAACATATTGCACTCAAACTCCCTGGTCCCACCCCTCTGATTACAGCTGTTATTTACCGCCCACCCAAACCAAAGTTGGACTTTCTCACTGATTTCTGTGACCTTTTGAACCAGCTCTGTCATCTCATGATCCATCCTCCTCCTTAGTGATTTCAACATACATATTGATAACTCAAATTGTACACAGACCACTGAATTCCTTGACATTTTGACTACACACAATACATCCATTACCCCGCTCACTGCCGTGGCCACATCCTGGACCTGGTCTGCTCCACTGGTCTTCACATATCACCATCATCCCCCCACAACCTTCACATCTCTGATAATCTGTTAATCAAAATGGACATTAGCATCCCCTCTGCCCCCCCCCCTTCCCCCAAACTCAAACACACCATGCATTTCCGTAATATTAAATCCATCACTTCCTCATCTCTCTCTACTGCCCTCTGCCAAAGGCTAGCCACCCCCCCCGACCATCTGGAAATCCCTCCGACCTAGTCCCCCATTATAACTCCATCCTCTCCTCTTGCCTGGACCAGCTTGCCCCCTACAAGACCAAAACTGTCTCATTCTTGCACCCTGCCCCCTTCTACACCCCTGCACTTCATCAGATGAAAACACATAAACACAAACTGGAAAGACTTTACAGGAAAACAAAACTCACTATCCATCTCCAAAATTACAAAGACTACATCCAAAACTACAGAGATGCCCTAAATTCTTCCCGGTCAGCCTTCTACTCCCATCATTAACTCCCTGTTGAAACCCCATGACAATGTCCACTCCTCATTCAGATCTCAGAAATTCCAGAGTTTTCTTACATTTTTTAAATCCAAACTTGAGTCCATCCACAATAGCCTCCACACTTTTGCCACTAGCACCCACTCATCACCTGACCCCTCTCCTTCCACTACTCAACCACTATTCAAGTCCCCCCCCATCTCACCTGCCCAACTCTCCCAGTTAATGGCCAGCATGAACACACCAACCTGCACCCTGGACCCCATCCTACCAAATTAATTAAAACCTGCCTCCCTATCCTTTACCCGCTCATCACAACCATCATCAACACCTCCCTCTGCGCTGGATCAGTCCCAGACACCCTCAAATTAGCTGCGATTACCCCCATTCTGAAGAAACCTGGACTTGATCCTAACATCCCATCCAACTTTCGCCCTATATCCAACCTCCCATTTCTCTCCAAAATTCTTGAACGTGTTGTCGCCTCACAATTACAAGCCCACCTCTCCTCCAACAATATCTATGAAATATTCTAGTCTGGTTTTTGCCCCAAACACATAACTGAAACAGGCTTTCTCAAAATTACAAATGACCTCCTCCTCTCTGCTGACTCTGGCCACATCAACATCCTTATTCTCCGAATTACACTGCTGCCTTCAACACCATCCACCATTCCATCTTCCTTTCTCATCTCGAAAAAGCAATCAATATCACTGGCAAAGCACTGACCTGGTTTACTTCCTACCTCACCAACCATCAACAACTCATACACATTAACAACCAGTCCTCCTCCACTGCCCCCCTGTCCCAAGGTGTCCCCCAAGGTTCAGTGCTTGGTCCCCTACTTTTCATAGTCTACATCCTCCCCCTTGGCAATATAATCCAATGCCACAGTCTACAATTCCATTGTTATGCCAATGACGTCTAACTCTACATTTCCTCCAAAACAATCACGTCCTCCGCCCTCTCCAACTGCCTCTCTGAAATAAAAACCTGGATGCAAGCCAACTAAATCAAACTCAAATGTGACAAATCCAACCTCCTAATCATTGTCCCCTGATCCCTCACCCAATCCACCCCCCCCCATATGTGTCTCCATTGACAACACTTCCCTAACTCCCTCTCTCCACACTCGCAACCTTGGCATCATAATCGACACCACCCTCAGTTTCACACAACACATCAAACAGGTCACCAGAACATATTTTCTTCACCTCACGAAGCCTGCATCCGTCCATCTCTCTCCCTCTCCACCGCAGAAACACTTATTGATGACTAGACTACTGCAATATCCTTCTCTATGGTTTACCCTCCAAACACCTCAATAAACTCCAGCTCATCCAGAACTCTGCAGCTTGTCTTCTCACCTCCTCAACAGAATCACATTTAAGATCCTCCTCCTCACCCATAAAGCCCTCCATCACCAGGCACTCCCCTACCTCACTGACCTCCTAACGCCTCATGTACCCTCCCGCAGCCTCCAATCCTCTTCTGCCCACTTCCTCACCCCGCCGCCCAAAACCAAGCACTGAACCTGGGGGGACAGAGGCTTTTCTGGAGTCGCCCGAAACCTCTGGAACTTACTCCCCCCAACCATCTGTCACTGTTCCAAAATCGACACCTTCAAATCCCCTTTAGAAACTAATTTATTCAAGATTGATTTTAATATTTGATTACTTTGATTCTGTCTGTTTTAATTTGTGATTGCTCTGTTTTCTATTGTTTGTTTTTATTGTTGTTGTTATTGTTCTATTTTTACTGCAGGTAAAGCATCTTTGAGTGCCATGAAAAGCGCTATACAAATATTATTATTATTATTATTATTATTATTATTATTATTATTATTATTTTATGTAAACATTTTTATGTTTTTAGTTTGCAGCCCTCTACCCTTCCCCCTAAAGTGACTGCGGTCTCTTGACAGGCCGTCATTGTAAATAAGAATGTGTTTGACTTGTCTGGATAAATTCAATGTAGTTTTTTATATAATTCAATACAAATATAATATTAGATCAAAGTTTGGCGGAGGAAGTGTTGATGCAGTGCCATCGACCTCAAATACATCAGAAAAACATTTAATGGAAACCTTGAGATATAACTTTGACTTTGTTAAATCAACTAAAGCTTTTTTCCATGTTTATACAGTTTAACTGTTATTAATGTCATTAATGATACTTTACACTTTACATTGTTTTCACAGATTCTGATCTGAGGATTGTTCTGTTTGGGAAAAGTGAAGACAAGAAGAATAAAGTTATTAATTTAATCCTTGGGAAGCACATTTTTTATTCCTTAAAAACATTTGAATCCAAAGAGTGTGTGACCACTGGAGAGTGGAGAGGAAAACCACTAACAGTGGTGAAAACTCCAAACATCCACAGTGTGACGGTGGAATCACTGAGAAAAGTATTGAAGGACACAACACCTGGACCAAATGTTCTTCTGCTGTTGGTGAAGCCGTCAGATTTCACTGAGGAGGACAGTCAAACACTGAGGTCCATCCTGAGTTTGTTTGGTCCAGATGCCTTCAAACACTCCATGGTCGTTTTCACACATGATCAGAGTAAAAACAGTTTCTCTGCCAATGAGCTCCTGAAAGACTGTGGAAGACGACACTACAACATGTCTGTAGAAGACCGCAATGTTTTAATGGAGAAGATCGAAGAAACTAAAGACAACAGCCTGGTTCCTCTGTCCATAGACATCAAACCACCTTTAAACCTGGTTCTGTGTGGGAACAGAAGATCAGAGAAGACTTCAGTAGCCAGGGCCCTTCTAGGTCTGACTGACCTTCCTTCAGGTTCTTCACAGTTTGTTAAACATCAGGGGGAGGTCTGTGGACGTCAGGTTTCTGTGGTGGACCTGCCTGTCCTAAATGGAAGACCTCAGGAAGAAGGGATGCAAGACTCACTCCAGTCCATCTCCCTCTGTGAACCTGAGGGAGTCCATGCCTTCATCCTGGTCCTACCAGTACGTCCACTCACAGATGAAGACAAGGCAGAGTTAGAGACCATCTACAACACATTCAGCTCTCGAATCAGGGACTTCAGTGTGATTGTGTTCACTGTGGAGTCAGATCCTACAGCTCCAGCTGTGGTGGACTTTGTAACAAAGACTAGAGACATCCAGGATCTGTGTCAGAGATATGGAGAAAGATCTGTCATTCTTAATGTCAGAGACAAACAGCAGGTCTGTGAGGTGTTGGACACTGTGGACAAAATGAGAATGTCCAAGGACAAACCGTCCTACACAGTAGAAACATTTGGACAAGTCCAAATAAAGAAGATCACTGAACTACAGGCTGAAAATGAAGATCTGAAAAACAAACACCAAAACTCCTGTAAGTATTTAAATGTGTTTCTAAAATGTTTGATAAAACAATCTAGGGTTGGGTACCAAAAGTCAGTATAGGTATGAAACCAAGGCAATCAGTTAGTTACCAGACCGAAATCTACTGTTTACTTTGGTACTTTATTTCGGTACCACACAAATTTGAAGCTGTTGTTTAATAACACCCTCTGTCCACATGCACAGCCAGCAGCTGCAGACAGACAGCAGTGTCAAGATGTCAAGGGAGACAAAGTCAAAAGTGTGGTTACATTTCATAAGAAAAGATCCAGGTTATTCCATATGTAAAGACATTTACATGCAACGGAGGGAATACGTCTAATTTAATGAAGCACTTGGTGACACACAGTCTTTACCTTAAAGCAAAAGCATGTGCCATGTTTGAAAACCTGTGTGATGAGCTAAGTTAGTCCTAGCATTATGCTAATAGCATATCAGAAATAGTAATACACAGCATGGGAATGACCTATCTAGCTAAGTGGTTATTTTAGATTTAACCGTGCAGTGAGAATCCAGGTTGCTGCACGTTTGGCAGCCCTCAACTTTGTTTTTCACGAAGCTCTGTCTTTGGGGTTAGCCTTGGCTAACCCCCACTGTTGGCGGTCCTGGTCACATAACTGGGCCTAGGTCATCTTCAGCTGACCAGGACCCTTCCTCCCAGCAACAGACAAGTTTCTTGCTTTACTCACAGCACTTGTGTCCCCACCAACTTAGATGCCTCTACTGTAAGATGACCTCCATGTCTTCTAGCAACGGCTCACTCGATGGGACAGATCTCATGTCTTCTGCGTTCATGCTCCAGATCCATCTGATCATTGCAAAGTTGACCAGAAATATTGGTACCTAAGTAGTGACATGACATGTGCTAGGTTAATAAGTTGTAGCAGAAATGTGGTTTCACAGTTAGTGTGTTTGTCAGGCACAGGTAAGTTGTTGACTATGGTTGTACTTTTTTTCTTTTTAAAATAATGATTTAAATACAATTTAGGAACCACTACTATTTTGAAAGTACTGAGTAATCATATTGAGTGAAAACTTTTTGATACCCAACCCTAGAACAATAGTCTGTGATTCAGCAGTGGTGTCTTTAATAACTGGACCTTTGATCATGTTACAGGTGATGAAGGTAAACAGAGTACAGATTGTCTGAGGATTGTGTTGATCGGAAAAACTGGCAGTGGAAAGAGCTCCTCAGGAAACACCATCCTAGGAAAAGAAGAGTTTAGAACTGACTTTAGTCAAACATCAGTCACTAAGGTTTGTCAGAAAGTACCAGATCAGGTGGACGGTCGTCCTGTCGCTTTAGTCGACACTCCAGGTCTGTTCGATACAAACTTGACCAATGAACAGGTTCTTGAGGAGATGGTGAATTGCATCAGTCTTTTGGCTCCAGGACCACATGTCTTCCTGTTGGTCTTACAGATCGGCAGATTCACACCAGAAGAAAAAGAGACAGTAAAACTCATCAAAGAAGGATTTGGGAAGAACGCTGAAAAATTCATCATCATCCTTTTGACACATGGAGACAACCTGGAGGCTCATAGTATATCGATTGATGACTACATAAGGGACAAATGTGATGATTCCTTTAAGAAGCTAATCTCTGACTGTGGAGGAAGATACCATGTGTTCAATAACAGAGATAAAAACCCCACACAGGTCAATGAGCTGATGAAGAAGATCGACTCCATGGTGAAAGAAAATGGAGGAAGATGCTTCAGTAATGAGATGCTTCAAGAGGCTGAAGCAGCGATAAAGAAAGAGATGGAGAGACTGTTAAAGGAGAAAGAAGAAGAGATGAGGAAACAGAAGGAGGAGCTGGAAAGAAAACATGAGGAGGAAATGATGGAAATGAAAAGACGAATGGGAGAACAAAGAGAAGAAACTGAAAGAGTAAGAAAACAGAGAGAAGAAGAACTGAAAGACATGGAGGAAAATATGAAAAGAGAACGTGAACAAAGGAAGAAAGAAAAGGAAGAAAGAGAAGAAGAAGACAGAAGAAAGAAAGAACAAGATGAACGTCAACGACAGGAGTGGGAACAGAAACAACAAGATCTGGAAACAAAGATAAAATCAGAGTCAGAATCTAAAGAAAAAATCGATAGAAAACTGGAGGAGAGCAGAGAAGAAATGAGAAAACAACGAGAGGCCTGGGAGGAAGAAAGAAGACGAGAATGGAAGAAACGACAAGAAGAGGATGAAGAAAGAAAAAGAGAAGAAGAAGAAAAACTTAGAAAGCTTCAAGAACAATATGAACAAGAGAGAAAAGAATATGAAAGAAAAAGAAGAGAAGATGAACAGATCAGAAAAAAAGAAGAAAAAAAACAAAGAAAAGAACTAGAGATGAAATATCAGAGTGAAATGGACGATCTGAAGAAGAAACATGAGGAGGAGGCCAGAAAGAAAGCAGAAGAATTCAATGAGTTCAATGAAAAACTCAGAGGAGAATTTGAAAAGAAGGAGGAAAAATATGAGAAACAAATGACAGATAAAGATGAGAAATTCGACTTGTTAAAGGCCCTGTCAGAACACAGAGAAAAACAATGGATGAACAAACATCAGAAGAAAATCAAAGACTTGGTCAAATGTTTAATGAACAACAAAAATAATCTCAAAAAAATAAATGAATTACTGAATAAACAAGAAATAGAAATGAAGAATGTCAAAGATCAGGAAGAAAAGGAAAATATGCAGAAAAAACATGAAGCAGAAATCAATGAACTGATGGAACAACTCCCGAAGGAAGAGGACGCTTGTTCAATTCTTTAAAAAACAAACAAACAGATATATATATATATATATATATATATATATATATATATATATATATATATATATATATATATATATATATATATATATATCTGTGTGTGTGTGTATGTGGCTTAAAAGTCTTGCCTGAACTGTGCAGACACAAAAAAAGCTGACAAATTTTACAGATTTAATCAGTTTTGAGTGATTTTTACTCCAGTTTTCAGGTGTCTTTTTCCCACACAACTTCAGCTGTTCATCCCAGTCATCACTTTCTCCCCTTTTAATATTTCCCCTCTCTCTCTCTCTCTCTCTCTCTCTCTCTCACATTAACTGAAAAGATTCCGCCATTTACCATAGTGAGGATAATCTACCAAGGTTTGACATAGAACCTACTGGTAGGTTCACTGGTCTGTCTGTTACGGACTGTTTAATATCTGTTTAGAGCAGTGGTTCTCAAATCCAGTTTCTTTTTTCCATCACCTCTGGTTCAGTTGATGATCAGTTCATCATCAGTTCTGCAGAAGCCTGATAATGATGTAATGGCTTCCAGGTGTGATGGAAGAAAGAAATATTTAAAACCTGCAGGACACTGGGCCACAAAGACTGGATTTGAGAATCAGTGGTTTAGAGACTGTCTCCTCCCACTGTTCATAAGTACACTGAACACAACACCACACAGTCCTGGACCTGGTCAGGTATCCAATGGGGTGAACCGAAAAACCTGCAGGGATGGGTAAAAAATTAAATTCAGGGGTGCGGGCACAGGTAAAGTCGAAGGAAAAAATAAAAGCAGCTTCATGGAGCCATGATTGATTCACAGCCAGTTTGTTTTATTTTGAAGGAGCTTTATATTTCATTTCATTTCATTTTATTGAGATCCCCATTAGTCCCTGACACAATGCAGGAACTATTCTTCCTGGGGTCTCCTTTATATCTGCCCACAAATGTCACTGAGCAGCACTGATGGTGTGTGTTTTAGCAAAAAATAAAACATGGTTCACTTATTAACTCACTTAAAAGTGAGTTAATTAGTAGACCATGTATTTAATCACCCCAGCTACCTCAGCCAGCTCCTCCAAGGGAATCCCGAGGCGTCCCCAGGCCAGCCGAGAGATATAATCCCTCCAGCGTGTCCTGGGTCGACCCCAAGGTCTCCTCCCGGATGGACATGCCAGGAACACCTCCCCAGGGAGGCATTCAGGAGGCATCCTCACAAGGTGCCCGAGTCACCTCAACTGGCTCCTCTCGACATGGAGGAGCAGCGACTCTAATCTGAGTACCTCCCGGATGTCCGAGCTTCTCACCCTATCTCTGAAGCTGAGCCACCCTGCAAAGGAAACTCATTTCGACCGCTTGTATCTGTGACCGCATTCTTTCGGTCATGACCCAAAGCTCATGACCATAGGTGAGGGTTGGAACATAGATCGACCAGTAAATTGAGAGCTTCACCTTCTGGCTTCGCTCCTTCTTCACCACAACGGATCAGTTTAACACCCGCATTACTGCAGATGCTGCACCAATCCGCCTGTCGACCTCCCGCTCCATCCTTCCATCAACCGTGAATAAGATCCCAAGGTACCTTCCCCCCAACCCCAGAGAGGGCACTCCTTTTTCCGTCTGAGGACCATGGCCTCAGACTTAGAGGTGCTGATCTCCCGTAACTCGACCCATTATTAAACACTTTATCTACACAGTAACTCACTTTTAAAGGTTGTGTTTGGCTCACTGACACCTGTGGCTGGATATAAAATAAAATAAAACAATTCATTTGTGTGGATCAACCACGCATCCATGGTTTCATCCATGAGTCTGCTTTTATTTTTCCACTTCCATGCTCACTACTGCATTTCCTTTAACTTTATAATATATAATAGTGTCTTTAGTGTCAATATTTTTAATGTCTATACATTTATGTAAAATAAATAAATAAGTGAGTGTTGTAGCCTTTCAGGGGGCAAGTAAGGCCTGGCAGCCCACCAAGCTTTACTGGTGGAAACCCTGCTGTTACTGTTACTGTTACTGTAGTGAATATAACTGTCACAGAAATATGTCATTATGATACAGTCACAGTTCTGATCTTCTGAAAACGGGTTCATAGAATATCTTTACTCTGTGTGAAACTATATTTTCTAACCAGTTTTATTAACATTAATAGATGTAGAATTAACTTTGACTTAACACTGATATAAAGGTGTCCAGTCTCTGGTTTCTTTTCCAAAATTACAAATATCAGGTAGAATGGACAGTGTGCATCAAAGTTCACATTTAACGTGGAGACAGATGTTATTTTTCTCACATAAAAACCAGACATGTAGTGAATTTCTACAGGTTCAACTGTACCTGTGTGAATAGAACCTGAGAATCTATTCAATATAAATATACAAACAAAAAGTCACTGATAATTGAGTGTGTGACGTATGTCAGAACTGAAATATTAAAACTGAAACTTCATGTCAGAAACACTGTTTTCACTTCACAAATCTATTGCGTAAACGCAGCTGTGTTTTTTTTCCATCTCCATGAATTTATTTTTACAGTAATGTCTTCTGAAGACAGGGTTGAACTTCTCTGTATATTTTAATAATAGAAATATTGACACTGATGTTGTGAATTACTGACTAACTCAAGGTGTTTCAACAGGAGGCTCCTCTGAAATATTCACCAAGTTCTAAAAGTTTGAAGCATTGTTAGCCAATAAAACACAACTTCCTGTTTGATGACAAGTAAAAAGACATATTAATTATGTTGGATCATTGTCTTAAACCTGGGACAGTTCTGCTTCAGTGAACACGTCACACTGCTGTTACGTCTTTAAAAATACATCTGTAAACACCAGCATCACAAAGAGTTTTAATCAAATCAGTGGATATAGTTTCAGTGACATTAGTGTTCTTAGACATGATTATGTTCATCACATGATTGACGTTACACTGTATAAAATTCCTGGTGAGAACCCTGAAAAGTGAATAAAAATGTAACTCACTATTTAATATTTACATAGAAGAAAAACTGTTTATTCTCAATAAAATAGAAAAAAAAGTTTGGAAACTTCAAAATTTCAAAAGACCAGCAGAACTGGTCTTTAGTTAAAGTCACTGGCTTCAACTTTACACAGTTTGTTCATTTTAATTCATTTGTTTTTTTTTTCTTTTAGGTTCACAATTTGTCTCCTATTGGCTGGACCTGAACCACATTTATACTAAATTGATTACATTTACATCAGGTCATTTGACCACATACGTAAAAATATTATTTTCACCACTATATAGTCACTATTTTTGGGACAGTGTTGTTTTCATATGATGTTTTATTTGAAAAGGTGGAAGTTTTCTTTTATAATCTATTGTTTTCTGTTGATTTATTTCAGTAAAATATATACAAAATACTTTTTCACTTGCTGTAATAGTAGTACTTGTGTTCACTGCTGTTTCTTATTGTTTATTTGTTTATTATCTTTGTGTTCAGGTGTAACTCCAATTTATTTCCTGACTTTTTAATGTCATGTTTTTCATTATATTCACCTGTGATGTATTTGTTCCCAAAGTCTTATTCTACAAATGATGAGAAACAAACCTGTTCATCACAGTCTTTGGATTTTATATTTGACAATAAACACATTTAATGGTTCATTTTCCTCAAAAAGGTGAAATTAATTCATGTTTTATTTTAAACATATATGTTTCCATGTTGTCACATTTAATGAGAAAATATATTTTATTTTAATATTCATTCAGCAAATTGTATTTTACTCCATAAAGAATTGAAAGATTATAGATTAAAATCTCCATCATGAATTGGACTAATGTATTATTCATATAAAATATAAAATAAAACCTTTAAAGTACTTTATATGATTCTGATTGATAATTTGAGTCTGTTGGTTTATTAAATGTAAAACATCTTATTTGACTGTTCTTGGTTTTTCTTTTTCTGTTCAAAGTCCAGACACATTTTCTATAAATGGGTCATTCCACGTTAATGAGTCAAAAAGACTAAATTCCATTTAAATTTTTCATAATAAAATAATCTACCAACCACTTATTTTCTGTCATTTCCAAATCAATAGATAACAAACTGACACTGAAGACAGAGGCGAGTTTAGGCTAATTTTTAGGGGTGCTTCAGCATCCCTAAAAATTTGCTCAGCACCCACTGGTTGTTCCCTTAAAAAAAAAAGAAAAAAATGCATTATGAAAAATCTTCGCAGCCTCAGAGTTCTCCTAGCCTAGTGGAGAACTGTCATGTCACCATGTGATTTGTCTAAACCAATAAAATACTTCTACTTACACCCTTTTCTACGTACATGCTCAGGCAGTTTCAGATAACGGCAGCTTATTTCTGTAAAACAAACAACTGACTTCTAACATGGACCATGATCACAAAACCAGTGGAATGTTTTGCTGATTATCATACGTCCTTGTATGAAATATCAGATAACTTTGGTCACGATGACGGCGTGTCTACAGGAGTCACTTTAGGGGAAATGGTAGAGGGCTGCAAACTAAAAACATTAAAAATATTTACATAAAACGATGGTTAAGTAACATGTAACTCACATCTGTGATTGAACCAGTAACATAAAGATCAGCAGAGGACAGGTGCATTCTGGGAGCTTCTTTACCTCACAGACAGACAATGTAAAGTTATTTGATAATGGTGTGATTGGTGCGCTGAACTGTGTCCCTCAATCTGCCAGAGGATGAGGACGAGCACATGGTGTTGGTGATGACAGACTAGAAATAGCTACAGTCCCAAACATGCCCTGCTTAAGAACAGCTGTATTAAGTTAGCAAATCAGAAAATGTAATTTCTTAACCAGTCAAAACAAAGTATTCCTTCTTACCAGCCAAGTATGTAAAATCTGAAATAGGGTAGTGGACAGATAATACAAATGAGGGAGATGTAATGATGGCTGTACCTGACCCCCCCTCCCACACACACACACACGTACCAGTTCAAAAATCCTATCTGTGTCTGGATTTAGTGTTTTATTAGGTACAGATGGTTTTCAGGGTCATTTGTCGCTAATGACCTTTAACCTGTTTTATTGTCGGTGTGATTGGGATTCTAGTTTATAACATACACACACATCGCCCTATCAAAGCTCCGCCTACTCAAAACTCCGCCCACTGTGCAGGTACAGCAGAGCTAGGTGAGCTGATTGTTTTCCAGCATTAATAACCTACTGATGTACATGGAGCCACTGACAGCAGGTGAATGTTTAATTCAATAAAAACATGTGTGTAAAGTGGACCCACTGAGGCTGATGGAGGTTTCATGTGTTGACCTCCACACCAGTGACCACCTGGACACAAATCCACCAACGGAACCAGAACTGCACCAGGACAGACTGAGCGTCCACACTGCACTCAGGTAAAACTAAACTACAATTACAAATGATCTTCCTCATATTAAATGTGTTCAACAGACTTTAATCAAATGAATTTCACTAAAATGACCAAAGTTGATCAGATGTTTTTCATGTTTATAATCATGTTTATTCCACATATTTACTGCTTTGTGTCCATTTACCCATAGAACCTGTGAAGTCCATGTATTTAATGAACAGTGTTTTCCTTCGGACTTAAACTCAAATTTGACATTTAGACACAGATTATATTAGTTAAACTACAAACAGCATTTGGACTGAATTTACTGTGATCACAGACTCAGACTGAAGAAATATGAGCTGTCAGTTCAAAGTTCAGTATAAAGTTAAATATTATAATGACCATAAAATAGCAGCAGTGTCACTGATAACACAGCAAGGTTCATTCACGACTGAGATGAACATTTATAACCCATGTATAAGACACAATGAAATCCTAATGAAAACAATTAGTTTTTAACACAAAATGTGAGCAGGAAATCAAGCAGAAGTAGATCTGTACCAGTTTATATCACAGTTTTACTGAAATGCTGAGTTTTACTTTAAAGAACACATATTGTTTAACACAGATGTGTGAAATGATAATATTAGATGGTGAAGGATTAGAATGCAATGACGATACAACGAAACAGAGATGGAATAGTGTATAATAGTGAGAGCCATAGAGGATTCACCAGCTCTGGATGGACTTATGTAACAGGAATCATGTCTGGCAGGTCTAGTCTATCATGGTTCACTACTCCCAAAACACATTTTTTACTGCATACAAATATAAAATACTATGACATGTAGTGTAAATTCACACAAAAAGTGTTTTTAAAAGGTGTTTTAATGTAGTATTTTAAAAACAGTTAAAAAAACAACAACAAAAAAATGACCTGGTTCTTCAGAATGCTGTATTTTGTGTCTCTGTGCTAGTATAAAAAGCACAATTTTCTAGTTGAATAATTGTCTCCGTCCCCTGGCTTCCACTACAGTTGAATTGTACATCAGCCAATGGGTAAAGAGGATAGACAGACCACACCCATTCACCAGTGGCTGATCTCCTGTGCTGCTGGTGCATCTACACTATGTGTAACCTGCTCTGCTAGTGATTTGTATGAAGGACAAAAACATATTATCATTATAAATAAATAAATAAATGCAATAATATATCACCATATGCAGGAATGTAGATGGTGTGTGGTTTGGGGAGACTATAAGTGTGTAAGTGCTGTGGGTGTTTGTGATACTCCATTCACGTTTTCTTGCCATGTGTTTCTTGCTTGGCAGGTCTTAATTATCTAATGTTATCTTATTGCAAATTAGTTATTATTATTATTATTATTATTATTATTTAATTATATTTCTTCATGATTTCATTATTATTTTTAGTTATTTATTGTTAATTTTTTGTGGAACAAGGAGAGGAGGAAGGTGTGTTTGTAGGAAGAGAGAAAAGAGGAAACGTTAAGAGTCTAGGCTTGAAAGTGAGACTTTGAATGTTGGAACGATGACAGGAAAAGGTAGAGAGTTGGTTGACATGATGCAGAGGAGGAAGGTAGATGTAGTTTGTGTTCAGGAGACCAGGTGGAACGGTAGCAAGGCCAGAAGCTTAGAAACAGGGATCAAGTTGTTCCATCATGGTATAGATAGAAAGAGAAATGGAGTGGGAGTTATCCTGAAGGAAAAGTTAGTTTGGAATCTCCTGGAGGTAAAAAGAGTACTAGATAGAAATTGTAGGTATGTTGTTCAGTTTTGTTAGTGGGTAAGTTACAAAATAAAGGATGTGAGCCAGAGGAGAAGGAGACATTCTGGTTGGACCTTGATGAAGTGATACAGAGCATCCTGTAAAGTGAGAGTTATCATTGGTGGAGACTTTAATGGACACTTTGGTGCAGGAAACAGAGATGATGAGCAGGCTTGGGTTTCAGGAAAGGAACATGGAAGGACAGATGGTGGTTGACTTTGAGAGTGGAAATGGCTATAGTGAATAGTTTTCTTTCAGAAGAAGCGGAAACATAGGGTGTCAATAGGAGTGGAGGTAGAAGAACACAAGTAGACTGCATCTGGTGTAGGTGGTGTAATCTGTAATGGTAGCTGAGGGTGTAGAAAACAGCATAGGGTGGTGGTGTGTAGGATGACCCTGGTGGTGAGGAAGATGAAGAGGGCAAAGACAGAGCAAAGGATGAAATGGTGGAAGATGAAAAAGGAAGAGTGTTGTATGACTGTTAAGAAGTTAAGAAAAGCTCTGGATGGTCAGGGGGTATTTTCAGATGACTGGATAACTGCACCTAATGGGATCAGGGAGACAGGGAGAACATTGCTGGGTGTGTCATCTGGAAGGACAGTAGATCAGGAGACTTGGTGGTGGAATGAGGAGGTACAGAAGTGTCTACAGAGAAAAAGGTTAGCTAAGAAGAAGTGGGACACTGAGAGGACTGAAGACAGTATTACATTACATTATATTTGGCAGATGCTTTTATCCAAAGGGACTTACAATAGAGGACATAATATACAACCTGTAGCACTAGCAGTTACAAGATCGACAGGAAATATACAGAACAATAAGTGTAAATGCTGTCTGGGGTGAGTAACCCCCCACCCCCCAGTAGATATTCATTAGAGAGCGGAGAGGCATCAGTGCAGTAGATATTCATGAAAGAGGAGAGTTTTCACATGTTTCTTGAAGGTTGACAGAAATGATGCTAGTCTTGTGGATTCTGGGAGTTTGTTCCATCACTGAGGGACTGATACAGAGAACAGTTTTGCTGGGATCACTTAGAGCGAACAGAGGGCCCTGCTAGTTGGTTTGTGTTGGTGGTGCGTAGATCTCTGGCAGGAGC
Organism: Siphamia tubifer; assembly: GCA_020466265.1. Lineage (NCBI taxonomy): Eukaryota > Metazoa > Chordata > Actinopteri > Kurtiformes > Apogonidae > Siphamia > Siphamia tubifer. The sequence goes on from CM035791.1 coordinate 7,096,138, forward strand.
ATACAGCTTTAGTATGTCCTTCAGATAGGCAGGGCCACTTCCTGAGATGGTTTTGAAGGCAAGGGTCAAGGTCTTGTGCTTGATCCGGGCAGCCACTGATGGTCAGCGCAACTGGATGAACAGAGGAGTAACATGGGCGCTTTTGGGTGAAGAGAATACCAACCGTGCGTTCTGCACCATCTGTAGAGGTTTTATAGCACAGGCTGGTAGACCAGCCAGGAGGGGGTTGCAGTAATCCAGACGGGAGATGACCATGGCCTGAATTAATAGTTGTCCTGAATGTTGGGTGAGAGTAGGCAGGAGCACAAGAAGATGCAGCATAAGGAGAAAGCAGAGGTGGCAAAGACCAAACAAGGGGCTTACCATGACTTGTATGCTAGACTGGACAGTACGGAGGGAGAAACTGATCTATACAGGTTGGCAAGGCAGAGACATGGACATGGTAAGAAGGTGCAGCAGGTTAGAGTGATTAAGGGTCGGGATGGAAGTGTATTTGATAAGAACATGGAAAGAGTACTTTGAAGAGTTGATTAATAATGAAAATGAGAAAGAACAAGGAGTAGAAGAGGTAACTGCTGAGAAACAAGAAGTAGCAAAGACTAGTAAGGATGAAATGAGGAGATCATTGAAGAGGACGAAGAGTGAAAAGGCACTTGATCCTAATGATATACCTGTTGAGAAATGTGTAGAAGAGGTAGCCATAGAGTGTCTGACTGGGTTGTTCAACAGTATCTTAGATGGTGAGAAGATGCCAGAGGAATGGAGAAGTGGGCTGGTACCCATTTTTAACAACAAGAGAGATGTGCAGAGTTGGGTCAACTACAGAGGAATAAAATATGAAGCTATGAAGCTTGACTAAGGACATTTATGAGTAGCAGTAAAATGTCATGCCAAAAGAAAGACTACTACAGATGCAGTATTTGCTTTGAGGATGTTGATCAAGAAGTCCAGAAAAGGTCAGAGGGAACTGCATTGTGTCTTTGTAGCTCTGTAGAAAGCTTATGACCGGGTGCCCAGAGACGAACTGTGGGACTGAGGAAGTCTGGAGTGACAGACAAATACACTGCCCCTCCAAAAAAAAGTAGCACATGAGGTGTTTCACTGAACCACCTTTGATTTTGACAACAGGAGACATTTATGTTCACTTTTTTGCCACATGATGTTTATGTAGTGTCACAATAAAATGTATTGTATTTTTTTTTTCATCCACAGTTGCATTAATTTTTGCTTATTGATGATAATGATGATGATGATGATGATGATGATGATCACACCGCTGCATCAAGTCTTCGTCACCCCAAATTAGAGTTTTGGAGGCTACTTTCTGTGTGAAAATGATGTCTCATGGTCCCTTAAGTATTTTGTCACAAGCCTGATGACCCTGATCGATCCTGGTGGTGTCCAATCTGTTAAACATTATAGACATGAGAGGACACTTACAGCATATGTTAGATTAAATACATTGTTCCAGCTGAAACATTATTATCCACTAAAGTATTTACCCATGGAGGATCTGAACTATTAGCTTAGTTACATTGAGGGTCAGTCTCCTGGAATCAAAACTGAAGGTGATGCGGTGAAATATTGCATGTGTGTCTTTTGTTTTGGACGGGCAGCGTATGTTAAAGTAATGGAGGACCATGTATGAGGACTGTAAGACAGTGGTGAGATGTGATGGAGGTGTGACAGAGGAGTTCAAGGTGGAGGTGGGAGTGCATCAGGGATCAGGTGTGAGCCCCTTCCTATTGGTTATGGTGATGGACAGGCTGACAGATCAGGTTAGACAGGACTCTCCATGGACTATGATGTTTGCAGACGATCTGTAGTGAGAGCTGGGAACAGGTGGAGGAGAAGCTAGAGTGGTGGATGTTTGTCCTGGAAAGGAAAGGAATGAAGGTGAGCCGCAGCAAGACGGAATATATGTGTGTGAATGAGAGGGAGTCCATTGGAAGAGTCAGGTTACAAGGATAAAAGATAAAGAAGGATTTTAAATACTTCACGTCAACAGTCCAGAGGAGTTGAGTGTGAAAAAAAAGGTGAAGTAGGGTGTGCAGGTGGAGAAAAGTGTCAGGTGTGATGTGTGATAGAGTTTCAGCTAAAATGAAAGGAAAGGTATAGAAAACTGTGGTGAGAGGTGGTCAAAGTACACACATTCTGTACTTAAGTAGAAGTACAGATACTGGTTTGAAAACATACTCTGGTAAAAGTAGAAGTACTGATTCAACTGCTATATTTAAGTAAAAGTACAACTTCTCAATTATAAAAAAGTAAAAGGTTTTTTTCCAAGGATATTTATTTAAGCACGAAAAAAAGTACCACTAGTCATTCACAGCCACAAAATGGAATGTGTTCATATTTTTGAGTGATATCAGAAACCCCTGGGATTGTTTTTATTTGGTTTTGTGTCAGATATGGTATTAGATTTTGTTGTTGGAAAAAAAGAAGGAAAGTACAACATAATAAATGTTTATCAAATATAGATGTGTTCAAGGTTAATGATATGGATGCCTCTATCAGCTTATAAAACTACTGATAACTGGTCTAAAGTTCAGTGTGAAGAGGCTGAAAGGTTTATAAAATGTTCAGTTATTTACAGCTTTAACCCTGTTGATTCTGATTGGTCAGTGGTGGTGACCAATCACAGACTCAGGTTCAGGAACATCATCCCTCTGGACAGATTGACCCACAGTCACCAGTGAATACAAGCGAGAGCAAAAAACCAGACAACACTTGGCCCCGCCCCCAAGAACACTGGCCATAGTGAGTGTAATAAAGAGAATAACAGTGGTTGAAGTCCCCATCAGGGCGACTCTGACACTTTATGAACAGTAATGAATGATCCACACAGTTGATGTTCAACTGTTTCTGCTTCTCCTTGAATATTAGTGGTGTGGTTGGATGATGATGGATGATGACATGTTCTGTGTTGGTTCTATCAGACGCTGCTGCAGCTGAATCTGTCTGAACTGGAAGAGTTGGATCATGGCCACAGCCTCTGGTGAGTCTACACAAGTTTAAATGGATGAAGTTCATTTATTCTGTTTCCAGTTCTAGACCTGACAAATCCAATCTGAACAATGGACTAAATAAGTCCATAAATGTGGACAAATGCAGCTGTACTTTATTCCAACACCAGCATTTCCATGGTTCATTCATTGACTTTTACTGGTAACTAGTGCGTTGACCTGTGGGGAACCCTGGGTTCTAGATCCTCTGATCCACTTCAGTCCTTTCTTTATTTTCCTTCTTAATAAATTCCTCTGTTATTTTCAGATAAATAACCTCTCAGCTGACATGTCTGTTCCTGCAGTAGAACAGACATGCTAAGTAACCAACATTAATAATGATTCCATGATTCTAGGAATAGCAAAATAATTAGCATCCAGTGGTGGGTCGTGCATTTCAACATTAGTCCTTCAGTGACCCTCATATATTAACTTCACCTCAGTATAGACTAGACAAGCAGCACTTTATTTCAGGAGCATTTAAAACCATCAAGTATGAATTCACAATTAAGATCAGGAAACTAATTACAGATATTGTCAAAAATAAAAATATGATTTAATTAAAGACACTAAACAAAATGTCACCAAAATGATGTTGTGTGATCTTAAACAAGTCTGTCTAATAAATTACACAATGTCGCAGTTTCATATAAGACACAAACCAGACAATAACAAAACAAACTATTCTATGAAAATAAAGTTAAGAGATCATTTACATTTTTGACAATAGGATATACAACAACAAATAACTGAAAATGTTGCAATGACAAGAAGAAATTCAAAATAAAATACATTTACTCACCAACATAGTTCTCCACAGTATGTGTTTATTTAAAAATAAAGTGGAACCTCCTTTCTTTTCTCTAGAACACTTCAGTGGCTGTTGTACAGTTTATCTGTGTGTTTCAGCTCCATCAGTCACTTCCTTTTCTATGGACATGGAGGCTAATGCTAAAGATGTTTCTGTCTGGTCGTGTTTCTGGCATAAATTTGTAAACGCTTTAACGCTGAAAATGACCGTTGGACAGAACAGCCAAAACAGTAACAGTCAAACAGACCAATTCAATTCAATTCAATTTTATTTATAAAGCCCTAAATCACGACAAAGTCGTCTCAAAGGGCTTTACAAAAACACAATCAACTACAGAGATACATGAAAAAAGTCCCAAGCATCCCCTGTCCTTAGACCCTCCTTCTCGGCAAGAAAAAACTTCAAAACCCAGTGGGAAAAAGGAGAAATCTCGAGGAGAACCACATTGAAGGAGAGATCCACTCCCATGGACGGACAGGCTATAGATGAACGTCCATGTATAAATGCAGGAAGGGGGGCTGGTCCAGACAGGCAGGGGCGGTGGTCCGGGGTCACAGGTCGGCACAGGCGACAAACTGCAGATCCTGTCGTCCATGGCTCCCGTGCAGACTCTGTCAGGAAAACCACCACTCCCCCCAGGGGGGGAGGGGGGAAAGGGGACACCAGGTGACTAGTCATGAACAGACTTGGTATGAAAGATAGGTTGTAAAAGTTACAGAAACAGGTGTGAGGGAGAGAAAGAGAAGAAAGAAGGAACTCAGTGTACTGTACTTGTACCAGTGTGTAAAGTTGTCCCAAACTCTCACTCAGATTTTTGATCCTTCGTCCATTATGGGTTCAAATACAGCTGCCTCTGGAATTTCCACGTTCAGTTCGTCTAGATATTCTCCAGATTGCCGCTTGTCATGTGCTATCAAGTGCTAATCCAATCACTGAACACGTACATGTCATGTTTAGCGTAAGACCTAACTTGCTGTGGTTCGCAGAATCTAGATCTGATTGGCTACTGTAACCTGACTGTTCCCATTCACTTACAGTGCAGAGGAACCTGCTATGTCTGTGGTGAAGGTTTCAAACAAATGTCATTTACCTGACAACACAAGCTAGCTGAAATATAATTGGTTACCATAAAAAACACCATTGGAAGCCACTTGACTAAGTGGAAATAATATGACATGAAGAATAGACAATCATTTAGTTTACGTATTTATGAAAATAATAACACATTTACTTTTCTGAGCATGTTTAGGCAGAGAAGACCTTGCTGACCCTGCCGACCCACCACTGTTAGAATCCAAAACTAGTATTTAATACAGTTTTTTCTATGAAAGGGAAAATATATTTAATAGGGATATCAAATTAATGCATTAATTAAGGTTAATTAATTGTAGTTATAATTGATGAATTTTTTTTAAATCACATTAATCTCATTTTTTAATTTCTAACTTTACTGTTTCTGTTTGTGAGTTGCCTTTTTGACGTGCTAATTCAAAGCACTATGATTGATGGGTCTGTTTTATTTATTTGTTCAATACTTGTATTGATGAGAAAAGTGTTCTGAATGTTTCTGATGTTTCAACTTAAAGCATGTTTGATTTTATTTTTCTTTTCTAATTTCCTAGAGATTGACAAAACAACATGACAAAAATTCCCCCAGTGGTAGAAACTAAAGTTTAAAGGCAACAATTGAGATTATAATCTTAAATACATCAAAATGTAAATGGATATGAGTGAATCTGTTAATGACTGTTAAAACTATAAATGTCTTTATAAACACATCTTTTGCTGTATATCAATCTTTTGATTTACCGCAATAATCTAATGGATTGAAATGAAAATACCTTAAAATGTCGATTTTTTTTTTTCAGCCATTTTAAATGAAATTCAAAAAGAGATTATTTAGATTACTTAATAATGATCATATACTTATTTGGTAAGAATTAACCTTCTTTGGGTCTTTTCATTGTTTTAAAAACACAAATATAGTTGACAATTAGTTACAAAGAATATAAAGGTTATTTCAACGTTACAAAGTCTTTTGTCTCTAAGTCAGTTGTGAGTACATGTTTGCCCAAAAGCAGACATGACACTGCCTTGCTCCTCCCAGACAGAGTCTTTCTTTTGTTCCTTGGTTGACCCCCTCCTCCTCCTACTTCAGGTATCTGTCCATTGGGGTGTTGACCGTATTTTCCCGTCCCTCTGTCTCTTCCTTTGAGATTTCCATTGTTGTCCCTAATGTAAATTACCCCATCCCCCACATTCCACAGGGCCTGTGTCTTCTAAGCAAACTCTTCTGTTACAACTTTGTCTCAAAATGAAAGGAATACAAACATTTATATAAAACATTACATTAAAACTTACATCTTGTAATATTCCCGCTGGTTGTGTCTTAGAAGATCATCCTACTACTGTGTATCTGTATCAGTTTTAGTTTATATTGCATTTATTCTTATTTCACTAGTTTTAACATCTATTTGAATTTACAACTTCATACAGAACTTCGGGCACTTTGTGTTCTTTTAAATTTGCTCCATTAATAAACTTGATGTCTCTCTTTACAGAGTCTCCACCCCTGAAGCGCAGAAAGAAGTTCAGTAAGTTAATACACTAATAAGACTTACATTTCCAGAGTCAGACCCAACAGACATGTTTAAAGACTTTTATAGACAAGTTTACGCCACAAACCCAGGACGGCACCATTACCATCCAGATATGTATTTTATTTCCACCGGAAGTAAGTTTAGCAGTGTTTGTTAATGCGAACAGACTTCGATTGCTGTTTGTGAGCTATAATGTCCTGGGAACATAGTTTTAGTACTGTGTCTGGGAATGGCATTATTATCCTCCACCCGAATGTGGTGCAGACCTGGGAGGATAGGATGACGTGGCCCAACGTAACATACAGTAAGATTTGTGTGTATTTCATGGACTGTATTGCAATAGAGAGGAAAGCTATGGACAATCTGACAGCCTCTGAGGAGGATCAGTATCTGCATATAAAGCACCAATATATAATAATACATTCTACTCTCTCACACACACACACACACACACACACACACACACACACACAGATAGGGTTGTCAACTCTGTGAGGGAAAATACGGGACACTATGGCAAATCCCATCACATTCACAGACCTCTGATTTTTTTTTTAAATATAATAATCAATGGCAAAATAAGAATTTCTTCTCGTTTAAAGCTCAGCTAAATACTGGACATAAGTTTGTTTTTAATGTGGGATGATTCCGTATTTAAGGGACGTTTGACAACCCTACACAGGCGACCTGTCAATCCAACGAACACATACAGCTCTACTGTCTATGAACATTAGCTTATATGCTAATCAGCTGTTTTAGCAAAACACCAGTGGTAACATTAGTGTATGACAACTTCACAATTAACAGTATTGATTGTTTCATAGCTAAAGCTTTCATTTCATAGCTAAAGTTGCTGAACTTACCATCAGATTAAAGTTTAAGTCGCTTTAGGGAGATAATAGTCAGCTGGGTGAGTCGTAGCCTCTTTGGCTGTGTAAAGCCAGTGTATCCCAAAAATAACTCTTGGAACGGGTTATCATTAGTTGTTCTGGGTGATGGGAACACACAGAAACATTGTGGGGTAGATACTTTAAATTCAATGCCCGTAATTCAGAGGCTTGTGGAAAAATTAAAACACCGGAGGACATGAACATTGGCTCTTTGTGGTTAAAACACTCTCTAACCACTCGTTCAGGTGTTTTCTGCCCATAGCTGCCCATAGGTGTGAATGTGAGAGTTTGTTTATATATGTTCAGCCCTGCGATGCCCTTCAGTGGCAGGGATAGGGTCCATGTGACCCCCATTACCCTAGTGAGGATAATGTGGGTTCAGATAATAAGATGAGATAATGTGTTTAATCAGGGTTCTGGTTGTGGCTCTAATGTACTTGGTTACCAACAACTTTGTAAAGTGGACCGTGCAGGACTGTAACACTGATACTTCTGTCACATGACTCACATCTTGTCCACCTGTCGTACTCCTGTCAAGTTGCTGGTGAGTCTGCGTGTTAATTACTCATTGTCAATGCCTGTCCTGTTGTTTAAGTGACTGTAGCTGAAATTAGATACTACTTATCTGGGCCATGGGCACGGCTATGGTTTAGTTGGTAGAGCTGGTCGTCCAACAACCGAAGGGTTGGTAGTTTGAATTCCACTCTGTCCTAGTCAGTCCGTTGTGTCCTTGGGAAAGACACTTCACCCTCCTTGCCTCCAGTGTCACTCACACTGGTGTGTGAATGTTTGGTGGTGGTCAGAGGGACCGTAGGTGCAAAATGTCTGCCACATGTCTGTCAGTCTGCCCCAGGACAACTGTGGATACATATGTAGTTTACCACCACCAGAGGGAGAATGTGAGAGTGAATGAATAATGGGTCACTAATGTAAAGCACTTTGAGTGGCTAAAAGAAGAGCTATATGAATTAAATTCATTATTATTACTATTCATTACTTTGTTCACACAAAATGTTAGACAGTCAAGTCTCCTTAGTTCTTTCTAAAAGCTCCATAAATGTGACGCACTGAAAAACAGTGAAAAAAGAGGAGCTGATACAGTGAACGATAATGATTAACAACTATTATTGATGTGTTTTTGAACATTAAATAGTATGAAAAATTACATCTGAAATGATGTATTATGACTTCATTTTTACAACCTTGAACATATTTAGCGCAACCTTTTCCTCCATCTCCAATTTGTGCAGTGCAAGTATAATGTGATTTTTTTCTTAACTCTTTCAGCCTTTCAGCGTGTTCTGCTGTCAGTCTGCTCCTGTGCTCCTCAAGGGCAAAAATGGACTGGTTCTGAAATGATTTATATCAGACCCATGTCCGATATCAATATCGGATCATGAAACACTTAAATACAAGTGTTTGACTCTATTTTATCTACTGGCTGTATTTTAGATGAACGTCTTACTACTGTTTATCTGTTTTTATCAGTCTACGTTTGGATATATTTGTATTTTACTAATTTTAGCATGTATTTGTAATTACAACTTTGTACAGCACTTTGCAATATTTTAAATTTACTGCATTAATAAACTTGACCTGTCTGTCTTTACAGATGTTCCACCCCTGCAGCGCAGCAGCAGCTTTGAATGGCTTCCACCTGACCGTAAGTTAATGCTCTAATAAGATTTATTTATTTTTATTTTTTTATTTATTTATTTATTTTATTAAAATTTCCAGGTTCAGACCCAACAGACATGATTAAAGTCTGTATACGTTGAATGATTATTGATCTAGTGCAGATTTACTCCTGATTCTAAACATAAACATATATACATAAACATGAACAGAGCTGAATATAAAGGCAGGATGTAAATGTATGTGGATGATGAGACACATTAGTCTGACCAACAGAAGTCATTATTGACTTTCATCAGTTCATGACACTAAGGCATCAAACAGTTCATGTCATCAGACACAGCTTTGTATCAACTCAAACATCCCTTTAACATCTACTAATCATTCAACATTTATATTATTTGTCATTTCAGTGTCTGAGCTGAGGGTTGTTCTTCTGGGGAACAACTGGTCTGAGAGGAACTCAGTAGGAAACCTGATCCTGGATCAGAATGTTTTTAAAATTGAACCCACTTCCTGTATCAAAATCAGTGGAACAGTAAAAGATAAAGAAGTCATCATCATCAACACCCCAGATCATCTACTGTCTGACATCTCACACCATGAGCAGATAAAGTTCTTAACCGACTGTTCAGTTGCTTCACATCCTGGACCTCATGTGTTCCTGCTGGTTGTACAGCCTGAAGACTTCACTGAAAAACACAAACAGAGAATAGAATCAGTCCTTAAAAGCTTTGGTGATCAGTCATTTGATCAAACACTGGTTCTGATTTCATCAAGAAAACTGAGTCCAAGACTCGGGGAAACACACGGACAACTACAGTTTCTAGGACACATGGAAAAATATACACAACACTCACTTAAAATAGACAGAATCAGAAGATGCAGATACAAACATCTACTGCAGAACCTTCAACATGATGAACTGTTAACACGAATGGGTCAAATAGTGAAAGAGAACAATGGAGAACATCTGAGCTACGAAGAATTTGAAGAAACACCATTTTCTTCAACAGATGATCATGACGACCTCAAACTGAAGCGAGAAGGTTTTGGTCTCCTGGGTGCTGTTAACGATGGTAAGAGGAAAATCATTTGTGATTGGCTCATCTGGACAAAGTCACGATGAGCTATCGCCATTGCGCTTCATCTGTTGTCCGTCGGCATCTGTGGTTGTCCGCAATTCACTACAATCACTTCTCTTCCCTCAATTCACAACGGATTACATAGATCATTAGATAGATCTAAGCATTAGGCACAAAATGTATCACTTTGTTGAAATTTGCCTTTGTAAACAATTTGTTTACAACTTTGTTTATTTCTTCAGTCTTTTTCCAGTGGCGTCTCCTCCCTCAATTGTCAATGGATTTTAATTCAATGTTTTATGATCTATTGAAGGCCTCCCTTTTGTTGATAGCAAGACATCACAGCTGTGAAGTCTGGATAAGCACAGGGCCATTGGAACAATTTTTTATTATGGTCGGGTAATATGTTTTATTATCAACAACTTTATGCCACAACTATTGGATCAATGTCCGTGACATTTTCAGGAAAGGTGATCCAGAATAGAGCACATTACATTTTGGTGAATGTAGGTCAAGGTTACCAAAAATGTGTGTTGATGATAAAAGACGACAAATATAATAGTACTTTATTAATCCAATGGGGACATTACAGTTAACTGTTAGGCATCATGCAGCCGGCCCCTTGGGGGCCGGCTGCATGTGGGGGGCAATCGCAATGCACATTCCATTGTCCACCAGTGAGTTTAAGAAGCCCTCATGGAGTGCACTTGTCCTCGGCTGGTCTCTATCACTGGACTGTTATTCTATCCCCTTGATATTCAAGGTGGTAAATCCACACATTCAATGTGTGAATATGTGTATGTCAAGTTCCTCTTACAGGTGTTTTGTGTTCACGCCGTCAGAAAGCTTCATAGACCACAGGGCCCAAACAGTGATGTTCAAAACTAGGGGGGGGGGTTCTAGGCATGTCCCACCGGCAGGAGGCCTTGAGAATGACCTAGGACATGCTGGAGAGATTGTATGTGGGCTGGCCTGGGAATGCCAACCCACAGTCTGTTGTGGCTGAAAAATGAGAGACACAGAAACTTCAGACCAGTCAGTTATTCCGTTCTTGAGGCGTTGCCTTAAATGTGTCATTCCACTGAAAACCACTTTTCCATGCTCCTTTGGGAATCTGATGGGTTCCCCCAAGTTACCAAGAAATGTTGTGTTTGCTGCGTGGTGTGTCACCTCCACTGGCTGTACTTACCACTCATAGAAAACAACACAGAAACGAGCAACTCAGAAAAAGCCTGTCCTCAATAATGGATGGATTTTGGCGTTACCTACGCGGGGTTAAGCCCATCTCCCATTGCAGCAAATGTGAAGTAGCATTAGCATCTACAAGAGAAGACGGTGACAAAGTAGCTACTGTAGAAACTTGAAAAAAAAATGGCGGAGCAAACTGGTTCATGTTCTCTGTATGGTAAAAATTATGAAGAGAAATTTTTTTAATTTTAGTAATTTAAGGAAGTACTTTTATTTTGAAGTCTGTCAAAATAGAAATACCTTTTAGATTGGGTTGCCCAAAAGCAACTTTAACGTTTTAGATGTGTAGTGTCAGTTCCTTGTTTGTTCTGTCGTTGCATCATGTTTTAGAATAAACTAGTGCAGAGCCTGTAGAAAATGTGAGATTGTTTGCTACTAATATGTTGTGGAAGTGGGTGAAATGAGTTGAAAGGAGCAGAAAGAAAGACTATAATAATTAGTTGGGGCTGTTTTGGAAGTGTGTACTGGAATCTGTGAGTATGATAATGGTGTCAGTTGTTACTGCTGATGGAAGTAGTAAAACAAAGTTTTAGGTGGGGCAGACAGTGTACCCCTGTAGTGGTTTGTGTCATGTTAATGCAGGCGACACCAATCGCAAGATATATTACTAGCAAGATATATTCCAGCTGTGAAGTGAGCCAAGTGCTCATCCGGCACTCAAAGGTCACTGTCTACTTTCAGACTTTAATGCACAAAAAGCAGGAAACTGGGCAATGTGGCTCTGCCGACTAAACTACAGCTAACAACAAACTAACCAAAAATGAAAAGGGCCTAAAAGTGAAGTGATAAATAGTCTGTGAGCCAGAAGGGATAGTCGTTACCGAATAAGTGGCGAAGGTTACCATACCTTTTTTGAAAGCCTGGAATCTCAGCTTTCCAATGATGCATAAGGACCATCTGACAAGAGTAGCTGTTTTGAGTTATTATACAGAATGTAAACTATGGTTGGGAAAATAATGTATATAAATAAGGCAGAACACTGACATAATTGAAAGTATATATTGGGCATATTAAAATATTTTATTCCATTATGTTTAGGATCATTTTAAAGGGGAGACTTTGAGCTTTCATTTAAATCCTTTTGTGAACATTGTGGATAAGTACAGCCAAACCTGGAGCTCTTCAAACTTTTAGTCACACGCATTTTCCTGACATTTCCACCCAAATAATCTTTTGTGTTTTAATCCTGTGGCACCAGGGAGCATCAGAGAAACAAAACCCTAACACAGAAATACTGACATGACCTTAAGCATTCAGAAAATGTATCATTTACCCATATTATCTGATTTAGAGAGAACCATAGGGCTGACCCTAACCTGACTTACGTCATCTGGCTGTGTTTTGCTGTGCTCACACAACCATCTGAGTTGCACGGCGATCTAATCTAGTTCCAAATGAAGGAGCCAATGAGTATCACAGGGTGGGACTACCCGGAAGCGTAGTGGCTGGTGTGACATTAAGCAGAAGTGACAGCAGTGTAGTGTTTTTAGATACACAACAACGTCCGTGTGTCTTCGGTATTCAAATGTCCATATTGACTCAGCTATTTCCAGTGTTTTGTCTACTCTATCACATGTTCATTGCTTAAAAGGTGAACTGAGGATGGCTTTGGAAGCATTTGTTAATGGAAATGATGTTTTCACTCTTCATTTGACCGGGTTTGGCAAGAGTTTGATCTATCAGATGGCTCCACTGGTGGATAAAGAAATAGTATACTAACAGTTATTAAAAACTTTGAGGGACGAGTTTTGAATTTTGGAGTGTATATAGGACAGAGTATTTTTCCATTTGTTTTGTTTGTTTGTGGGTTGTGTGAGTATGCTTGATATTTATGAGTTGGGTCCCCAGACTGCACATCTGGGGGCTTATTGGAGAAAAGTGTAGCACATACAACTTGAGCAATAAACACAATGAATCTGTACAGATTAAGGAGTGGCCTGGAAAGCATATATATGGGAGAACAGAAGGCCACCTGTTGCCACGGCTCACACATGAAGAAAGACTGAGGGCCTTAGGGATGGTGCAGGTGGGCTTGACATACAGTGAAGTGGCAAGACGGGCTGCAGTCAACCCACAATCCGTAATTTCGTGGGTCATCACACCACTACAGGCACCATTGACGACCGACCACACCCAGGTCGTGAGAGAGTCACCACACCTGACCAAGATCGGCATATCTGTCTGCAACACCTGAGGGATCGATTCCGGCCCACCAGCCGCACAGCACGTGAGACACCTGGCAGACACGCCTCCAGGATCAGCAGCCCAACAGTACATCGCTGATTGCAGGCCCGGAGGCCTTTTCCTTATAACTCACGAACAACGTCAGAGGCAGCTGAAGTGGGCTAGACAACATCTCCCGTGGACTCAGTTTTGTCATGGTCATCCAGATGGTCGGGAACGTGTGTGGCGTTGACGAGAAGAACGCTCCGCCCAGTGCTGTGTCCGTGTTGCCAGTGTGATGATGTGGTAAGGAATCTCGGCTAACCATAGAACAGATCTGGTGGTTGTGGAAGGCAACATCACTGCACAGCGCTACATCGACCAGATCCTGCAGCCACATGCCCTCCAGTTCCTACAGCGTCACCAAGACCTGGGGGTGTTCCATCAGGATAACGCCCGTCCACATACCGCACGTGTGACTCAGGCATTCTTGCAGGCACAGGTAGTGAATGCATACCTGCATACTCGCCAGATTTGAACCCGATTGAGCACCTATACGATCAACTTGGTAGGCAAGTGGCCAATCGGGTTTCCCAGCCTCAGAATAGGCAACAACTGATCCAGACACTGCAGGAGGGTTGGCTACAGATCCCCCAGGACAGAATACAGTGCCTAGTGAGGAGCATGCATCAGTGCCTGTATAAACACTAACGGTGGTCACATCCGCTACTGACTTTTGTAAAACTATTTTTTGGCAGTTGCCATGTTTTTGTTTTTTTTATGTTAACAGGAGTCATTTTGGACACTTGTTTTTTAATGTTATTGTTGCTGATATATCATTGTTATTTTCTGTTAATAGAAAATTAGTCTTGCGGCAAGATAATAAAAACTGTTCCACATTATTGTGGTAGCCCCCTGGTTGTGCTGGTAGAGGACCAAGTCAAAGAGGCTGGTGTCGTCGTTTGTCTTTCTTGGGTTTGGTTTTCCCCGTTGAGACGACTCAAAAACACCAGAACCAAATATGAAAGGTTAACAATTTATTATAAAAATATAGACACATGGATTCAAACAATTGAGTAATCAATCATTGAGCTTACAAACCGTCCAAGTCCTCAAAAGTAACTTCAGACAATTGCCTGACCACAGATGAGAGAGAATAGTGAAGAGCAGCAAGAAGCAGAAACCCCCAGCAGCAAGAAGAGAAAAAAGCCCCCACCTCTATCTCTCTCATCCTTTTTATCCTTTCTCTCAGAGAGGTGGACCTTATTCCCTTCAGAACCATTTTTGGCTCTTCACAACAGACCAAATGTTTTAATTCCTACGTCTTCTGCTGGCAGTCTTCACATGAATTCCGGTCATTCTGTTCTCTCTTCTCTGCTGCTTCTCACAGGAATGCTGTGACCTTTCAGGTCAACCCAGTGTACAGACATTCCAACACACAATAATTTGAAAACACTGGAACATCCAGATATTATAATATGATAGATATATATATATATATATATGATATATATATATATATATGATATATATATATATATATATATATATACATATATATATATATATATATATATATATATATATATATATATATATATATATATATATATATATATTAGCTGAGATTACACAGATATATCAATTCCTCATCACTGATGAACTAGGGCTGACAGTAATGGAACTGGGAGGAAGAAATGACAACCACATCTGCAACAGATGTTGGCAGCTAGTGTTCGTAGCCCTGAGTCATGGCTGAAGGATAAATAGGATAAATAGAACCATGCTTTACTACAACTTTTACCAGAAGAACTGAGTGGGCATTATAGTAGACAAGGTTATAAATAAATGTCACATATAAATGGTAAGTTTAAACCCCTTCCGTTGATGTGTATATACCTGATGAAAACTATTTTATCCAGATAAGTGGCTTGACTTCAACCTGAGTGGATGAAGCAGTGCGTCAGTCAAGAGATGGACAGATTTTTAATCTAATCACATCCAAGGATTTTAGATAAGGCCCCTCCTTTGAAAATAGTTCAGTTCCGGAAGCCGGTATTATGAAATATCATCTGGCGATAGTCAGGTTAGGCTGACCTCCCCTGGCTCAAAGATGTCTCTTTTGTGTGAAGTTGTATGATTCTCTTTTCCATGTCAGAGTCTCTGGGGGTTCTTCTGTCCACCCTGAGGGAGCACCTCAATGTTTGCATTCTTCACATAGGCTACATATCTTTTTTTGTTACCCCTACATGTTGTAGGCTGCAAACTGAAATGGTTCAGTACAAACAAGTGAACCCTTAACACCCCAGTCCCTCCAAGATTTTTAAGATTGTTGTGTCCTAAAATGTCTGATGTTGCATGAGCTTTTCCAAAAAATTGCGATGAAAGTTGCTATGCTTTTTAGGCTTTTGTTGCAGGAGGAAATGAAAGTTGTGATAAATAGTTGCGATTTTCCACTTTTGTGATAAAATTAAGCAATATTTAAAATATTTAGTTACTGAAAAATGTATTTAAAGTCATTGTGATATGGTCACCTAAACTACCTTTTACCGAGATGGCAAACAAACAATTACAAGGATTACAAAAATGCAACACATTTTTTTTCCCAAATGCACCTGTTGGTTCAAAGGTTAAATTGCGTATGAACTTACACCACTACATGAATTTGTAAAACATAATATAAATGTCTCAGCCAGTCAAAAAAATAACCCACATTATTACTAGTACTGTGTAGTAAAGGCAGTTTCTATTGACAAAAATAGAACAAAGACACTGAAATATTAACACAACCTTTCACATATGGCAAATAAAATATTACCTGGATGACAAAAATGCTGTAAAAAAGTACCTTTCTAAATGTACCTGTTGGTACTAGTGCATCATTTTAGTCTGCAAATGCGAACTACTGGCCACACACATGTTGCTGTAAGGTAAACGGGAAAAGGTGGAACGAGCAGCTTAAGACGTCGCAAATGACTGGTCACATTTTGTGGGAAAATTGCGGTGATTAGTTTAAATTGCAACATAGTGCTGAATTCATGGGGGTTGCATCACAACATCACGAAATCCTGGAGGGTTTGCATGATATAATATTTTCATTTTATGAAGTCATTTACAACTTTCCACCATGTTTATAGAGTTTAATTGTTATTAACATAGTTAATGATACTTTACATTTTAGTGAAACTCTTCATTATATTTTCTTTGTTTTCACAGAATCTGATCTGAGGATTGTTCTGTTTGGGAAAAATGAAAACCAGAAGAATAAAGTCACCAATTTAATTTTTGGAAAGCAAAGTTCATCTTTCTTAAAATCATTTTCAACCAAAGAGTGTGTGACCACTGATGGAGAGTGGAGAGGAAAACCACTAACAGTGGTGAAAACTCCACACATCCACAGTGTGACGGTGGAATCACTGAGAAAAGTATTGAAGGACATGACACCTGGACCAAATGTTCTTTTACTGTTGGTGAATCCATCAGATTTTACTGAGGAGGACAGTCAAACACTGAGGTTCATCCTGAGTTTGTTTGGTCCAGATGCCTTCAAACACTCCATGGTCGTTTTCACACATGATCAGAGTAAAAACAGTTTCTCTGTCAATGAGCTTCTGAAAGACTGTGGAGGACGACACTACAACATGTCTGTAGAAGACCGCAGTGTTTTAATGAAGAAGATTGAAGAAACTGAAGACAACAGCCTGGTTCCTCTGTCCATAGACATCAAACCACCTTTAAACCTGGTTCTGTGTGGGAACAGAAGATCAGAGAAGACTTCAGTAGCCAGGGCCCTTCTAGGTCTGACTGAGCTTCCTTCAGGTCCTTCACAGTTTGTTAAACATCAGGGGGAGGTCTGTGGACGTCAGGTTTCTGTGGTGGACCTGTCTGTCCTAAATGGAAGACCTCAGAAAGAAGTGATGAAAGACTCACTCCAGTCCATCTCCCTCTGTGAACCTGAGGGAGTCCACGCCTTCATCCTGGTCCTACCAGTACGTCCACTCACCGATGAAGACAAGGCAGAGTTAGAGACCATCTACAACACGTTCAGCTCTCAAATCAGGGACTTCAGTGTGATAGTGTTCACTGTGGAGTCAGATCCTACAGCTCCAGCTGTGGTGAACTTTGTAACAAAGACTAGTGACATCCAGGATCTGTGTCAGAGATATGGAGGAAGATCTGTCATTCTTAATGTCAGAGACAAACAGCAGGTCTGTGAGGTTTTGGACACTGTGGACAAAATGAGAATGTCCAAGGACAAACCATCATACACAGTAGAAACATTTGGACAAGTCCAAATAGAGAAGATCACTGAACTACAGGCTGAAAACGAAGATCTGAAAAACAAACACCAAAACTCCTGTAAGTATTTAACTCATTCACTGCCAGCTATTTTCTGAACAGCCAGCGTCACAGTGCCAGCAGTTTTGGAGAATTTTGAGTGATTTTTCAAGACCCACAGAATATTGAGTTTTATGACTACATAAACAAAGAACACATCAAGAGAAAGTGTAGACTTCTATGAAACAATAAAAACAACACTGAAAACAAGGTGTTTGATAGAAAAACAGCCATTTATTCATAAACATGCCCAAATCAGTGTATTATTTCTCTGTGTGTGATATGCTGTAAAACATTGTCCTGCATGTAACGCCACACGACAGGAAACACACCACATCCTCGTCTCACTGCGAAGGCCCCTGCGTGTGCAGACATGTCACCTCCGTGTTGGCCTGGTCTTCTTGGTGGGCATCAGCATTTCCAGCCTGTGCCTCGCCATGTTGCCATCCAGCCTACTTTCAGGGTGCATGTTGTACATTGCTCTCGGATTGTGGGCCTCGTCTGCCTGGGCTGTTTCCGCCTCCAGCACCCCATGCTGCTTCCCTGACCACATCCTCACGACCCTGCGTGTGAACTCCAAAAGTGACTTACATTCTTGTGGATTTCTGGCCCTATAAAGAACATATGGGTTAAATATGGCAATTTGGAACATGTAAGCCACAAACTTCTTTGACCAGTTTAGGGACCTCCTTATGAAGGGGTAGAAGGCCACATTCTGGTCCAGTTTATTCACACCATTCATGTTGGAGTTGTAGGCGATCACACACGCTGGTTTAAACTGGGTCACTCTATTTCTCTGCCCCCTCTGCCACACATCAACCCCTTCCATTCTGTCTTGGTGGCAGGTTGTCACCATCTTCACGATTCGTTTCTCCTGCCAAGCTACCACCATCATGCACCCATTGTGCCGCACAATTCGTTCCCCTGCCCCCAGGTCAGACTTTTTGATCTCCCTGATCATTACTGGCTCTCCCCTGTTTTTCCTGAGGGTTCCACAAACGTTTGTCTGTGCTTTCAGTAAGCGTTCACACAGGGACACAGAATTATTGTCCATGTAGACAGTATAACCATGACCCTGGAGACGATCAAGCAGAGAGAACACTATCTCTGGCAGAGTACTACCTTCACCGACATAAGGCCGTAAATTGAAACAGTACCCTGTCGCAGAGTCACACAGAATGTATGATTTTATACCATACTTCACCGGCTTTTGTGGGTTATACACTCTGAACGATAGACGTCCCCGCCACTGCATCATGCCCTCATCAATACAAATGTTTTTTCCTGGCTGGTGAAATTCTTAGCATTTCCCAACAAGATAATCTAAGACTGGGCAGACTTTTTAAATTTTATCACCAGTATTTTGTGTGGCATTGTTGTTGAAGTGGAGGAACCACCATATAATTTGAAATCTGTTCCTGGACATTGTCCGGATGAAATATGGTGTTGCATCTATTTCCTCTACACTCCAGTATAAGTCAAGGCTTGGCTTTTTGATGTAGCCAGTGAGGAAACTCAGTGCAAAGAACGTTTTCAGTTTTGGGACTGACACTGGCTTCCACGCACTACCTCTGCTGTGTGGTAGCGCCTCAGGGTTGACTTCAAAGTACTGACGATCATACAAGTTTGTCTGATCGCAAATATGCTGCAGCAGCTCATCTGTCACAAACAGGTCCAGGTAATCGTCCGGTTCATTCTGAGGGCCCGGTGTTGCAGTAAACGCCAACCCCAGGGGTTGCCAGTCGGCTTGAAACCAGCCCTAGTCCTGGTCCTGGCCCCAGCCCTTAGTTGGTACACCTGGAAATGATGTACATACATAAATTAAAAAAAACCCTTTTACCTTTCTTTCTTTGTCTTCCACCAAGAGAGGGCATGGGGGCCCTGCTGGATTCACCACCTTTAACACATAATTACCATAACAATTGACAACAGGTGGAGGAAAATGGTGTTCATGTAACATGGACTGAATGGGGGTTAATTCTTACCTCTGTCATGTCCATTATCGGAGCAATCTGGCTCCCGCTCCGGCGATGAGGCTGTGCTGGGGTCAGACGAACCAGGCGGCAGCCATTTGTCTGAAAAATCCAGGTCTGGTTCACTGGGATCCTCTGAACCGGATTCACCTGGGCCATGCTGGTGTCCTCGGTCCTTCGAGGGCACATGGTGCGCACCACACCTGCTCACTCAACAATTTCTTTGCTGGGTATCTCCATCTTCACTCAAGCTCGCCCTTCTTCCTCTGCCAACACCAGTTGTGCCCCACCCACAAACCGATTCCCATGCCCCCCCCCCCCCCCCTACAGGATTAGGTCGGTATTACACCAAAACTCAATGAGTACAGACCTGATTTTCAGTGGAAGGCGACAGGACCTCCAGGAACCAGGTTTAAAGGCCGGGATGTAATCCACCCAGGAGGCCCAGTTCTGGGGTAAAAAGGCAGGGAATTTGGCCCATGAAACAACATAGAACCAGGGGTCTAAAGGCTGGGCTTTAACCCACCCAGAAGACCCTGTTCTCGGGCAGAGTACTGGGGCATATTACCCCTGGAACCACATAGAATCAGGGCTCAGAAGGCCAGGCTTTAGACCCACCCATAAGGCACCCTGGGGCACGGTAGTGTTGTGGAAGTTTTGTATCACAAAAGGAGAGAAAACTGTTAAAGTAAAAAAACAATTATTTATTGAACAGATGAACAAATTAATTTGGAACTTGCATGCAAGTGAGAACATGTAACAGAACGAGCTGTCGTCAGATGTTCTCCTTTCCCAGACCCTTGTCTGTCCTTGGAGAGAGTGAGAAACTCCCCTGGAGAATACCGTTTACAATAACTCTGAGACAGTCCCACAGACATACATATACAACTCAAAGTTTACAAAAAAGGAATGACACATTCACACAGACAAAGGTAAATTTTCCCATCACAGTAGCTGGGCACGTGGACCCCTGGAACCACATAGAACCAGGGCTCAGAAAGCCGAGCTTTAGACCCACCCATAAGGCCCCGTCCTGGGGCACGGTAGCTGGGCACGTGGACCCTTGGAACCACATATAACCAGGGGTCTAACCCTGGGACCCATACCCGCCAAAGGCTCACTATCCCCGCCCACAATCTAGACACAACCGGCCTCTACAGGACCTCCAGGGACCTACCGCCAGAGCCGGTTCCTGGTACCCCAAACTTAAGCTCCCTCCTAAACACTTTAATCCGGCCCGATAAGACAATTTCTGTTCTACCTTTGGTACTACAAAACCAAAGGTAGAAATATTTTTAAGTCCTGGGTGGACTATAAAACATTCTCCAGACCCTTGGTACTACAAAACCAAAGTGGAAGTTCTTCATGTCTCTCACGACGGTCTGACACACCTGCTGACGTTCCCTTCTGCTCTACGGGAGTGTCTGTCCTCCCTGAGCTCGCCTTAGGCCAATCTGCATTACCGTTTGACACTTGTACGGCGCCAGTCAAACTCCCCACCTGCCAATGTCGGGTCACAACCGGCAGAGCCGGACACATGAAGAGAGAGCACCCCTCGGGACTCACCTCACCAACCAAAGGAACCATAACTGATTTAATGAGCCATTTGTAGTTTCCCTGTACCGGACAATCCGTGGTTTAATCTGTGGGACAAGCATATACTGCTATACCCGCCGCCAGGTTCGGACAGATCCCAGACACTCTCTGGCACTCGCGGATCCCGTTGTAGAACCACTGAGTGAGACAGCACGTCTTCCTGTCTCACATCCTCTCCTGGAGGCCGGAGCTCCTTCCTCCCAGGCTTCCCCTCCTGAATACCTAACATGTACCAGCCCGCAATGTTGAAGGAACCTACCGCCGGACCGACAAAGGGAGGGCATAGGCCCTTCAGAGGTGGGGCTGCGTTTCAATCTGGAGGTTTGGAGGGCAAAA
Source organism: Siphamia tubifer (assembly GCA_020466265.1). NCBI lineage: Eukaryota > Metazoa > Chordata > Actinopteri > Kurtiformes > Apogonidae > Siphamia > Siphamia tubifer. The sequence continues at coordinate 7,117,818 of CM035791.1, forward strand.
ATCCACTAAAGGGATCCAATGTCCCTTTGTCTTTGCCTGGGTAACTCACTCTCTGAAGCTGGCCTCTATTACACTGGAGAACCCCCAGTTAAAACTGTGGTGACTCATAATGGGGACGTACGTGAAAACATACCTCCCAGAAAAGTGCAAAATGCACTATACGGCTGCTGCCCCCGTTCACTTTGAATGGGGAGGCCCTAGAAACTGCCAAAGGGGAAAAGCCGTTTATGTGTGTCAAACTCTGTACTTCGAAAAATTTCCACTTTGGTTTTGTAGTACTTTCAACCCCAGCAACTCCCAATAGGCAAAACACGCTATGTGTGCAAGTGGGACTTTGTCTGTTTTCTGAAAAGGGGTCCCCAGCAACTACCAATGGGCAAAACGCGCTGCGTGTGAAAGTGGAACTTTGTCATTTTTCACAGGGGTCCCGATACCTTTATATTCAGCCCCAGAACAGAGCGTTATGGGTGGATTAAACACCGCGCTTCAGACGCCGGTCCCTGGTCCGTTGAGGGGGGCACATGGTCCATTATTCTGCCCCAGAACAGAGCCTTATGAGCGAGTTAAATTACCTAGGTTTTACACCATGGTTACTGGACTTTTTAGGGTTCCAATCCGCCCAGGAGGATCTGCCCTTGGGTAAAATAGCGGAGCACTTGGAAACCAGTCTCATTTTCAGTGACAGGCTGCGCGAGACCCCTCCCCCGCCCCTCACCCATGATTGACGTATATATACATCGATGGCAGTGAGTGAGTTAATGTGTTTCTAAAATGTTTGATAGAATAGTCTGTGATTCAGCAGTGGTGTCTTTAATAACTGGACCTTTGATCATGTTACAGGTGATGAAGGTAAACAGAGTCAAGATTGTCTGAGGATTGTGTTGATCGGAAAAACCGGCAGTGGAAAGAGCTCCTCAGGAAACACCATCCTGGGAAGAAGAGCGTTTATGGCTGGAACAAGTCGAAAATCAGTCACTAAAGTTTCTCAAAAAGCAGGAGGTCAGGTGGACGGTCGTCCTCTCACTGTCGTCGACACTCCAGGTGTGTTTGATACAGACTTGACCAAGGAGAAGGTTCATGAGGAGATCGTTAAATGCATCAGTTTTTTGGCTCCAGGACCACATGTCTTCCTGTTAGTCTTACAGATTGGCAGATTTACAGAAGAGCAAAACACATTAAAACTCATCAAAGAAGGATTTGGGAAAAATGCAGAAAAGTTCATGATCATCCTTTTGACACGTGGAGATGACCTGGAGGCTCATGGGAAGGCAGTTGATGAATACATAGAAAATGAATGTGATGATTCCTTTAAGAAGCTGCTCTCTGACTGTGGAGAAAGATATCATGTGTTCAATAACAGAGATAAAAACCCCACACAGGTCAATGAGCTGATGAAGAAGATCGACTCCATGGTGAAAGAAAATGGAGGAAGATGCTTCAGTAATGAGATGCTTCAAGAGGCTGAAGCAGCGATAAAGAAAGAGATGGAGAGACTGTTAAAGGAGAAAGAAGAAGAGATGAGGAAACAGAAGGAGGAGCTGGAAAGAAAACATGAGGAGGAAATGATGAAAATGAAAAGACGAATGGAAGAACAAAGAGAAGAAACTGAAAGAGTAAGAAAACAGAAAGAAGAAGAACTGAAAGAAAAGGAGGAAAAGATTAAGAGAGAACGTGAACAAAGGAAGAAAGAACAGGAAGAAAGAGAAGAAGAAGACAGAAGAAAGAAAGAACAAGATGAACGTCAACGACAGGAGTGGAAACAGAAACAACAAGATCTGGAAACAAAGATAAGATCAGAGTCAGAATCTAAAGAAACTATCGATAGAAAACTGGAGGAGAGCAGAGAAGAAATGAGAAAACAACGAGAGGCCTGGGAGAAGAAACAGAGTGACTGGAGGAAAAAACACCATCAAGAAGAAGAAGAAAGACAAAAACAGGAGAAAGTAAAACTGAGAAAGCTTCAAGAACAACAGAAAGAAGAAAATGAAAGAAAAAGAAAACACGATGAACGGATCAGAAAAGAAGAGGAAGAAAAAGGGAGAAAAGAATTAGAGGAAAAATATCAGAGTGAAATGGAAGATCTGAAGAAGAAACATGAGGAGGAGGCCAGAATGAAAGCAGCAGAATTCAACACATTCAAAGAGAAAAACAGAAGTGAATTTGAAACTAAGAAGGAAGAATATGAGAAACAGATAGAGGATAAAGATGAGAAGTATGACCTGTTGAAGAAGCTGTCAGAACACAATGAGAAACAATGGATGAACAAACATCAGAAGGAAATCAATGACTTGGTCAAATGTATGAAGAAGAAGAAAAACAATCTGAAAATAATCAATGACTTACTGAGTAAACAGGAAATAGAAATGGAGAATGTCAAAGACCAGGAGCAAAAAGAAAATGTGCAGAAAAAACATGAAGCAGAAATAAGTGAAATGATAGAAAAACTCCTGAAGGAAGTGGACTAATGATCTAGGTCGACTTACTCATATGAGGAGCTTCTTTAGTTCTTAAAGTTAAGTCCATCCAGAAGTTCATCTAATATTTGTGTTTTTAACTGTCCCTTTAAATACACAGTGGTCGTATTAGTTCATGAATGTACAGACAACCATCACTGAAACCAATCAAACTGACGACCACAGCAACTTCAGACTGAATTCAACACATTTGACGTTTAAAGTTTCAGGACGAGTTTGTTTAAAATACAACAACAATGATCAACAATCGATGCAAACACAACTTTACTTCCATCAGTCCTAACATTGTGTCACTGCAGGTAAAGTGGTGTTAGTGTGGATGACGTTATTCCAGTGGGACCTGTCAGTGGGTGGATAGACCGACACCAAGGGAACATGAAGACCACGAAGACCAGGAGTTAGAAACAGGAAAATGTCCGAGAGGAGGATGTGACAGACTTTGACAAGGGTCAAATCCTGATGTCCAAAGGTCAGAGCATCTCCAGATCTGGGTGTTTATTCCGAGTGTGCAGGTTCTCCTTGTCCCACAGCTGTGACCTGAGGCCTGGACTCCACCAGACCTCTGAAGGTGTGCTATGGTATCTGGACCAAGACATTTGCTGCAGATCAGTGAGGTTCTAGAAGTAGAGGTGGACCACCATGGGTCAGGTTTATTTGTCCAACACGTCCCACAGATGAACAATGGTCCTGACACTGAGATGTCAGATCCTTACGTTGACCAGTTGCTGCTTCAACCACTAAATGTTCCCTTGGTGTCGAATACGCACCATCCATCCATTCTCTTTTCTGGGGCAACAGTCTAATCAGGGATGCTCACACTTCCCTCTTCCCAGACTCCTCCAGCTTTCCCTGAGGTGTTCCCAGGCCAACCAAACTCTAGCGTGTCCTAGGTGTTCCCTGAGCCCTCCTCCTGGTGGGACACACCTCCTCAGGCAACATCCAGGAGTCATCCAAAACAGACGCCTGACCCACCTCAGCTGACTCCTCTGGATGTGGAGGTGCAGCAGCTCTACTCCAAGCTCCTCCCCATATCCCTAAGGGTACACCCTTCTGAGGAAACTCATTTTGGCTGCTTGTATATGCAATCTTGTCCTTTTTAAATACTGTAATATTTTAAAGTGCTATTTTTTTCAGGATTTAGTATTTTCACACTGTACTCTGCAGGTTTCACTCGTACTTCACCGCAGTATTACATTTTTTTAATGCATCTGTACATTCAGGATTCTCCTTCAGTGTTGGGGAGATGATCCACAGAACAGTCAAATGACATGAACATTAACATCACTTCACAAATTATTGACCAGTTTCAATACTGCGTCAATCTGCCCAAATCTTAGAAAAAGTTTTTAATAATACATTGGAATCATTGATTGATAAGCATCATATTCTTTCTGAGTGTCAATATGGCCCAAAGATCTACTTCACTCGCTTTAACTGATACAATTGAGGAAATATTACATTCTTTAGGCAATAAGAAAATATGCTGTTAGGATTTTCATTGATCTCAAAAAAGCATTTGACACTATAGATCACCATATATTCATTTAGAAATGACAGCTATTTGGGATTAGAGGTGTGGCTTCACGGTGGGTGGAGTTATTTGACAAATAGGCAACAGTATCTCAAGTTGGATAAAAAAATGGCTGCATGGTGTCCCACAGGGGTCAGTCTTGAGACCTACATTTTTCATTTTGTATATTGATTTATGTAATGTATCTAAATTGTTGAAGCTTTTGTTGTTTGCAGATGATACAAATATTTTTTATCTGATGCAAACTTGCAGAAACTATTGGACAATGTGTCTTTAGAAATGGGAAAACTGCAATCATGGTTTATAAACAACAAATTATCTTTCAATCTAAATAAGACACATTTAATGATATTTGGAAACTGGAAAATAACTCCTGAAACAAATATTTCAATCGAGAGTTAGTATTGAGAGGGTTAAAGTAACAAAGTTTCTGGGGGTATTGGTAGATGACAAATTAACTTGGAAACCACACATTAATTATGTTTATGGCAAAATAGCTCCAACTATTGGAGTTTTGTCTAAAGCTACACATGTGCTGGATGGAAAACCTCTCCATTTACTGTATTGTTCAATAGTCTCACCCTATTTGACTTATTGTGCTGAGGTCTGGGGGAACAATTATAAAACTGTAATCTGTCCGTTAGTCTGTCTGTAAAAAAGAGCGATCAGGATTAAACATAGTGTGGGCTTTAGGGATCACACACACTCTTTATTTCTACAGTCAAGTGTTAAAACTCCCCGATTTGGTCAAATATTTAACTTTTATTATCATATATAAAGCAAACAACTATCAACTACCTGGAAATATCCAAAAATGGTTCATGCACCAGGAAGGAGGTTATAATTGGAAGGTCAAAGTTCAAACACGGTAAAACTCTTACAACAAGGAAGAGTTTTTGTTTTTCAGTCGGTGGGGTGAGACTATGGAACGACTGAGTGGATGTTCAGACACCAGACGATTTAAAAAGACATACAAAGACATCATTCTGCAACAATATGAGAACTTATAATTAATACATATGATTGATTGTAACAGATACTTTTCATGGAAAATTTGTTTGTTAATGATGTTCTAATATTATATTGTTATATTATATATGTATATATAAAACATTAATATTGTGATGTTTTATAAATGTATATTATCAGATGATCTATTCTTAAATCTAAATATCAGCAAATGGCTCAATTAATTATATTATTATTATTGTGAGTATGTGTATGTATATATATATATATATATATATATATATATATATATATATATATATATATAATATGTGTGTGTGTGTTTGTATATATGTTTATGTAGGTGTATGTAGGCTATGTGTACATATGTATGCATGTGTGTGTATATGTATGTGTATGCTGTTAAATAATGTTATATGATATACATTATTTACTCATATTTACATTACAATGTAATTATGGGTGTATATTATTAGATAATCTATGTTATTATTATTATTATTGTATATATAAACCTTGATATTGTGATGTTATATTCATATTTTATTTTCTTGGTATGTAAAATTAGGTTTGTATGAATGTGTTTGTGCCTGTGAAAAGTGAACTGAATTGATCCAAAGGTGATTTCTTTACAAATTTTTAGGAGAATGGGTGCAATTAAATAAGTTTTGCTTCTTCCGACTAGTTTTCGAACATGCAAACAAAGCCATGTTTTGTTATGTGTTGTTTTTCATGAATATATTTTTATATTAGTTGAGTGCAATCGTTTAAGTTGTTGCATATTCTAAATAAATGAACTATTACTACTATTTAAAATAGAACACATTTACCTTCAAGTTACACTGATTTTACATCCAGAGCGAAGCATCAAATTTAACATATCACCATGGCAACACCATTCGCTGAATACATCAGATGTGTTTAGATGACACTGGCCAAACCTTTAAGTCATTTAGTTTTTTAGCGTCTGGTTTTCAGATGAGTTTTATGAAATGTTCATTTTGTTTCTAATCATTGATTGTTTTTCTACTGTTTTTACTTGTTTCATTTCAGTCAAACACATGTACCTGACCTTTGACCTGCTGTGACACAAGCAGTGAAGTACTGCTGTTTACTACTGTTTTAAGTATTTACACTGTGTTGAACTCAGGTGTAAAGTTATTAGATGGTTGTTTGTGTTCAGTTTAACTCCAGTGTATTTTCTGACTGTTTAGTGTCATATTCATATGATGTATTTACTCTGGAACCTTATTGTACAAATGACCTTGAACCAAACTGTCACAGCCTTTGTTCTTTGTCTTCATGGAAAGGTTCAGTAGAATTCACATGGAACTAATTAAATAACTGTTTTTAGTTAAATCACAGTTCACTGTCATTAAACATTTTGTCATATTTTACTTAACCCTTGTGTAATGTTCATATTGTTGTTACTCAGCCAGTGTTTGTGGGTCTGATGGACCCGTTGCATTTTGTGGCTTTTAATACCTAACAATCAAACACTTCTATGTTAAAATACTGAACAGATGTTTACCTTATCCCAATTACAAGCAGTATAAACAATATCTATGGTTAATATTTTCCCTTTACCATTTTTAGGTCACATTTATAACTTAATATTTAAAACATAATAAAGAAAATCGATTAAAATCAAGATATGAGTGGAAACAAATTTACAAGTGAAGCAAGGTTTTTCAAAACTACTGACTTTTATTTCTTTGAACTTGAAATTTAACCCATTCGGGTGCACAACACAAGCTGACCACATGAACACAGAGTAAACATATCAGTCAAGACAACACATCAGCTCCATTGAACACATGGCCTCTTCCAGTTTCTACATCTCACAGGGATTCTGTGGATTCTCCTTTGGACCTGAAAACTTCAGCAAGGATGAGAACTCCGAAGTAAGCATGTAATTGGGTTTGGTCCATTTCCTCCCACCTTTCTCCAAAAAAGTGTCTTCCTTCTAAATTAGTGAAGTCAAGAATAATTTCCTGGATGGAATCTGGGATGAAAAGCTCAAAAGAAGACTTGATGACCTGTGTGTGAGTAACTGCCATCCATGTTGACCCTGGTTGCATCCTTATCACATTGGCAGTTTTATTCTTGGGTGAGAAGACCATTCAATTTCAGAATTTTTTGACATCCATATTTCCTCACTTGCTCCATCCTGTGTATGTTAATTAACACCTATTTGAACAAGGACATTAACAGAAACATCGACTGCAGGACCCTGTCTCTCTCTCTCTCTCTCTCCTCTCTCTCTCTCTCCTCTCTCTCTCTCTCTCCTCCCTCTCACCCCCCCCCCCCCCGTCTCCCTCTCTCTCTCTCTCTCTCTCCTCCCTCTCTCCCTCTCTCTCTCTCTCCCTCTCTCTCTCCTCCCTCTCTCTCTCTCTCTCCTCCCTCTCTCTCTCTCTCTCCTCTCTCTCCCTCTCTCTCCTCCCTCTCTCTCTCTCCTCCCTCTCTCTCCTCTCTCTCTCTCTCTCTCTCTCCTCCCTCTCCCCCCGTCTCCCTCTCTCTCTCTCTCTCTCTCCTCCCTCTCTCCCTCCCTCTCTCTCTCTCTCTCTCCCTCTCTCTCTCCTCCCTCTCCCTCTGTCTCTCTCTCTCCTCCCTCTCTCTCTCCTCTCTCTCCCTCTCTCTCCTCCCTCTCTCTCCCCCCCCCCCCCTCTCTCTCTCTCTCTCTTTCTCTCCCTCTCTCTCTCTCTCTCCTCCCTCTCTCTCTCTCTCCTGTCTCTCTCTCTCTCTCTCCTCCCCCCCCCTCTCTCTCTCCCTCTCTCTCTCTCTCTCTCTCTCCTCCCTCTCTCTCTCTCTCCCTCTCTCTCCTCCCTCTCTCTCTCTCTCAGAGTAAACACAGTCAGATCTAAACCAGTTGTTGTGGTCTGACAAAACAAAACAGTGACAGACACACATCACGTGTGGGGAAATACTTCACCTTAGATGAAAAAAAACCAGCACTGTCATCTAGAGGCATCCTCTAGCTAACCTGAGTGTGAACACCAGCGCAGACAAGGCACATTAAGACAAGATGCTCTTTTTTCCCAAACATGACGTGGACAGTGTGGTGTTGGTCTTGTCGGCCGCTGCCTAAATTTTTTTGTAGTTAATATAAAAAGTCAGGATGTGTGACAGACGTGTGGACAGTCCAGTTTTCGAGCATATGGTCAGACATATGTTCACCTACTGATGTTTAGTTACATTTAACAGAAAACTCTTTGCTAACGTTAGCCTTTGTTTTGTTGGGGTTAAAATGTTGATGCTTGTGTCTTGTCAGTGGACATTGTTACGTTACAGTGAACTTTAATATAAGTTGCTCATTGCTGGACAGACGTGTGTCCGTGTATATTATGGTATTTGGATTTTCTGTTTATGAATGAGAATTAAAAAACCAAAAATTGATTTTTGTTTTGAAACACAAAAACAAACAATTGAATTATGCCATATTTTCTTTTCATTTTTCTTTTTTTTAATTTCACTTTACAAAAAGAAATTCAAAGTCAACAGAAACGAAAAAATTAACCAAGAACAGTCATTATTCATATTCTCTGTGTCTAACATCTGAACGGAGAGGAGCAAGTCTTTTTCAGAGTGACTTTAAACAGTGATTTTTCTACAAAAACCTTCAAAACAGTAAATTACTGACAGCTTTATAGTCAAACACTTTGATTTATTAATTATTTCAGTTTATTTTCTTTTATTTTGACCTGATGAAGAGTTTATAGACCTGAAACGTTGACAGTTTTCAGTTATTTTTTTGTGTCATTCTTATAATTCTTATATTTAAACTGGCAACCTCCCTAAATTATTTTTGGGGCAAAAGCGTATATTTTAGAACAATTAATATAAAGTAGAGAAAACAATGAGTAACTCGTGAGGATTAAACACAGAAGCTGAGTAATTAAAGATTTGGGTTATTCCATGCTAATGGGTAAAGCAAGTCAGAAAAATAAATGGAACAATTTTCTAAATTCTGTTGTAGCTGTTGTTGTATCTATGACCAAGGCTTCTTGGAATAATATGACAAACATAACTTTCTTAATTGTATGCTCGAAATTTTCAATAACGCGTCGTCACATCCACTCAGTTGCGGACGTTTGGTGGAAAGAATTCTAGACAGAAAATGGAGATAATTTATCACTAAAAATGGCACAAACATAATTAGAAACCATTAATAAACATTACTAATAAGCATTCTTGAAAACTTGACCTGTTTTGTGAAGAGAATTGGCCTAAATAAGTAAAACTCGAAAATCGGTCTCTTTAGAAAATTATAAACTGCCTTTTAGAATTCATACTACCAGAGTCTATATGTCAGGAATCAATGAAAAACTGTTTGTTTTAAAACATTAGATGATTAACTTTATTAAAAAGTTGCAACTACAAAATCATTAAGAAAATAACATCTCAAATGTCAGTTTTAATATAAGGAGTTTGGGTGGTTGTGGACATCAGGTGGACAGAACAGTGGTAAAATGTGGAGCTGGAAAGTTATTTAAAAGTTCATCAATGAAATATGCTTGACATTGTAAATATTTGAGAGTATAGGGGTGAATAAACAATATGTGATGTTGCAAAGTGGTCATTTCATTAAAATTCACGATGTCAATGCAAAAATAGAAGTTGGACGTCAGCTGGTTGTGGACGTCAGGAGGTGGACAGAAAAGTGTCTACTCGTATTTGACAGTGTTCTCAGGTTTAAGTTGTGTATTGTTACTGATGCCAGTCATACATTTATTTTAGCATCCCAAGGACGAATGAATCGAGATGTTATGACCAGATATCAACGCTTAGTTTAGTATATACTGGCCGGGTCGCGCCCGTCAGTTTGTCGGACGGACATGCTAACGTCCGCTACCGTGATTTTGGCAGCACGTTTTGTTTTTCTCTGTTTAGTTAAAATCACATTAAAAAATATATTTGCATAGTTTAAGATGACAAAGTTATTGAGAAAACTTAAAAACACGGATTTATTTGCCTAGAACATGTTTATTTTGTCAAAAATACACGATTATGGATTTTTGCTAAATTTTGACTATTTTCTGTCCACCAATAAAAATGTTATTTATTAATTATTTCCAAACGACTGAATATTAGCCTTTGAAATTGTCTTTAGTGTCAGTTTGTAATCTATTGATTTTGAAATGACAGAAAATAAGTGGTTGGTAGATTTTATTATGAAAAATTTCAATGGAATTTAGTCTTTTTGACTCATTAACGTGGAATGACCCATTTATAGAAAATGTGTTTGGACTATGAACAGAAATAGAAAAACCAAGAACAGTCAAATAAGATGTTTTACATTTAATAAACCAACAGACTCAAATTATCAATCAGAATCATATAAAGTACTTTATAGGTTTTATTTTATATTTTATATGAATAATACATTAGTCCAATTCATGATGGAGATTTTAATCTATAATCTTTCAATTCTTTATGGAGTAAAATACAATTTGCTGAATGAATATTAAAATAAAATATATTTTCTCATTAAATGTGACAACATGGAAACATATATGTTTAAAATAAAACACCTTTTTGAGGAAAATGAACCATTAAATGTGTTTATTGTCAAATATAAAATCCAAAGACTGTGATGAACAGGTTTGTTTCTCATCATTTGTAGAATAAGACTTTGGGAGCAAATACATCACATGTGAATATAATGAAAAACATGACATTAAAAAGTCAGGAAATAAATTGGAGTTACACCTGAACAAAGACAATAAACAAATAAACAATAAGAAACAACAGTGAACACAAGTACTACTATTACAGCAAGTGAAAAAGTATTTTGTATATATTTTACTGAAATAAATCAACAGAAAACAATAGATTATAAAAGAAAACTTCCACCTTTTCAAATAAAACATCATATGAAAACAACACTGTCCCAAAAATAGTGACTATATAGTGGTGAAAATAATATTTTTACGTATGTGGTCAAATGACCTGATGTAAATGTAATCAATTTAGTATAAATGTGGTTCAGGTCCAGCCAATAGGAGACAAATCCTGAACCTAAAAGAAAAAAACAAATGAATTAAAATGAACAAACTGTGTAAAGTTGAAGCCAGTGACTTTAACTAAAGACCAGTTCTGCTGAAACCAGACTGAAGGAACTGCATTTAATAATATATGACACTTTTATAGAGCTTTTTGGACACTCAAAGACACTTCAAAAACAAATTAAAATGACAATAAAATCCTCCATATTTTAATTTTGAAGTTTCCAAACTTTTTTTTCTATTTTATTGAGAATAAACAGTTTTTCTTCTATGTAAATATTAAATAGTGAGTTAAGTTTTTATTCACTTTTCAGGGTTCTCACCAGGAATTTTATACAGTGTAACGTCAATCATGTGATGAACATAATCATGTCTAAGAACACTAATGTCACTGAAACTATATCCACTGATTTGATTAAAACTCTTTGTGATGCTGGTGTTTACAGATGTATTTTTAAAGACGTAACAGCAGTGGGACGTGTGACGTGTTCACTGAAGCAGAACTGTCCCAGGTTTAAGACAATGATCCAACATAATATGTCTTTTTATTTGTCATCAAACAGGAAGTTGTGTTTTATTGGCTAACAATGCTTCAAACTTTCAGAACTTAAATATGTCAGAGGAGCCTCCTGCTGAAACACCTTGAGTTAGTCAGTAATTCACAACATCAGTGTCAATATTTCTATCATTAAAATATACAGAGAAGTTCAACTCTATCTTCAGAAGACATTACTGTAAAAATAAATTGAATGAACATCATGGAGATGAAAAAAAAACACACAGCTGCTTTTACGCAATAGATTTGTGAAGTGAAAACAGTGTTTCTGACATGAAGTTTCAGTTTTAATATTTCAGTTCTGACATACGTCACACACTCAGGTTTCAGTGACTTTTTGTTTGTACATTTATATTGAATAGATTCTCAGGTTCTATTCACACATGGTACAGTTGAACCTGTAGAAATTCACTACATGTCTGGTTTTTATGTGAGAAAAATAACATCCGTCTCCACGTTAATGTGAACTTTGATGCACACTGTCCAGTTACAGGAGATCAGCACCTCTAAGTCTGAGGCCATGGTCCTCAGACGGAAAAAGGAGTGCCCTCTCTGGGGTGGGGGGAAGGTACCTTGGGATCTTATTCACGGGTGATGGAAGGATGGAGCGGGAGGTCGACAGGCGGATTAATGCAGCATCTGCAGTAATGCGGGTGTTAAACCGATCCATTGTGGTGAAGAAGGAGCTAAGCCAGAAGGAGAAGCTCTCAATTTAACAGTCGATCTACGTTCCGACCCTCACCTATGGTCATGAGCTTTGGGTCATGACCGAAAGAATGAGGTCACAGGTACAAGCGGCCGAAATGAGTTTCCTTCGCAGGGTGGCTTAGTCTCAAAGACAGGGTGAGAAGCTCGGACATCCGGGAGGGGCTCAGATTAGAGTCGCTGCTCCTCCATGTCTAGAGGAGCCAGTTGAGGTGACTCGGGCACCTCGTGAGGATACCTCCTGAACGCCTCCCTGGGGAGGTGTTCCGGGCATGTCCATCCGGGAGGAGACCTCGGGGTCGACCCAGGACACGCTGGAGGGATTATATCTCTCGGCTGGCCTGGGGACGCCTCGGGATTCCCTTGGAGGAGCTGGCTGAGGTAGCTGGGGTGATTAAATACATGGTCTACTAATTAACTCACTTTTAAGTGAGTTAATAAGTGAACCATGTTTTATTTTTTGCTAAAACACACACCATCAGTGCTGCTCAGTGACATTTGTGGGCAGATATAAAGCTCCTTCAAAATAAAACAAACTGGCTGTGAATCAATCATGGCTCCATGAAGCTGCTTTTATTTTTCCTTTCGACTTTACCTGTGCCCGCACCCCTGAATTAAATTTTTTACCCATCCCTGCAGGTTTTTTGGTTCACCCCATTGGATGTCCAGGACCAGGTCCAGGACTGTGTGGTGTTGTGTTCAGTGTACTTATGAACAGTGGGAGGAGACAGTCTCTAAACCACTGATTCTCAAACCCAGTCTTTGTGGCCCAGTGTCCTGCAGGTTTTAAATATTTCTTTCTTCCATCACACCTGGAAGCCATTACATCATTATCAGGCTTCTGCAGAACTGATGATGAACTGATCATCAACTGAACCAGAGGTGATGGAAAAAAGAAACTGGATTTGAGAACCACTGCTCTAAACAGATATTAAACAGTCCGTAACAGACAGACCAGTGAACCTACCAGTAGGTTCTATGTCAAACCTTGGTAGATTATCCTCACTATGGTAAATGGCGGAATCTTTTCAGTTAATGTGTGAGAGAGAGAGAGAGAGAGAGGGGGGGGGGGGGGTATTAAAAGGGGAGCAAGTGATGACTGGGATGAACAGCTGAAGTTGTGTGGGGAAAAGACATCTGAAAACTGTAGTAAACATCACTCAAAACTGATTAAATCTGTAAAATTTGTCAGCTTTTTTTGTGTCTGCACAGTTCAGGCAAATCTTTTAAGCCACTTACACACACACACACAGATATATATATATATATATATATATATATATATATATATATATCTGTGTGTGTGTGTTTGTTTTTTAAAGAATTGAACAAGCGTGCTGTTCCTTCGGGAGTTGTTCTATCAGTTCATTGATTTCTGTTTCATGTTTTTTCTGCATATTTTCATTTTCTTCCTGATCTTTGACATTCTTCATTTCTATTTCCTGTTTATTCAGTAATTCATTTATTTTTTTCAGATTATTTTTGTTGTTCATTATACATTTGACCAAGTCTTTGATTTCCTTCTGATGTTTGTTCATCCATTGTTTTTCTCTGTGTTCTGACAGGGCCTTTAACAAGTCGAATTTCTCATCTTTATCTGTCATTTGTTTCTCATATTTTTCCTCCTTCTTTTCAAATTCTCCTCTGAGTTTTTCATTGAACTCATTGAATTCTTCTGCTTTCTTTCTGGCCTCCTCCTTATGTTTCTTCTCCAGATCGTCCATTTTTTTCTCCAGTTCTTTTCTCAGTTGTTCTTCATTTTCTTTTCTGATCTGTTCATCTTCTCTTCTTTTTCTTTCATATTCTTTTCTCTCTTGTTCATATTGTTCTTGAAGCTTTCTAAGTTTTTCATCTTCGTCTCTTTTTCTTTCTTCATCCTCTTCTTGTCGTTTCTTCCATTCTCGTCTTCTTTCTTCCTCCCAGGCCTCTCGTTGTTTTCTCATTTCTTCTCTGCACTCCTCCAGTTTTCTATCGATAGTTTCTTTAGATTCTGACTCTGATCTTATCTTTGTTTCCAGATCTTGTTGTTTCTGTTTCCACTCCTGTCGTTGACGTTCATCTTGTTCTTTCTTTCTTTTGTCTTCTTCTTCTCTTTCCTCCTTTTCTTTCTTCCTTTGTTCATGTTCTCTTTTCATATTTTCCTCCATTTCTTTCAGTTCTTCTTCTCTCTGTTTTCTTACTCTTTCAGTTTCTTCTCTTTGTTCTTCCATTCGTCTTTTCATTTCCATCATTTCCTCCTCATGTTTTCTTTCCAGCTCCTCCTTTTGTTTCCTCATCTCTTCTTCTTTCTCCTTTAACAGTCTCTCCATCTCTTTCTTTATCGCTGCTTCAGCCTCTTGAAGCATCTCATTACTGAAGCATCTTCCTCCATTTTCTTTCACCATGGAGTCGATCTTCTTCATCAGCTCATTGACCTGTGTGGGGTTTTTATCTCTGTTATTGAACACATGGTATCTTCCTCCACAGTCAGAGAGCAGCTTCTTAAAGGAATCATCACATTTGTCTCTTATGTATTCATCAATCGATATTCTATGAGCCTCCAGGTTGTCTCCATGTGTCAAAAGGATGATGATGAACTTTTCAGCGTTCTTCCCAAATCCTTCTTTGATTAGTTTTACTGTCTCTTTTTCTTCTGGTGTAAATCTGTTGATCTGTAAGACCAACAGGAAGACATGTGGTCCTGGAGCCAAAAGACTGATGCATTTCACCATCTCCTCAAGAACCTGTTCATTGGTCAAGTTTGTATCGAACAGACCTGGAGTGTCGACTAAAGCGACAGGACGACCGTGCACGTGATCTGGTACTTTCTGACAAACTTTAGTGACTGATGTTTGACTAAAGTCAGTTTTAAACTCTTCTTTTCCTAGGATGGTGTTTCCTGAGGAGCTCTTTCCACTGCCAGTTTTTCCAAGCAACACAATCCTCAGACAATCTTGACTCTGTTTACCTTCATCACCTGTAACATGATCAAAGGTCCAGTTATTAAAGACACCACTGCTGAATCACAGACTATTGTTCTAGGGTTGGGTATCAAAAAGTTTTCACTCAATATGATTACTCAGTACTTTCAAAATAGTAGTGGTTCCTAAATTGTATTTAAATCACTATTTTAAAAAGAAAAACAAATACAACTATAGTCAACAACTGACCTAACCAGTCTGCCTGACAAACACACAACTGTGAGATCACATCTCTGCTACAACTTATTAACCTCGCAAATGTCATGTCACTACTTACTTACCAATATTTCTGGTCAACTTTGCAATGATCATATGGATCTGGAGCATGAACGCAGAAGACATGAGATCTGTCCCATCGAGTGAGCCGTTGCTAGAAGATATGGAGGTCATCTTACAGTAGAGGCATCTCAGTTGGTGGGGACACCAACTGAGTGCTGTGAGTAAGGCAAGAAACTTGTCTGTTGCTGGGAGGAAGGGTCCTGGTCAGCTGAAGTTGACCTAGGCCCAGTAATGTGACCAGGACCGCCGACAGTGGGGGTTAGCCAAGGCTAACCCCAAAGACAGAGCTTCGTGGAAAACTAAGTTGAGGGCTGCCAAACGTGCAGCAACCTGGATTCTCACTGCACGGTTAAATCTAAAATAACCACTTAGCCAGATAGGTCATTCCCATGCTGTGTGTTAAGTTATGTATAGCTCTGACTGCGCATGTGCGGGATGTCATTGTCATATCGTGATATTTCCATCCTGGCGGTTTTTTGGTGAAAAGTGCCATTCTTGTAAACATAATAAACGAGCAACATAGCTCAAGTCGTTGTCCTAAAAGTGTCTCGTTATTAAGTCAACATTGGTAGCAGAGGATGGCTGCTGCTGGAAGTTACAAGACTCCGCCACCTTTTGATGAGAAGAAGCCATACGAAACATGGAAAAATAAGATAGAAATATGGAAAAGAGTCACAGACCTGGAGCCAAAGAAACAAGCGTTAGCTGTTACCCTCTCGCTAACCGGGAAGGCGAGGGACAGTGCGCTGGAGATCGCCGCAGATGGCCTGAATGCAGACACCGGTATGGAAACGTTAATGACAAAGCTAGACTCAGTATTTTTAAAAGAAGAAAGAGATTGCCAGTACGAAGCGTACACAGAGTTTGATCGTATTGCCCGAGTGAGTGGCATGTCTATGGCAGACTACATTGTTGAATTTGAACGGAGCTATAATAAAATCAAATCATTCAAAATGGAGCTTCCAGATGCTGTGCTAGCTTTTAAACTTTTAGAAACAGCTGGCCTAAATGTCAAAGACAAGCAGCTTGCACTTACTGCATGTGCCAACGTAACTTTTACTGACATGAAGTCAGCTTTGAAAAGGATTTTTGGAGAGGTCACTTCGCCACGAGAGGGCAGCAGTGTGCAACAAATGAATGGGGAAGGAGAGTGTGCGTATTTCACGAGGTTTACGGCCAAAAGAGAACCTAAATCATACAGTTCACCCTCTCCCACAAAAGCCACAAACCCCATGGATAAACGTGGGAGGAGAACACGATGTGCAATATGTCAAAGCACATATCACTGGGTAAAGGACTGTCCACACAAAAGTGAAAATGTAAAACTGACAAAGGATGAGGCAAAAAGTGAATATGAAGAATGTAATATCACTTTATTATCAAATGAAACATTGTCACATGCTGAAATCTTCATGGTCGAGGCACTTGGGTCTGCAGTGATTGATACAGCCTGTACAAGAACAGTTTGTGGAGAAAGGTGACTTGAAGACTATACAAATGGACTTTCACCACTGAGTTACTTGATGTCGTGGGAGAAAAAAGTGCTAGACCATTTAGATTTGGGGATGGCAAAGTGGTTCATTCTACAGCTAAAGTGGTCCTACCAGCAAAGATAGGAAAAACTCTATGCAAAATTGAAACAGAGGTTGTCCCAGCAAATATTCCCATGCTTTTAAGCAAAACGTCATTGAAGAAAGAAAGTGCAGTGTTGGACATTGCAAATGACAAAGCAATGATGTTCAAACAACGTGTTAAGCTTGAATTAACATCGTCGGGGCATTATTGTGTAAACCTAAGAAATGGCAACAAAGACAAAATGGGAACTAATGAGACACAAAATGAAGAAGAAATACTCATTGTTAAAGAAAACATGAACACTAAAGAAAAAGAAAAAATCTTGCTTAAACTACACCGACAATTTGGACATGCTTCAGCAGAAAGGCTACTAAAGCTATTGAACAGCTCCGGAACTCATGACAAAGAAAGCATTTCAATTCTGCACAACATTGTGAAGCACTGTGAAATATGCAGCAGATACAGCAGGCCAAAGCACAAACCAATTGTAGGTCTACCTATGGCTTCCACGTACAATGAAACTGTGGCTATTGACTTACATGAACTTGAACCAAATGTGTGGTATTTACATGCTATTGACCAGTTCACTCGATTCAGTGCAGGGAGTATTGTGACCACAAAGAAAGCCAAAGAAATTGTGAAACAGTTCATGCACTGCTGGATAAGTGTTCACGGGCCTCCTCACCGGTTATTTAGTGATAATGGAGGGGAGTTCAATAACGAAAAGATGAAAGACATGGCTGAAAAGTTTAATATTGAAATTAAAACTACAGCTGCTTACAGCCCATGGAGTAATGGACTTTTGGAGAGACACAATCAGACCCTCACTGAAATGTTACTTAAAGTAAAAAAGGATAATGGTTGTGATTGGAAAACCGCACTGGATTGGGCCCTAATGGCCAAGAACTCGATGCACAATGTCCATGGCTACAGCTGGTGTTTGGGCAAAATCCAAACTTACCATCAGTTCTTACTGATAAGCCACCAGCTCTGGAAAACACAGTCGGCTCATGGATTGGTCAGCATATCACAACTCTACATGCAATGAGAAAAGCATATACAGAGGCCGATTGCTCTGAGAGGATCAGAAGAGCCATTCGAAAACAACTGTGACCTTTTGACGAGAAATATAACACAGGAGACAAAGTCTACTATAAGAGGGTAGACTGTAATGAATGGAAAGGGCCAGGAGTTGTGATAGGTCAAGATGGTGTTGTTGTCTTTGTACGACATGGAGGAGCTTATGTGCGAGTACATCAGTCCAGGCTAAGAAAAGTGGACGTTCCACCAACCAAAGAGGAAGAAGTTGAAAGCAAACAAAATATGGACACTGAAAAAGAAATGACAGTAACACCAGCAGCAGAGCTCAACAGAGCAGAAAGTGATGACGAGGACGACACAAACCGAAATAAACAGCGAGAAGATGGCACTGAAGTCTCTAATGCAGCAGCACCTACAGTTGAAGGCCTTAAGCTTAAGTATTATTAAAAATACTTAACCGAGCGGGAAAAGCGACAGGAAAAAACAAAGACTGGTACAACCTGGAATCTTGGTGTTATGGACTGTGTTCAAGTAAGGCTTCCAGACTGAGAGGAGAGAGACACTAGCACTGAGGACGATGTGTTAGTAGTGCAGGAGGACATCTTTTTGCCAGCCAAGGAAATTGAGCTTGAGAACTGGAAGAAGAACAATGTTTTTGATGAAGTCACAGATCATGGACAGAAATGCATCTCAACAAGGTGGGTGTGTACATTAAAAAAAAAAGATGCCAGAGTCAAGCCAAAGGCTAGACTAGTTGCTAGAGGTTTTGAGGAGTTAAATACAAAAGATCTTCCCAAAGACTCTCCTACGTGTGCTACAGAATCTTTGAAAATGATTCTGGCTGTAATATGTCAAAACAAGTGGGAACTTAACTCTATTGACATCAAAGCTGCCTTTTTACAAGGCAAACCACTTACTCGAGACATATACATTCGTCCACCTCTGGAGGCACAGAGTAGGGGTAAGGTGTGGAAATTGAACAAGTGTGTTTACGGTCTGACAGATGCCTCTTTGTATTGGTACAATAAAGTGAGAGATACAATGGAGAAGTTAGGAGCTACTGTGTCAAAAGTAGACCCAGCTGTGTTTTACTGGTTAGATCAGAGCGGCAGCGTTACGGGGATTCTTGCTTCTCATGTCGATGACTTGATTTGGGGTGGCTCAGATGCATTTTCCTCACAGGTCATTCCTCAACTAAAAGCTGCTTTTCAGATTGGAAGGGAAGAGAACAGTAACTTTATTTATATAGGAATGGAAGTACATTCAGTGCAGGATGAAATACAGGTACAACAAAGCACATACGTTAAAAATCTTCAGAGTATTCCTATAGAGCCTACAAGAGCAACTCAACGTGATGCGCCTCTAACTGACAGTGAAGTTGACATGTTAAAGTCAAAGATAGGACAGATACTATGGGTAGCAAGGCAGAGTAGACCAGACATGATGTGTGACATTTCTATGTTAGCGTCTGAAACAAAAAAGGCTACCATCCAAACCTTACATAATGTGAACAAAGTCATCAGAAAACTTAAATCAGAGAATGTCAGACTACGGTTTCAGCACCTAGGAAATGACAGTAATCTCAAAATGGTAGTTTTCAGTGATTCTTCAATGGGCAACCTCCCTGATGGTGGTACACAGGGTGGCCATTTCATCATGCTAATGGGAGATGAAGGAAAATTTTCTCCTATTTCCTGGCAGTCCAAATGCATCAGAAGAGTTGTGAGGAATACACTAGCTGGTGAAACATTAGCACTTGCAGATGGGATTGATAGTGCAGTTTTTCTTGCAACATTGTATTCAGAAATCACAAAAGGCAAATGCTCGTGCACAGCTTTACCCATTGTTTGTGTAGCAGACAATCATTCTCTTTTAGATGCAGTCAAATCTACAAAGTCAGTTACTGAGAAAAGACTGTGCCTTGAAATCAGCAGTATGAAAGAGCTAATACAGTCTGGAACTATACAGCAGATTGTCTGGTCTGCTACCAAAGAGCAACTTTCCAACTTTAACCAAAAAAGGGGCACCTGCGCTTGGTCTTCTGAAAGCCTTAAGTGAAGGAGTTTGTACATTTAAATTCTAAATGTGTGTCACGTTGTGTACATATGAAAATTTGATTGTTTAATGTTTAATTGTTTTAAAATGTTCTTTATTTTTCCAATATGTTTGGTGAAACACATTTTTTTAAAAAAAGAGGGGAGTTTGTTAAGTTATGTATAGCTCCGACTGCGCATGTGTGGGATGTCATTGTCATATCGTGATATTTCCATTCTGGCGGTTTTTTGGTGAAAAGTGCCATTCTTGTAAACATAATAAACAAGCAATATTGCTCAAGTCGTTGTCCTAAAAGTGTCTCATTATTAAGTCAACACTGTGTATTACTATTTGTGACCCACCACCACGAAACCAGGCATAAGTGTCTGGAAATCAAAACTGAGTTATCTGTGTATCTTGGTAGAGTGGAAACTAAGGTTTAAGATGGTGAAAAAATTATGTTTCTATCATAAGTATAACCAAAGTTATGGTAATTTTAATATCCACATTTGGACCTATTTTGCAATTTTCATATTTTTAGATATTGTCCGTTAAAGTTTTGGACTGTTTTGGGGTAGGAAGTCCTTAGCAACGCATAATAATTCGTATCCGATTGACAAAAAATATTCACAGATGTTAAAGGACACTCTGATGGACATGTCACAGAAGTTTTATATATTGTAATAATAGGACAGAATTGCAACGTATTATAATCATTTGGCTTACACCATTGGACAGAACATTTAATATAAGCTTTTTCCTCGCACCGAACACTTGGATGTTTACGCACGGAACGGAGATCGGTTTGTTCGGCGAAAAGAGGTGGAAGTCGTCTTTGTCTTTGCTCAGCAATCCCTGAACTTTTGTCGCCGCTTAAATAATTGACTCAATAAACACCTTTATTGATTGAATTTCAATGTAATGACCACAGGAACTGAAAATAGAGGTGTTAAGGTACCGTTTTTTGATAAGGTGTAAACACAAATAAGAAATCACCTTCCAGCCTAAATTTGGCTGTAGCTCTGAACGGCTCAGCGCGACTTATGCCTGGTTTCGTGGTGGCAGGTCACATTTCTGATGTGTTATTAGCATAGTGCTAGGACTAACTTAGC
The DNA here is from genome assembly GCA_020466265.1 of Siphamia tubifer. Lineage (NCBI taxonomy): Eukaryota > Metazoa > Chordata > Actinopteri > Kurtiformes > Apogonidae > Siphamia > Siphamia tubifer. Next base: position 7,139,059 of record CM035791.1, read on the forward strand.
TCATCACACAGGTTTTCAAACATGGCACATGCTTTTGCTTTAAGGTAAAGACTGTGTGTCACCAAGTGCTTCATTAAATTAGACGTATTCCCTCCGTTGCATGTAAATGTCTTTACATATGGAAGAATCTGGATCTTTTCTTATTGAAATGTAACCACACTTTTGACTTTGTCTCCCTTGACATCTTGACACTGCTGTCTGTCTGCAGCTGCTGGCTGTGCATGCGGACAGAGGGTGTTTGTGTGGTACCGAAATAAAGTACCAAAATCCACAGTAGATTTCGGTCTGGTAACTACCTGATTGCCTTGGTTTCATACCTATACTGAGTTTTGGTACCCAACCCTAGGTTGTTGTATCAAACATTTAGGAAACACATTTAAATACTTACAGGAGTTTTGTTTTTTGTTTTTCAGATCTTCATTTTCAGCCTGTAGTTCAGTGATCTTCTTTATTTGGACTTGTCCAAATGTTTCTACTGTGTAGGACGGTTTGTCCTTGGACATTCTCATTTTGTCCACAGTGTCCAACACCTCACAGACCTGCTGTTTGTCTCTGACATTAAGAATGACAGATCTTCCTCCATATCTCTGACACAGATCCTGGATGTCACTAGTCTTTGTTACAAAGTCCACCACAGCTGGAGCTGTAGGATCTGACTCCACAGTGAACACAATCACACTGAAGTCCCTGATTCGAGAGCTGAATGTGTTGTAGATGGTCTCTAACTCTGCCTTGTCTTCATCGGTGAGTGAACCTACTGGTAGGACCAGGATGAAGGCGTGGACTCCCTTAGGTTCACAGAGGGAGATGGACTGGAGTGAGTCTTTCATCACTTCTTCCTGAGGTCTTCCATTTAGGACAGGAAGGTCCACCACAGACACCTGACGTCCACAGACCTCCCCCTGATGTTTAACAAACTGTGAAGAACCTGAAGGAAGTTCAGTCAGACCTAGAAGGGCCCTGGCTACTGAAGTCTTCTCTGATCTTCTGTTCCCACACAGAACCAGGTTTAAAGGTGGTTTGATGTTTATGGACAGAGGAACCAGGCTGTTGTCTTTAGTTTCTTCAATCTTCTCCATTAAAACACTGCGGTCTTCTACAGACATGTTGTAGTGTCGTCTTCCACAGTCTTTCAGGAGCTCATTGACAGAGAAACTGTTTTTACTCTGATCATGTGTGAAAACGACCATGGAGTGTTTGAAGGCATCTAGACCAAACAAACTCAGGATGGACCTCAGTGTTTGACTGTCCTCCTCAGTGAAATCTGACGGCTTCACCAACAGCAGAAGAACATTTGGTCCAGGTGTCGTGTCCTTCAATACTTTTCTCAGTGATTCCACCATCACACTGTGGATGTTTGGAGTTTTCACCACTGTTAGTGGTTTTCCTCTCCACTCTCCATCAGTGGTCACACACTCTTTGGATTCAAATGGTTTTAAGGAATAAAAAATGTGCTTCCCAAGGATTAAATTAATAACTTTATTCTTCTTGTCTTCACTTTTCCCAAACAGAACAATCCTCAGATCAGAATCTGTGAAAACAATGTAAAGTGTAAAGTATCATTAATGACATTAATAACAGTTAAACTGTATAAATATGGAAAAAAGCTTTAGTTGATTTAACAAAGTCAAAGTTATATCTCAAGGTTTCCATTAAATGTTTTTCTGATGTAGTTGAGGTCGATGGCACTGCATCAACACTTCCTCCTTCAAACTTTGATCTAATATTATATTTGTATTGAATTATATAAAAAAACTACATTGAATTTATCCAGACAAGTCAAACACATTCTTATTTACAATGACGGCCTGTCAAGAGACCGAAGTCACTTTAGGGGAAGGGTAGAGGGCTGCAAAGTAAAAACATAAAATGTTTACATAAAATAATAATAATAATAATAATAATAATAATAATATTTGTATAGCGCTTTTCATGGCACTCAAAGATGCTTTACCTGCAGTAAAAATAGAACAATAACAACAACAATAAAAACAAATAATAGAAAACAGAGCAATCACAAATTAAAACAGAATCAAAGTAATCAAACATTAAAAGCAATCTTGAATGAATTAGTTTCTAAAAGGGATTTGAAGGTGTCGATTTCCGAACAGTGACAGATGGTTGGAGGGAGGGAGTTCCAGAGGTTTGGGGAAACTACAGAAAAGCCTCTGTCCCCCCAGGTTTGGTGCTTGGTTTTGGGCGGCGGGGTGAGGAAGTGGGCAGAAGAGGATTGGAGGCTGCGGGAGGGTACATGAGGCGTTAGGAGGTCAGTGAGGTAGGGGAGTGCCTGGTAATGGAGGGCTTTATAGGTGAGGAGGAGGATCTTAAATGTGATTCTATGTTGAGGAGGTGAGAAGACAAGCTGCAGAGTTCTGGATGAGCTGGAGTTTATTGAGGTGTTTGGAGGGTAAACCATAGAGAAGGCTATTGCAGTAATCTAGTCATGAATAAGTGTTTCTGCGGTGAAGAGGGAGAGAGATGGACGGATGCAGGCTTCGTGAGGTGAAGAAAATATGTTTTGGTGACCTGTTTGATGTGATATGTGAAACTGAGGGTGGTGTCGATTATGATGCCAAGGTTGCGAGTGTGGAGAGAGGGAGTTAGGGAAGTGTTGTCAATGGAGACACATATGGGGGGGGTGGATTGGGTGAGGGATCAGGGGCCAATGATTAGGAGGTTGGATTTGTCACTTTTGACTTTGATTTAGTTGGCTTGCATCCAGGTTTTTATTTCAGAGAGGCAGTTGGAGAGGGCGGAGGAAGTGATTGTTTTGGAGGAAATGTAGAGTTAGACGTCATCGGCATAACAATGGAATTGTAGACTGTGGCATTGGATTATATTGCCAAGGGGGAGGATGTAGATTATGAAAAGTAGGGGACCAAGCACTGAACCTTGGGGGACACCTTGGGACAGGGGGGCAGTGGAGGAGGACTGGTTGGTAATGTGTATGACAGTTGGTGAGGTAGGAAGTAAACCAGGTCAGTGCTTTGCCAGTGATATTGATTGTTTATTCGAGACGAGAAAGGAAGATGGAATGGTGGATGGTGTTGAAGGCAGCAGTGAAGTTCAGGAGGATAAGGATGTTGATGTTGATGTTGGCCAGAGTCAGCAGAGAGGAGGAGGTCATTTGTAATTTTGAGAAGGCCTGTTTCAGTTCTGTGTTTGGGGCAAAAACCAGACTGGAATATTTCATAGATATTGTTGGAGGGGAGGTGGGCTTGGTTCAAGAATTTTGGAGAGAAATGGGAGAATATAGGGCGAAAGCTGGATGGGATGTTAGGATCAAGTCCAGGTTTCTTCAGAATGGGGGTAATCGCAGCTAATTTGAGGGTGCCTGGGACTGATCCAGCGCAGAGGGAGGTGTTGATGATGGTTGTGATGAGCGGGGAAAGGATAGGGAGGCAGGTTTTAATGAATTTGGAAGGATGGGGTCCAGGGTGCAGGTTGGTGTGTTCATGCTGTTCATGCGATCGGGGCGGAGTGGTGAGGTGGCCTTCTGTGCAGGTGTAGAGGAGCTGGCATTATGATGAAATGAAGTGGCAGCTGGTCCAGTGGTGTACCTGCGCAATGCTTCCCTCAGCAGTTTCTTACAGAGAGATGAGGATGATGTTAAGGATGTTGGGTGATGTGCAGTCCACTATCCATTGTAGCTCCAAGCCCCGCTAGCCGCCCACGGGAAGGGCACTTCAATTTCAATACAGGTATCGGGTGGAGTGTGGGACCGACCCCAGACCAGTGGGGAGGATGCCTGGTCCACAGTCTGGGGGGCCGTGGGAATCCTTGTGGCACACAGGAGCTGGACCCACCGGACCTCGCCGGGCAGTCCGGCAGGAACCATGGGAACTCCGGTTGCTGAGATGGAGGAGGAGACCGCATCAGCAATATCACCGCTGGACACATTGCAGCCCGGAGAGGTGGTCGGTCAAGATCTGAGAGGACCTCGAAGCGGTTGGAGAGAGCAAGATGAACTGCAGAGTTGTTGCTGTTGTCATTCTTCTTCTTACCCCGGACCACGACCTTAGTCCAGAGCGGTTGTCTGTTGGGCGTAGAACTGGAGGTGGGCTGCGGGCTTGTGTGGTCCCAGATGACCGTGTCCTGGAGTGCTGCTTTAAGAGACGTGATACAGAGTGATTGTTCATGTGCAACGTCCATACAGGTGGACAGCACTTCAGATTTTGACCTCACCTCTTCCATGAGTTGGTTGATGTCTATCTTGAGGTGATTGAGCTTAGCTTGTTTGCTAAGCTCAACGTTATTGTCTTCCTTGGTTTGATGTTCCCGGTGAACCGGGTGATTAGCCATGTTAAGTCACTTGCATTTGCCTCAGGCCTGAGTTTTGTTTTGCAAACTCCAGAGAAACGTATATCTGTAGGGTCCAGGGAAAACTAATTCAGGAAGGAATGATGAACAATCCTCCTGATGATGGATAGTCATTAGAGAAGGAATCTTTCTTTGTCAGGTTAAAAGCCCATATTTAAAAAGTTGGGAGTAGGTTTAGACGGTGGTTTTGACCAAAAATGATGGTTAAAAACACACAACAAACACTTCTGGATGAACCAGTAGCATAAATAACAGCAGGCAGCATACATTTTACAAAGCACCACAACATACAGCATGCAGTATTAAGAGAAGTAGTCACCATGGACCATGATACCCTGGAACCCAAAACCACTGTGAGGAATCTAGTGTTAGTTTCAACCAGGATCTATCGGTTAACCCACCTATAAAAGAGATTTCCAGAAGCGCCTTTTTCCATCTGCATATTGTTCCTAAAATTAAGCCTATTCTAATGCAGAAGGATGCAGAAAATTCATCCATACTATTATTACATCCAGACTAGATTACTGTAATTACCTTCTCTCAGTACATGGGCAGCAGCATTCATGCTGAAGGGTCATTAAGGAGTTTTTAGGAGATTCTAACTAGAACTAGTATCACAGACCATATTTCTCCCATGTTGGCTTCTCTGCACTGGCTTCCTGTAAAAGCTAGGATTGACTTTAAAGTGATACTCCAGAATACTCCAAGTGTAGGAAATATGTAGAGATTTTTTTTTACATTTCATGCAGTCTTTGTTTGACCAGAGGTGGCTGTTGCTAGGCTAGCAAAAGTGAATTTCCTTTATGGTAGCCGGCCACTAAAACAGCCATACCCAATCCTCAAAGCACCCAAAGCAAATCAGTTATAATGCCAGGCTGTCGATGTAAATGTTGGTGGTGATAGAAAGATGTTTGAAATGAAACTGACCTTGCATTACATGAGTTGTCACATGTTCAGGGACTAATTTCTCAGCATCTGTGGAATTTTACTTTACTGTCGTCAGTAAATCAAGAGACGTACGTAGCTAACGTAGCTTACGCGGATTACGCAGCTAATGCTACCTTTGGAATAGCAGATTAAAAACCAATGATGTGGTGACATGATAAATCAGTGGGCATATACCAATTGCAACAATAAAAACCATAGAAGAGAACAGAAAAATTTTCACCAGGGGTTTGACGAGATCTTGAGGGATATGATGTCACAAGATGTAATTTGGCCAGATTTTTCATCACGTTACAATTCTGTCTTGTGTGCTGCATGTGCTGTCGTTCATTGTAAAAACTCAAGAGAACACCTGAACAAGTGGTTAGAGAGTGTTTTGACCACAAACCTGCCATGAAGAGGCAATGTTCATGCCTTCCATGTATCCGGGATCACCATAGGCTAAAGTTCATAGACAGTAGAGCTAACGTTACATTATTGCTTGTATGTGTATGTTGGGTTGATAGATAGTCTACAGTGCTCTGTGTGTAGGGTTATCAAACGTCCCTTGAAATTTGCTTTCAGATACACAAACCGACCGTGATTGTATGACATAACTCGGGATTTTACTTTTGGTTCAAACCACTCATCGAAATTCACTGGAAACTATTCAAATAGTATTCAAAAATCGAACGTTTCCACGACCCTCAACTTCTACAGTCAAGCGCTAGATTTGATTTTGTCCATTCATATAATTTGCAATTTAGATATCTTAAAATCTAGTCTCGATCTTGTGAACCCAATCTCGCATTTCGTCTCATCTCTTGAGCCAACTGTGTCTCGTCACACCCCTAGGTTTCACAATTTTCCACTGAAAGATTGGGAATGAACGAAACTCTGGCTCTGAGCTTCAGGATTGGAAAAGGACATACCAATGGAGACGATATGTAACCAGATGATCTGTGGTGATCATTTCAGTCCAAATTACCTCATAAAGTTAGCAAAAAAACTACCCTGAAAACATCTGCGGAGCCATCCTTCTTCCCAGCTGTACCAACATTCTTCTGTCCTGGCTTTCTGTAGCAGCTTCACCAGTGGCTGCTTCTAAAGACACGCTCTCTCATTCGACCCTTTGTAAATCCATCTCTCTCAATTCTTTGTCTATATTCTCTGGCTCATACAGGTATGGTTTGTTGGAAAAATGCAATTGCTCCTACTCATCATCAAAACAATTGGGTTTAGCAAACATTGCTGTACTTTGACCAAGTTCTGTGTGTTCACATAGCTGTGGCAGTTGTGCATACAAACTATTAAAATACGTAGAGCCGGTAAGAATATTGCTAGGTGATATCAATCTGCAGCAGGCAAGCTTTCAATCAGGAAGTATGGATTGCTGTTAGGTATAAAACAAATGCAAGATTGGTTTAAATCCTAAATCACTGTAGCAACACAGTGCTATATTTATATATTATTATATTTATATATATTTACATCAACCTGACATGATAACTGATTTGCGTTCAGTGCTTTGAGGATTGTGTATGGCTGTTTTAGTGGCCAGTCACCACAAAGGACATTTACCTTCACTAGCCTAGCAACAGCCACCTCTGATTTTACAAAGACAGCATGAAAACTAAAAGAAAATTCTCTACACATTTCCGGCACTCTGGCTGACTCAAAAAATAGGTCTGATGTAAACATTCCAGATGATCACTTTAAAATACTCCTCCTTATTTACCAAGTCCTTCATGACCAGGCACACGTTAAAGCTTTTAGTTCCATTAGGCCCATCTAGAGCACTACGCTTTCAACACACAGATGCAGTGGTAGTCCCAAGAATGACAGAGCCTTCAACTATCAAGTTGATTGTGGAACCACCTCCCTGTCTCAGTCCAGGAGGGCAAAAACCCTCTGTATGCTTAAGAGTAGGTTCAAAGCTTTACTTTTTCATGAATCCTATACAGTCATACTGTTACTTACGAAAGACCCAGCTAACAAAAAATATTTACCTCAATTTTTCGTCTCTGAATACAAAAGAAAATTCTATTTATGAAAGGAAACTGAAACCCCGAGACATAAACACAGTACATTACTATACATAACTACGTAATGTAAATAAATACATCATGTACATACTCCCATTGACTATGAGGGAGCTACCCATGATGCTTTTCAAGACTCTTTGACCCTCATTCAAAGAGTCATGCTGTGGCTCCCAGTAACACAGACACTTTAACAGTAATGTCTCCACCTAGAGCAGTGTTTTTAGTATCAAAACTTCAGCCGAACGGTGCAAGAAGAGTATATGATCAGCAGACTATCGTCAGCTTAAGAAAAATTGGTAAAACCTTGGATTCTGGAAGCCCGGAGACACAAACCGTTCTACATAATGACGTCCTAAGGTCTCCTCTGCCTCCTCTCTGTCCTCTTCTGTGCTCCTCATCCTCTCTGTCTTCCTCTCTCCTTTGTCTTTTATTTATGCCCCAGTTCGTACGTGTCAATGACTTGACTTCCCTGGGGTCTCTGTGCTCTATGGCCTCACAGGTTTTCCCACGATCATCATAGCTTTTCCCTGGATTTTTTCTCAGCCTCCTGCTGTGCTTGTACGTCTTACTTCTCCATGTAGTTGTCGTGGTGTTTGTTCTAAGGGTCGACCAATACATCGGGCCAATATATCGGGCTGATATTTGAGTTTTTTTAAGTGTATCGGCGGATTCACATGTTGTTTTGCCGATCCGGCATCATTCACAGACAGACACACAGCGCTGTGTTGCCGTTAATGCTGTCGTGCCAACAGCTGTCTGGAAGTTAGCATCAAAATGCTGGACACTTTAGTTAAAACTCAAACACCATTCTTTAATAAATGTAGTCGTCATACACCGTTAGAAAGCTGAGAATATCCCGAGTCATTTAGTCATGAATCAAACGGGTGCTCACAGACAAAACCGTAACAGCTGTTAGCTCCGTTAGCCTCGCTAGCTGAGAGGATAAGATAAATGGTAAATGGACTGCATTTATATAGCGCTTTTCCACCTTCATGGTGCTCAAAGCACTTTACATTAGCCTCTCATTCACCCATTCACACACCAGTAGGTTTCTAAGGTCTACAGTAAGTCCTACTGGGGGCCTAAGTCAGGGTTCAGTGTCTTGCCCAAGGACACTTCGACATGTGGACAGCCAGAGCCGGGACTCGAACCGCCAACCTCTCGGTCATTGGGCGACCCACTCCACCAACTGAACCACAGCCACCCAGATGTCAACTTACAATCAAAGTTTTCCCATTTTCCACCAAGACCCTCTGATGACTGGACTTTTTTTGTTCAGCTCACCAAGTATCCATGGTTATGATGTGTGAAGTCTGTTTTCTTCTAAACCACATACTTTACTCACAATGTTGTTTGTTGGTCAGTGTAGATGTGTGGTTGTTGATTGTCTACATCTGTCCCCTTTCACTGGGGTCCCTACTGTAGTAGGACTCCATCAGTACTATGTTCTCCACCTGCTTCCATTTGTCCATTTCACATCAGGACGTCCTGGTTCCCAAACACCTGACACTGACCTTGTTGACCCCAGTGACATCTGAGTCCATATGACTGTATTTCTAATATAAACTGTATATATACATGAATACAGCTGTAGAACTGAGTATATGTCAGAGTTAACGGTGCTCAGTCTGGACACGACAAACAGTACAAGGATGATTTTACTCACTGTGAGATGAAGACTTTGTCCCAAAGACACCGAGGACATTTTTTACCGCAGTCAACCCTATAAGAAAATAACATTATTAACACCAGCAGAATTATACAATAAATCACAGCTGTTTCTCCACTTACCAGCATCTTTAACAGCACCAATGAGACCAAAACCTTTTTGGATCAGTGTGAGGTCATTGTTCTCTTTCACTATTTGACCCAGTCGTGTTAACAGTTCATCATGTTGAAGGTTCTCCAGTTGTAGATGTCTGTATCTGCATCTTCTGATCATGTCTTTTACAGCTGGACATTGTTCATATGTTTCTGTTCCTGGACTTTGTTTTGTTGGTGAAATCAGAACCAGTGTTTGATTAAATGACTTGACGTTGAAGTTTTCCAGGACTGATTCTATTCTCTGTTTGTGTTTTTCAGTGAAGTCTTCAGGCTGTAGAACCAGCAGGAACACATGAGGTCCAGAAAGTGAAGCATCTGAACAGTTTTTTATGAACTGCATCTGCTCATGGTGTGAGATGTCAGACAGTAGATGATCTGGGGTGTTGATGACGATGACTTCTTTATCTTTTACTGTTCCACTGATTTTCATACAGGAAGTGGGTTCAATGTTAAAGAGATTCTGATCCAGGATCAGGTTTCCTACTGAATTCTTCTCAGACCAGTTGTTCCCTAGAAGAACAACCCTCAGCTCACACACTGAAATGACAAATAATATAAATGTTGATGATTAGTAGATAAGAACTGCAGATGAATATTAGCACTGATGCTAACTCTGGCATATTTACATGCATTGTCCTGCTTAAATAAAGATACAAGTAAGTTAAAGTGTGTGTTTGAGTTTATTCAAAGCCTTGTCTGATGAGTTGAACGGTTTGATGCCTCAGTCAGTGTGTTTACATGCACTGAGAGAAATTCAAAGTATCACCTTAGTCTGGATAATACCCACCCTGATTGACAGCTTTGCCCACCCAATCACAAGCTCAGAAACAGAATTCTAGACTGATTTTCGTTGCCTCATCAAACTGAAATGTCGATCAATATTCTTAATATAGTTATTTATTTATAAATGTCAATGGAAATAAATTATGTATATTTAATTATTTGTGTTTATTAAAAAAAAAAAAATCTGTTTCAATTCCAGAAATGCTATTACGTTGTTGTTATACGTCCCTTTTATACTCTTAGAATAACTTGTTTACACTACGAACCCATTCAATCAGCTGAACAGACAGCATCCAAACAGGACATTCTGGGTTGTTTTTTTAAAATTATTATTTCACTTTTAATTTCTCAAAAACCAATTGGTTTAGTTTTTATGTTGAACAGCGACTTAATCAGAGTGTCATTAGCATTTTAGTATGTTCATAATGTTTTTATCTATAATCTTAATCAAGTTTACAAAATGGAGCAAAAGTGTCATGTCCTGTACCTTGTAGTTTCTGTTTTCTTCTCTGTCTGTGTGTCTTTTCTGCTCTGTGTGTCTGCTCTATGTTCTCCCTGTGTTTCACCTCTCACCTCATTCTGTTTTCCCCTCTTGATTAGATTATGCGACTCACCTGATGGACCCAGGTGTGTCCATCAGGTGAGGAGCATATAAGACCGCACTCTGGTCTGAAACCTCTGCCAGATTATCATGACCAGTCCTCTGATTCTCCAGCAATTCTGTATTTCCTGTATTCCGTGTACCAGTCCCGTTTCTGTCCGACCTCCGTTTTCTGCCTGTTATCCCTGTCTGTTTTTGAACCTGGTCCGGAACCTGTTAAGCCTTTCGCCGCCTGCCCTGACCCTGGAACGTACTCTGACCCTGATACCTGCCGCCTGCCCCAACCCCGGACCGTGCCCCGACTACGAGCCCCGCCGCCAGCCCCGCCGCCAGCCCCGACCTTGGACCGGATCCGACCTGAAACCAGTCTCACCCTCAGAACAGAGGAGAACATCCGTGCCCGGCTTGGATAAGTACAGCCCAGCGCTGAGACTTTAAAGGGGACCTGTCCTCGCTTATTTGTATTGTGATATTATTCTGTGTGAGAATAAATAGTTGTTTGGACTTTTACGCACACCTCCTGTTTTGCGCTTGGGTTCTCCGTGGTCTGTTACAAAAAGATGTTAACATCTTCTGGAAGGTTCTTTTGGATAAATGATTTATTCTTTTTCATCAGGAAATTATCTGGTTGCATTTTTAATAAACTTGCAAATTACTCTCAAACATCAGTGAAAGGAATTGTAATAAAATCAAGATTGTGATTTGATTTGATTTTGAAATCATGGTAAGGTGTCTTACTAGCATGACAACGTACTCATACACCACATACTACATTCACATCCTGAATGTATAGATCCTGAATCCTCCTAGAATCAGGAACAAACTTTCAGTAGCTTAATAATAATTCAATTTATAAGTCTGGAACCTGGACATATCAGTCTTATTAAAGTATTTACTTACTGTTGGGTGGAAGCCATTCATAGCTGATGCTGCGATTCCGAGGTTGATCATCTGTAAAGACAGACAAGAGGTTTACTCAGATATTTGTGTATTTGTTCTGACAGGACAGTCTGTCTGCAGACGTCCACTGTGGAGACACTTCCTGTGTATGATGAAGATCAGATCAGATCCCTTCACTGAATAATTACTGTACAGAAGACGAGGTTTCAGGTTCTTGAACTGTTATGAGTACCTTCTCATTTATTCCACAACCATGTCAGAAGAGTCACATTATTGACCTGAATCCAATAAAAGAAAGGACTAAAACTGGGTTCAAAACTGTCCAACACTTTAAAACCTGAAGAATAACGGTGAAATAATAATAAAAATGAATAAGTGAAATTACTGAATTGAAATAAGTCTATTACAGATGTTGAAGCTATGTTTATGTTCTGTTCATTTTCAGCATCTGTCCATAAATGAATCTGTTCAGTTGTAGTTTGCTTTTTTATCCAGTAGGTGGACTGTGAGGTCAGATGTAGAGTTAAGTAGGAGTCACAGATGGATATAGACAAGTTCACGAAACTTTTTTAACATTATAAAAGGCTACATAACTCTATAATTGGATTATTCTTCTGCCTCTTTTCTTTGCTGTGAAACTGTGCAGGTTAGAGCTTGGAAGATCTTTTAATCCTGATAAATTCTGCTCCTTTACCTGGATGTTTACTGCAGACGAGGCTAACACTAGGCTAAGCTAACACTAGGCTAAGCTAACACTAGGCTAAGCTAACACTAGGCTAAGCTAACACTAGGCTAAGCTAACACTAGGCTAAGCTAACACTAGGCTAAGCTAACACTAGGCTAAGCTAACACCAGGCTAAGCTAACTGGCTACATCTTTCTGACGCTGTGCTTTGCCGTTTACTTGAAAAGGACCCGACTTGAGGAAAAAACTGTAAAATTCACTAAAGTAAATCCCAGAGCTGACTGTACTACTATGTCCCAGCTTTAGTCTGTTTGTTTCAGGTAGAGATTAGAATATAAGACTGTAAATAACAGACATGACAGACTGATGCAACCGAGTAAAACAGCTGGAGTGAAATAAATCAATATTAGTCCAACATCAACATAGACGAAAACAAAGTTACATTTACCCATAATTTTTTAAAATACGTTTTAGTTATTTTTGTAGGAACAATAAAGTTTTACTCAGTTATATTTTCCTTTTAATTGGAGCTTTTATTTATTTCAGTTAATGAAAATGATTTAATGATTTCCTTCATTTTCGCTAACCTTGATTGTCACTAATAATGTGTTTGTTTTTTCCAATGCTTGAGGACTTTTGACAAATTACAAGACTCTATGATACATTACTGTTTAGAATTAGAACACAGACTGGATCTGTTGGTGGGATGATATTTTTTTCTAGTTACATGTCAAATTAAGAACGAGGGGAATTTGGGTTTTAATTTATGATTTCTGCCCATATATCAGTTTTAATATGTGTTGTATGGAGTATAGTAGCAACAGGGGTGACTTTATTTTTACGAGATAAAAAAAAAAGATCCGGGGCTTTTGGCGTGAGGTCCGGGGTTTAAGTCCCCTCTCTCCGCCGATGGTGAGGAACCAGGGGGTTAGTGTTGCGCGGGCTACCCACTGGCCAGCGGATATCCGCGGGTGACCCGCGAGTCGGGCGGGCTGCGTCGCAGTATTAATACATATTGCGGATGCGGGTGGGGCGGGTCAGGGACAATCAATACCCGCTGAAGTGTGTGTGTGTGTGTGTGTGCGTGCTCGGCTCGCGCATATGCAAGCCCGTCAGTTCCTGTTTTGAATGCTTTTTTATCCCAACTTTTTGTTATTTGTTATTAGCGCCAAATCTCCCTGAACACTCAGAGATAAGAGTGAAAATGTGGGACTTGATCAGGGAGAAGATTAAAACAGGCGATACGAAGGTTGTACGGAAACGTTGTATGTGTTCGCTTTATAGAGTGATGATGTGGGTGGAGTCTATTTTATGTGCTGGAGTGCATATTGAGACGTTAGAAAGGAGGCAAAAATTATGCTTCATGACTTTTAACATTAGAAGCGCAAGGTAAAGATGCTGCGAATGTACTATGTGAGTTTAGAGGCAAATTTAAGCTCACGGGTTGATAGCGGGCGGGCTGGGTTTATCCATACGTGACATCATGCGGGTTGGGCGGGGCGGGCCTAGCCACGTCTTGGGTTTGGGCGGGGCGGGTTTCTGTAAAACCCCCTAACCGCGCATCACTACAGGGGGTGCTGAAGCACCCCTAAAAATAGCCTAAACTCGCCCCCGTGGTAAATCAAAAGATTGATATACAGCAAAAGATGTGTTTATAAAAACATTTATAGTTTTAACAGTCATTAACAGATTCACTCATATCCATTTACATTTTGATGTATTGAAGATTATAATCTCAATTGTTGCCTTTAAACTTTAGTTTCTACCACTGGGGGAATTTTTGTCATGTTGTTTTGTCAATCTCTAGGAAATTAGAAAAGAAAAATAAAATCAAACATGCTTTAAGTTAAAACATCAGAAACATTCAGAACACTTTTCTCATCAATACAAGTATTAAACACTGGACTTGTATTCCCTGTGCTTCAGATAATGTCAAATAAATAAAACAGACCCATCAATCACAGTGCTTTAAATTAGCACGTCAAAAAGGCAACTCACAAACAGAAACAGTAAAGTTAGAAATTAAAAAATTTGATTAATGTGATTAAAAAAAACACATCAATTATAACTACAATTAATTAACCTTAATTAATGCATTAATTTGATACCCCTATTAAATATATTTTCCCTTTCATCAGAAAAAACTGTATTAAATACTAGTTTTGGATTCTAACAGTGGTGGGTCGTCAGGATCAGCAAGGTCTTCTCTGCCTAAACATGCTCAGAAAAGTAAATGTGTTATTATTTTCATAAATATGTAAACTAAATGATTGTCTATTCTTCATGTCATATTATTTCCACTTAGTCAAGTGGCTTCCAATGGTGTTTTTTATGGTAACCAATTATATTTCAGCTAGCTTGTGTTGTCAGGTAAATGACATTTGTTTGAAACCTTCACCACAGACATAGCAGGTTCCTCTGCACTGGAAGTGAATGGGAACAGTCAGGTTACAGTAGCCAATCAGATCTAGATTCTGCGAACCAAAGCAAGCTAAAGCTCTTACGTTAAACATGACATGTACGTGTTCAGTGATTGGATTAGCACTTGCTAGCACATGACAAGCTGCAATCTGGAGAATATCTAAACGAACTGAACATGGAAATTCCAGAGGCAGCTGTATTTGAACCCATAATGGACGAAGGATCAAAAATCTGAGTGAGAGTTTGGGACAACTTTACACACTGGTCTGTTTGACTGTTACTGTTTTGACTGTTCTGTCCAACGGTCATTTTCAGAGTTAAAGCGTTTACAAATTTATGCCAGAAACACGACCAGACAGAAACATCTTTAGCATTAGCCTCCATGTCCATAGAAAAGGAAGTGACTGATGGAGCTGAAACACACAGATAAACTTTACAACAGCCACTGAAGTGTTCTAGAGAAAAGAAAGGAGGTTTGACTTTATTTTTAAATAAACACATACTGTGGAGAACTATGTTGGTGAGTAAATGTATTTTATTTTGAATTTCTTCTTGTCATTGCAACATTTTCAGTGATTTGTTGTTGTATATCCTATTGTCAAAAACGTAAATGATCTCTTAACTTTATTTTCATAGAATAGTTTGTTTTGTTGTTCTTTCTTCTATGAAACTGCGACATTGTGTAATTTATTAGACAGACTTGTTTAAGATCACACAACATCATTTTGGTGACATTTTGTTTAGTGTCTTTAATTAAATCATATTTTTATTTTTGACAATATCTGTAATTAGTTTCCTGATCTTAATTGTGAATTCATACTTGATGGTTTTAAATGCTCCTGAAATAAAGTGCTGCTTGTCTAGTCTATACTGAGGTGAAGTTAATATATGAGGGTCACTGAAGGACTAATGTTGAAATGCACGACCCACCACTGGATGCTAATTATTTTTCCTATTCCTAGAATCATGGAATCATTATTAATGTTGGTTACTTAGCATGTCTGTTCTACTGCAGGAACAGACATGTCAGCTGAGAGGTTATTTATCTGAAAATAACAGAGGAATTTATCAAGAAGGAAAATAAAGAAAGGACTGAAGTGGATCAGAGGATCTAGAACCCAGGGTTCCCCACAGGTCAACGCACTAGTTACCAGTAAAAGTCAATGAATGAACCATGGAAATGCTGGTGTTGGAATAAAGTACAGCTGCATTTGTCCACATTTATGGACTTATTTAGTCCATTGTTCAGATTGGATTTGTCAGGTCTAGAACTGGAAACAGAATAAATGAACTTCATCCATTTAAACTTGTGTAGACTCACCAGAGGCTGTGGCCATGATCCAACTCTTCCAGTTCAGACAGATTCAGCTGCAGCAGCATCTGATGGAACCAACACAGAACATGTCATCATCCATCATCATCCAACCACACCACTAATATTCAAGGAGAAGCAGAAACAGTTGAACATCAACTGTGTGGATCATTCATTACTGTTCATAAAGTATCAGAGTTGCCCTGATGGGGACTTCAACCACTGTTATTCTCTTTATTACACTCACTATGGCCAGTGTTCTTGGGGGCGGGGCCAAGTGTTGTCTGGTTTTTTGCTCTCACTTGTATTCACTGGTGACTGTGGGTCAATCTGTCCAGGGACAATGTTCCTGAACCTGAGTCTGTGATTGGTCACCACCACTGACCAATCAGAATCAACAGGGTTAAAGCTGTAAATAACTGAATATTTTATAAACCTTTCAGCCTCTTCACACTGAACTTTAGACCAGTTATCAGTAGTTTTATAAACGGATAGAGGCATCCATATCATTAACCTTGAACACATCTATATTTGATAAACATTTATTATGTTGTACTTTCCTTCTGTTTTTCCAACAACAAAATCTAATACCATATCTGACACAAAACCAAATAAAAACAATCGCAGGAGTTTCTGATATCACTCAAAAATATGAACACTTTCCATTTTGTGGCTGTGAATGACTAGTGGTACTTTTTTTCGTGCTTAAATAAATATCCTTGGAAAAAAACCTTTTACTTTTTTATAATTGAGAAGTTGTACTTTTACTTAAATATAGCAGTTGAATCAGTACTTCTACTTTTACCAGAGTATGTTTTCAAACCAGTATCTGTACTTCTACTTAAGTACAGAATGTGTGTACTTTGACCACCTCTCACCACAGTTTTCTATACCTTTCCTTTCATTTTAGCTGAAACTCTATCACACCTGACACTTTTCTCCACCTGCACACCCTACTTCACCTTTTTTTCACACTCAACTCCTCTGGACTGTTGACGTGAAGTATTTAAAATCCTTCTTTATCTTTTATCCTTGTAACCTGACTCTTCCAATGGACTCCCTCTCATTCACACACATATATTCCGTCTTGATGCGGCTCACCTTCATTCCTTTCCTTTCCAGGACAAACATCCACCACTCTATCTTCTCCTCCACCTGTTCCCAGCTCTCACTACAGATCGTCTGCAAACATCATAGTCCATGGAGAGTCCGGTCTAACCTGATCTGTCAGCCTGTCCATCACCATAACCAACAGGACGGGGCTCACACCTGATCCCTGATGCACTCCCACCTCCACCTTGAACTCCTCTGTCACACCTCCATCACATCTCACCACTGTCTTACAGTCCTCATACATGGTCCTCCATTACTTTAACATACGCTGCCCGTCCAAAACAAAAGACACACATGCAATATTTCACCGCATCACCTTCAGTTTTGATTCCAGGAGACTGACCCTCAATGTAACTAAGCTAATAGTTCAGATCCTCCATGGGTAAATACTTTAGTGGATAATAATGTTTCAGCTGGAACAATGTATTTAATTTAACATATGCAGTAAGTGTCCTCTCATGTCTATAATGTTTAACAGATTGGACACCACCAGGATCAATCAGGGTCATCAGGCTTGTGACAAAATACTTAAGGGACCATGAGACATCAATATCACACAGAAAGTAGCCTCCAAAACTCTAATTTGGGGTGATGAAGACTTGATGCAGCGGTGTGATCATCATCATCATCATCATCATCATCATCATCATCATCATCATCATCATCATCATCATCAGCATCATCATCATCATCATCATCATCAATAAGCAAAAATTAATGCAACTGTGGATGAAAAAAAATACAATACATTTTATTGTGACACTACATAAACATCATGTGGCAAAAAAGTGAACGTAAATGTCTCCTGTAATCAAAATCAAAGGTGGTGCAGTGAAACACCTCATGTGCTACTTTTTTTTGGAGGGGCAGTGTATTTGTCTGTCACTCCAGACTTCCTCAGTCCCACAGTTCGTCTCTGGGCACCCGGTCATAAGCTTTCTACAGAGCTACAAAGACACAATGCAGTTCCCTCTGACCTTTTCTGGACTTCTTGATCAACATCCACAAAGCAAATACTGCATCTGTAGTAGTCTTTCTTTTGGCATGACATTTTACTGCTACTCATAAATGTCCTTAGTCAAGCTTCATAGCTTCATATTTTATTCCTCTGTAGTTGATCCAACTCTGCACATCTCTCTTGTTGTTAAAAATGGGTACCAGCCCACTTCTCCATTCCTCTGGCATCTTCTCACCTTCTAAGATACTGTTGAACAACCCAGTCAGACACTCTATGGCTACCTCTTCTACACATTTCTCAACAGGTATATCATTAGGATCAAGTGCCTTTTCACTCTTCGTCCTCTTCAATGATCTCCTCATTTCATCCTTACTAGTCTTTGCTACTTCTTGTTTCTCAGCAGTTACCTCTTCTACTCCTTGTTCTTTCTCATTTTCATTATTAATCAACTCTTCAAAGTACTCTTTCCATGTTCTTATTTAATACACTTCCATCCCTACCCTTAATCACTCTAACCTGCTGCACCTTCTTACCATGTCCATCTCTCTGCCTTGCCAACCTGTATAGATCAGTCTCTCCCTCTGTACTGTCCAGTCTAGCATACAAGTCATGGTAAGCCCCTTGTTTGGTCTTTGCCACCTCTGCTTTCTCCTTATGCTGCATCTTCTTCTGCTCCTGCCTACTCTCACCCAACATTCAGGACAACTATTAATTCAGGCCATGGTCATCTCCCGTCTGGATTACTGTAACCCCCTCCTGGCTGGTCTACCAGCCTGTGCTATAAAACCTCTACAGATGGTGCAGAACGCACAGTTGGTATTCTCTTCACCCAAAAGCGCCCATGTTATTCCTCTGTTCATCCAGTTGCGCTGACCATCAGTGGCTGCCCGGATCAAGCACAAGACCTTGACCGTTGCCTTCAAAACCATCTCAGTAACTAGCCCTGCCTATCTGAAGGACATACTAAAGCTGTATGCTCCTGCCAGAGATCTACGCACCACCAACACAAACCAACTAACAGGGCTCTCTGTTCCCTCTAAGTTTACCAGCAAAACTGTTCTCTGTATCAGTCCCTCAGTGATGGAACAAACTCCCAGAATCCACAAGACTAGCATCATTTCTGTCAACCTTCAAGAAACATGTGAAAACTCTCTTCTTTCATGAATATCTACTGCACTGATGCCTCTCCGCTCTCTAATGAATATCTACTGCACATGAATATCTACTGGGGGTGGGGTTGGGGTGGGGGTTTACTCACCCCAGACAGCATTTACACTTATTGTTCTGTATATTTCCTGTCGATCTTATAACTGCTAGTGCTACAGGCTGTATATTATGTCCTCTATTGTAAGTCCCTTTGGATAAAAGCATCTGCCAAATATAATGTAATGTAATACTGTCTTCAGTCCTCTCAGTGTCCCACTTCTTCTTAGCTAACCTTTTTCTCTGTAGACACTTCTGTACCTCCTCATTCCACCACCAAGTCTCCTGATCTACTGTCCTTCCAGATGACACACCCAGCAATGTTCTCCCTGTCTCCCTGATCCCATTAGGTGCAGTTATCCAGTCTTCTGAAAATACCCCCCTGACCATCCAGAGCTTTTCTTAACTTCTTAACAGTCATACAACACTCTTCCTTTTTCATCTTCCACCATTTCATCCTTTGCTCTGTCGTTGCCCTCTTCATCTTCCTCACCACCAGGGTCATCCTACACACCACCACCCTATGCTGTTTTCTACACCCTCAGCTACCATTACAGATTACACCACCTACACCAGATGCAGTCTACGTGTGTTCTTCTACCTCCACTCCTATTGATCACCCTACATTTCCGCCTCTTCTGAAAGAAAACTATTCACTATAGCCATTTCCACTCTCAAAGTCAACCACCATCTGTCCTTCCATGTTCCTTTCCTGAAACCCAACCCTGCTCATCATCTCTGTTTCCTGCACCAAAGTCTCCATTAAAGTTTGCACCAATGATAACTCTCACTTTACAGGATGCTCTGTATCACTTCATCAAGGTCCAACCAGAATGTCTCCTTCTCCTCTGGCTCATTTTGTAACTTACCCACTAACAAAACTGAACAACATACCTACAATTTCTATCTAGTACTCTTTTTACCTCCATAAGATTCCTAACTAACTTTTCCTTCAGGATAACTCCCACTCCATTTCTCTTTCTATCACCATGATGGAACAACTTGATCCCTGTTTCTAAGCTTCTGGCCTTGCTACCGTTCCACCTGGTCTCCTGGACACAAAGTAAATCTACCTTCCTCCTCTGCATCATGTCAACCAACTCTCTACCTTTTCCTGTCATCATTCCAACATTCAAAGTCTCACTTTCAAGCCTAGACTCTTGACGTTTCCTCTTTTCTTTCTTCCTACAAACACACCTTCCTCCTCTCCTTGTTCCACAAAAAAAATTAACAACAATAAATAACTAAAAATAATAATGAAATCATGAAGAAATATAATTAAATAATAATAATAATAATAATAATAATAATAATAATAATAATAACTAATTTGCAATAAGATAACATTAGATAATTAAGACCTGCCAAGCAAGAAACACATGGAAAGAAAACGTGAATGGAGTATCACAAACACCCACAGCACTTACACACTTATAGTCTCCCCAAACCACACACCACCTATATTCCTGCATATGGTGATATATTATTGCATTTATTTATTTATTTATAATGATAATATGTTTTTGTCCTTCATACAAATCACTAGCAGAGCAGGTTACACATAGTGTAGATGCACCAGCAGCACAGGAGATCAGCCACTGGTGAATGGGTGTGGTCTGTCTATCCTCTTTACCCATTGGCTGATGGACAATTCAACTGTAGTGGAAGCCAGGGGACGGAGACAATTATTCGACTAGAAAATTGTGCTTTTTATACTAGCAAAGAGACACAAAATACAGCATTCTGAAGAACCAGGTCATTTTTTTGTTGTTTTTTTTTTTAACTGTTTTTAAAATACTACATTACACCTTTTAAAAACACTTTTTGTGTGAATTTACACTACATTTCATAGTATTTTATATTTGTATGCAGTAAAAAATGTGTTTTGGGAGTAGTGAACCATGATAGACTAGACCTGCCAGACATGATTCCTGTTACATAAGTCCATCCAGAGCTGGTGAATCCTCTATGGCTCTCACTATTATACACTATTCCATCTCTGTTTCGTTGTATTGTCATTGCATTCTAATCCTTCACCATCTAATATTATCATTTCACACATCTGTGTTAAACAATATGTGTTCTTTAAAGTAAAACTCAGCATTTCAGTAAAACTGTGATATAAACTGGTACAGATCTACTTCTGCTTGATTTCCTGCTCACATTTTGTGTTAAAAACTAATTGTTTTCATTAGGATTTCATTGTGTCTTATACATGGGTTATAAATGTTCATCTCAGTCGTGAATGAACCTTGCTGTGTTATCAGTGACACTGCTGCTATTTTATGGTCATTATAATATTTAACTTTATACTGAACTTTGAACTGACAGCTCATATTTCTTCAGTCTGAGTCTGTGATCACAGTAAATTCAGTCCAAATGCTGTTTGTCTGTAGTTTAACTAATATAATCTGTGTCTAAATATCAAATATGTAAATTAATGATGGAATGGGTTTAAGTCTGAAGGAAAACACTGTTCATTATATACATGGACTTTATAGGTTTTATGGGTAAATGGACACAAAGCAGTAAATATGTGGAATAAACATGATTATAAACATGAAAAACATCTGATCAACTTTGGTCATTTTAGTGAAATTCATTTGATTAAAGTCTGTTGAACACATTTAATACGAGGAAGATCATTTGTAATTGTAGTTTAGTTTTACCTGAGTGCAGTGTGGACGCTCAGTCTGTCCTGGTGCAGTTCTGGTTCCGTTGGTGGATTTGTGTCCAGGTGGTCACTGGTCTGGAGGTCAACACATGAAACCTCCATCAGCCTCAGTGGGTCCACTTTACACACATGTTTTTATTGAATTAAACATTCACCTGCTGTCAGTGGCTCCATGTACATCAGTAGGTTATTAATGCTGGAAAACAATCAGCTCACCTGGCCCTGCTGTACCTGCACAGTGGGCGGAGCTTTGAGTGGGCGGAGATTTGATAGGTCAATGTGTGTGTATGTTATAAACTAGAATCCCAGTCACACCGACAATAAAACAGGTTAAAGGTCATTAGGGACAAATGACCCTGAAAACCATCTGTACCTAATAAAACACTAAATCCAGACACAGATAGGATTTTTGAACTGGTATGTGTGTGTGTGTGTGTGTGTGTGATGGAGGAGGAGGAGCCGTCCACTTCAGGTGTGTATGTACACATGGTGTATGCTTGGTTGCTGTGTGCTTTCTGCTGATAAATGAAATGTTTATACTAATGACTATACATTATGCTCTAATGCAGAAATACACCGTCCAACTGTACCAAATCCCGTGTTTTATCACACTTTGGACCCTGCAAATTGGCCTCCAATAATCAATGACAGTATCCGTACCCATCTGGTTGCCAGAGGACCTTCTGAGGTACCAAACTTTGACTTTGTTTTTCCACAAAACAAAGAAGGAAGAAGTTGTCACCACCAATATTTTAAAAAACAATTAGTTAATGGTGAAAAAGTTTCCAGGAGTTGGTTGGTATATTCTGAAAAGAATGATAGCCTCTTCTGCTTTTGCTGTAAATTATTTTTAAAAAAATCAATATACCTGACAAATTCAGGCCTCACTGACTGGAAACATGCAAGCAGTTTGCTCTCCTCACATGAAAACAGTGCAGAACACCTCACCTCAATGAAAAACTGGAAGGAACTGGCAGTTAGGATGAAAAAAGGGAAAACTGTAGATAACCAGGCAATGGCACTCAAAGAGGCCGAAACGATGAGATGGCGAGAAGTGTTGAAGCGCCTTATAGCTATCGTGCAATCTCTTGCAATAAGAAATTTGGCTTTTAGGGGGAGCACAGAAAGGTTGTACATGGCATTGAATGGCAACTTCCTCAAAGAAGTAGAACTACTGGCACAATTTGATCCAATTATGAAGGAGCACCTCAGTCGTGTACAAAAAAGTACATCTGTTCTAACCAGCTACCTCAGCCATACCATCCAAAATGAATTACTTAGCAGCAAGATTCTGTCTGAGATTGTAAATGACATTAAAGAATCCAAATATTTTTCCATAATCCTTGATTGCACACCAGACATCAGCCACACTGAACAAATGTCAGTTGTGATCCGCACACTGTCAATGAAGGAAATCTGTATTAAGGAGCACTTCTTTGGTTTTTTGGAAACTGAAGAAACTACTGGTTTACACATGGCATTACTCATTCTGAAGAGACTGGAGGACTTAAAAATCCCATTTGACGACTGTAGAGGGCAGGCCTATGACACTGGCGCAAACATGAAGGGAAAACATAAGGGTGTTCAAGCCAGACTTCTGCAAAAGAACCCAAGAGCCATCTTTGTGCCTTGTGGGGCTCACACCCTAAATTTGGTTCTGGCTGATGCATCCAAAGCTTCCACCGATGCCCTGAATTACTTTGGCATACTTCATAAGCTTTAAACCCTGTTTGCTGCATCAACACAGAGATGGGCCATACTGAAAAACATGTGAACATTACATTGAAAATGTGGACTGATACAAGGTGGGAGAGCAAACTGAAAAGCATGGAGCCACTAAGGTATGAGGCAGCGGCTGTGAGAGAGGCTTTAATTGAAATGAGATATAACACCAAAGACCCAGTCATCAAGGTTGAGGCCCAGTCCCTTTCTGAAGAGGTGGCCTCATATCACTTCAACATATGCACAGTTGTGTGGTACAGCATCTTGAACAAGACACACCATGTCAGCAAACTAATGCAGTCTCCCACCATGCAAGTGGATGTGGCAGTCAGTCTTTTGAAAAGAATTGAAAAGGAGCTACATCAATACAGGGCAACAGGATTTGTGGAAACACAGATGTCAGCAAAAGCCATATGTGAAGACCCGAATGTGGAGGCGGTTCTGCAAGTGAAGAGACTCAGGTCAACAAAGTGTCACTTTTCTTATGAGGCACCCGATGAGCCTTTGAATGATGCAAAGAAAAAGCTGGAGGTTTCATTTTTCAATGTTGTAATTGATACTGCAACTTCAGCCATTCAGGAAAGATTTGCCACTTTGGAGAATGTTGAAAATAAATTTGGAGTGCTATCAAATTTCCAACAGATGTCTGAAAGTGAGTTGGAAAAAGAATGCCACACACTTCAAACTACACTGCACTTTAAGGGGCTCTCAGATGTGGTTGGGAGAGAACTTGTACAGGAGCTGAGAAGTTTGCTAGACCTCCCATCAAAGTCCATGAATCAGCTTGAGCTGTTAAAATTCATTCATGAGAAAGAACTTGAATAAATATACCCAAATATCTGTACAGCACTCAGAATTGGCCTTACCCTTCCCGTGACAGTTGCGGAAGCAGAAAGGAGCTTTTCCAAAGTAAAACTTATAAAAACATACCTGAGATCCACTATGTCTCAGCAACGTCTCCCTGGACTTTCAATCATCAGCATCAATCAAAGCACTGCACAGCACATATCATATGATGATGTAATTGAGGATTTTGCATCCAAAAAGGCAAGAAAAGTCCAGGTTTAGATAGCGACTTTACAGCTGCTGCTGCTGCACTTTTACTAATAGTTTTTTTGTTTGTTGTGGTCTGTTATTTATTTATGTTTATAACATTTTTGAATTTTAATAAAAATTAAGCATTGATATATATACATAGGTGTTTGTCGTGTAATCTGTCTTTTAAGGATATGGTTCCGGGTGTGTGTGTTTGGCGGGGGGTGGGGGCGCTGAAGACCTGTCTCGCCCAGGGTGCAAATCAGGCCAGGTCCGGCCCTGCCCATGAGCACCTGCACAGTACACACTATTATGACAATGCACTTATGCCGAACAATAGATCTATTTTTAACACAAATCAACATTTGCAAACATGCAACTTTCATTTATGAGTAATAAAGGTGTAGGAAGATATTCATTGCGGACGGGACATGGCAACGTTAAAATCCTACCAAAAACAACTTTTATAACCGATAACAGGTCACATTTCCCACGCTGAAAAAGGACGTAAATATGCATAATGCAGTTGTTCACTGCAGAAATCAGCACAGATGCATACTGCACATGTAAAATATTACAGATTTATCAACTATACTAGTACTGTACTCATTCTTACCTGAATGATTATCCAATAAAACAGATAATTTTAGATCAGAAATGACCAAGCCTACATGGCGGTTTTTCCCAATGTCCAGTTGTGACAAAATTAGATCAATGATGGTGAAGGTGGTTTTCATAGTTGTCCACAGACCAGGGAACACTACTATTGTATCTAGTGCCTTGTCTTTAAGTGTGATGGGGGTATCGCAGGCAGCATTTACTTTCAGCACCTTGCTCTTTCCCCAGTGGATGTTGAGGCCCAAACTTGCTGAATTCCCTGCCAATATGCTGGTCTTTTCCTGCATCTGCTGTTGGGTGTGTGAGAGGAGGGCGAGGTCGTCTGTAAAGTCCAAGTTGTCTAGTTGGGAACACAGTGTCCACTGAATGCCGTTCAATTTTTGCGCCGTGGATGTCATCATGACCCAATCTAGGGCCAGCAGGAACAGAAACAGTGACAGCAAACACCCATGTCTCACCCCTGTCCGGACTTGGAATGCGTCTGTGAGCTGGTTTCCGTGGATTACTCTGCACGTCAGCCCCTCATATGAATTCCTGATGATGTTTGCGAGCTTTTCAGGAACTCCGTAGTGTGACTCTGTCAACGCTGTCAAAGCTCTTCTCCTAATCAAAGAAGTTAATGTAGAGGGATGAGTTATACTCCAGCTACTGTTCCAGGATGAACAGTCCAGAACTCTGCCAATGCCAGTCCCAAGCTTGGAGGAAAAAGGAGAAGGGTTGGGCATAGGGTTAGTGGCCCCATCCTGTAAAAAATCTTCTCACTACAGAAACGCCACAACACACTGTATATAACACCTGTTAAACTTCATACTGTAGAATGGGGCTGATGAATGACAATTTGTGCTGGAAATGTCTGAAAGACACAGGCTCTTATTTACATATTCTGTGGGAATGCCCCATGCTTTTTCCTTTTTGGAAACAAATTATTAAAACTGAGGGAGATTGGTTCAATGTACAATTAGAGTGCCTTGCGAAAGTATTTGGCCCTCTTGAACTTTGTGACATTTTGATACATTTCAGGCTTCAAACAAAAATATAAAACTGTAATAATTTGTGAAGAATCCACAACAAGTGGGACACAATCATGAAGTGGAACAAAATTGATTTGATATTCAAAACTTTTTTAACAAATAAAAAACTGAAAAATTATTCGGCCCCTTTACTTTCAATGCAGCAAACTCTCTCCAGACGTTCAGTGAGGATCTCTGAATGATCCAATGTTGGCCTAAATGACTAATGATGATAAATGGAATCCACCTGTGTGTAATCAAGTCTCCGTGTAAATGCACCTGCACTGTGATAGTCTCAGAGGTCCGTTTAAAGCGCAGCGAGCATCATGAAAAACACGGAACACACCAAGCAGGTCCGAGATACTGTTGTGGAGAAGTTTAAAGCTTTAATCATCCCAAAGAATACTGTGCAAGTGATAATATTGAAATGGAAGGAGTATCAGACCACTGCAAATCTACCAAGACCTGGCCGTCCCTCTAAACTTTCAGTTCATACAAGGAGAAGACTGATCAGAGATGCAGCCAAGAGGCCCATGATCACTGTAGATGAACTGCAGAGGTCTACAGCTGAGGTGGGACACTCTGTCCAGAGGACAACAATCAGTTCTATACTGCACAAATCTGGCCTTTATGGAAGAGTGGCAAGAAGAAAGCCATTTCTTAAAGATATTCATAAAAAGTGTCATATAAACTTTGCCACAAGCCACCTGGGAGACACACCAAACATGTGGAAGGTCAGATGAGACCAAAATCGAACTTTTTGGCAACAATTAAGACGTTATGTTTGGCGTAAAAGCAACTCAGCTCATCACCCTCAACATACCATCCCCACTGTCATACATGGTGGTAGCAGCATCATGGTTTGGGCCTGCTTTTCTTCAGCAGGGACAGGGAAGATGGTTAAAATTGATGGGAAGATGGATGGAGCCAAATACAGGACTATTCTGGAAGAAAACCAGATGGGATGGAGATTTGTCTTCCAACAAGACAATGATCTAAAACATAAAGCAAAATTTACAATGGAATGGTTCACAAAAACATATCCAGGTGTCAGAATGGCCAAGTCAAAGTACAGACCTGAATCCAATCGAGAATCTGTGGGAACAACTGAAAACTGCTGTTCACAAACGTCCTCCATTCAACCTCCCTGAGCTTGAGCTGTTTTGCAAGGAGGAATGGGCAAAAATTTCAGTCTCTCAATGTGCAAAACTGATAGAGACATACCCCAAGAAACTTACAGCTGTAATCGGAGCAAAAGGTGGCACTACAAAGTATTAACTTAAGAGGGCTGAATCATTTTGCACGGCCAATTGTTCAGTTTTTTATTTGTTAATTTGTTTTATATCTTTTATGTTTGAAGCCTGAAATGTGGCAAAAGGTCACAAAATTCAAGGGGGCCAAATACTTTTGCAAGGCACTGTACCTGAATCTCTCCAGGTTTGTCTATTAGGGGACTGGTCCCTTTTTCCTCCAGGGGTGTCTGAGGTAAACACTGCTCTGGCACTAGCTGGGTTCATCTCAGCTGTCAGATTCATGTTAAGACACTGGAAAAGCCAAATAAAGCCAGTTTTTCACACTGGCTAAAGTCACTGACAGACAACATCTTCATTTGAGGATGCCATTAGAACATAAGTAGATCAACAGAAGAAATAGGTCAAATAGGTCTGGTCCCATTTCCTACATTTTATGCAATGTCAAATGACAGGTTCCCCAGAATAAAAGTATTATGTACAAATTCCACCCATTTTTTCCTGTATTGTGTCTTTTACTTTATATTATTATTACTATTATAGTTATTTGTTTTTAACTGTGTTATTGTCATGATGTAGAATGAATGTGGTTGTATAAATATGTATGTTGTTAAAAATCAATAAAAAAAAAAAAGAAATGACAGAAAACAAATAAGAACAGAATTCAGAACAGACAGGTGGAGGACATCTGTGGAGACAATGGAACCTGAAAGAAATGAGAGACAAAGGGGAGATGGACAGAATAAGATCAACATGAGGAGGAAGACGATTATGGAGGGAGGGATGAAGAAAAGAAATAAATAACATTATTCATGAAAATAATTAAGTAACTTATCATCTTATTGTTTATATAGTTTTATTTTCAGATTTATATTCCAGTACATAATAAACAATTTTCAGCTTTAATTACTAAAAATGCATGAATGTTTAAGAAATATCATCATTACTATTATTATTGTTGTTGTTGTTGTTATTATTATTATTATTATTAACACTCAAACTGAATTCTACTGAACCTTTCCATGCAGACAAAGAACAAAGGCCGTGACGTACAGTTTGGTTTCAGGTCAATAAGGTTCCAGAGTAAATACATCATATGAATATTAAACTGAACACAAACAACTGATTAGTCTAATTTAACAAGAACAGGTTAAGAACAAACACAGGAAAAACCGTGATGCCGTTTAAACCCCTGCGGGAGGAGAAGACCATGAAAAAGCACTGAGCTACAAGGCTCCTCAGTCTGCATTTTCAGGGTCCCCTTCTGACGGTCCCGCCCCTTGGAGGTTGAATTTATTGAAACCACACCCCCCGCCCAATGATGTCAATCACTGGATAGAAAAAGACACATAGTTACATATTATTGGGTACAGAGAGAGATTCGTATTTTCATAAGAACATCTCATTAGTTAAAACACTTCTAAGGAGTGGCTAATTCCCAGGCGGGAAAATTCTAACCAAGAACAAAGAAATTCTTAACACTCCTTTGTTCCCTAATGGAAAATAACTGAATGTATGAATGCATGACTAGTTGAAGGTGACTACAGGAATCCTAGATACACACATGCTAGAATATTTACTTCACAACAACCATCTAATAACTTTATACACCTGAGTTCAAAACAGTGTAAATACTTAAAACAGTAGTAAACAGCAGTACTTCACTGCTCGTGTCACAGCAGGTCAAAGGTCAGGTACATGTGTTTGACTGAAATCAAATGAGTGAAAACAGTAGAAAAACAATCAATGATTAGAAACTAAACTTCAACCTGACATGAACATTTCATAAAACTCATCTATAACAAAAAACTAAATTACTTAAAGGTTTGATCGGTGTCATCTAAATTGGTGGTGATGTGGTAAATGTATTTGATGCTTTGCCTTCAATCTGTTGTAAAGAAGGAGCTGAGCTGAAAGGTGAAGTTCTCCATTTATTGGACAAGATCATGGATACTCACTCACTCATAATCTGAACCCACTTTATCCTTACTAGGGTCATGGGGGTCACTGGGGGTCTAATCCAGCTACAATGGGTGAAGGTGGGGTACACCTTGTATGAGTCTCCAGTTCATCTCAGGGCTGAACATATATAGACAATCACTCTCACATTCACACCTAAGGACAATTTAGATTAACTAATTAACCTATCAGTGCATGTGTTTGGATGGTGGGAGGAAACTGGAGTACCTGAAGAAAACTCACACGGACTTAGGGAGAACATGCAAACTGCACACAGCAAGGTCTGGTGTGGGATTTGAACCAGGGACCTTCTTCCTGTGAAGCACGAGTGCTAACCACTCCACCACCATGTCGCCAAGATCACGGATACAAGTTGTCAAAATAAGTTTCCTCTGCAGGGTCGCTGGGTGCACCCTTAGGGATAGGGGGAGGAGTCCAGTCATCAGGGAGGAGCTCAGAATACAGCCGCTGCTCCTCCACGTCCAGAAGAGCCAAAAGAGGTGGCTCTGGCATCTATTATAGATGCCTCTTGGGTATGTGTGTGTGGGGGCGTTCCAGGCATGTCTCACTGGTAACCTCAGGGAAGACCGTCTCTGTGCTGGCCTGAGAACACCTCAGGATCCTCCTGGAAGAGCCATCGCAGGAGTCTGAGAAGAGGGAAGTGTGGGCATCCCTGATTAGAGTGTTGCCCCAGATAAGAGAATGGATGGATGGTGCGTATTCGACACCAAGGGAACATTTAGTGGTTGAAGCAGCAACTGGTCAACGTAAGGATCTGACATCTCAGTGTCAGGACTATTGTTCATCTGTGGGACGTGTTGGACAAATAAACCTGACCCATGGTGGTCCACCTCTACTTCTAGAACCTCACTGATCTGCAGCCAATGTCTTGGTCCAGATACCACAGCACACCTTCAGAAGTCTGGTGGAGTCCAGGCCTCAGGTCACAGCTGTGGGACAAGGAGAACCTGCACACTCGGAATAAACACCCAGATCTGGAGATGCTCTGACCTTTGGACATCAGGATTTGACCCTTGTCAAAGTCTGTCACATCCTCCTCTCGGACATTTTCCTGTTTCTAACTCCTGGTCTTCGTGGTCTTCATGTTCCCTTGGTGTCGGTCTATCCACCCACTGACAGGTCCCACTGGAATAACGTCATCCACACTAACACCACTTTACCTGCAGTGACACAATGTTACGACTGATGGAAGTAAAGTTGTGTTTGCATCGATTGTTGATCATTGTTGTATTTTAAACAAACTCGTTCTAAAACTTTAAACTTCAAATGTGTTGAATTCAGTCTGAAGTTGCTGTGGTCGTCAGTTTGATTGGTTTCAGTGATGGTTGTCTGTACATTCATGAACTAATACGACCACTGTGTATTTAAAGGGACAGTTAAAAACACAAATATTAGATGAACTTCTGGATGGACTTAACTTTAAGAACTAAAGAAGCTCCTCATATGAGTAAGTCGACCTAGATCATTAGTCCACTTCCTTCAGGAGTTTTTCTATCATTTCACTTATTTCTGCTTCATGTTTTTTCTGCACATTTTCTTTTTGCTCCTGGTCTTTGACATTCTCCATTTCTATTTCCTGTTTACTCAGTAAGTCATTGATTATTTTCAGATTGTTTTTCTTCTTCTTCATACATTTGACCAAGTCATTGATTTCCTTCTGATGTTTGTTCATCTTTTCTCTTTCCTTGTAGAGGGACATGGTCTTTAACATATCTAATTGTTTCTCATATTCTTCCTTCTTAGTTTCAAACTCACTTCTTAGTTTTTCATTGAATTTGTTGAATTTTTCTGCTTTCTTTCTGGCCTCCTCTTCATGTTCCATCATCATATTGTCCATTTCTTTCTGATACTTCTCCTCTAGTTTTTTCCTCAGTTTTCCTTCCTCTTCTTTTCTTATCTGTTCATCTTCTCTTCTTTTTCTTTCATATTCTTTTCTCTCTTGTTCATATTGTTCTTGAAGCTTTCTAAGTTTTTCTTCTTCTTCTCTTTTTCTTTCTTCATCCTCTTCTTGTCGTTTCTTCCATTCTCGTCTTCTTTCTTCCTCCCAGGCCTCTCGTTGTTTTCTCATTTCGTCTCTGCTCTCCTCCAGTTTTCTATCGATAGTTTCTTTAGATTCTGACTCTGATCTTATCTTTGTTTCCAGATCTTGTTGTTTCTGTTTCCACTCCTGTCGTTGACGTTCATCTTGTTCTTTCTTTCTTCTGTCTTCTTCTTCTCTTTCTTCCTGTTCTTTCTTCCTTTGTTCATGTTCTCTCTTAATCTTTTCCTCCTTTTCTTTCAGTTCTTCTTCTCTCTGTTTTCTTACTCTTTCAGTTTCTTCTCTTTGTTCTTCCATTCGTCTTTTCATTTCCATCATTTCCTCCTCATGTTTTCTTTCCAGCTCCTCCTTCTGTTTCCTCATCTCTTCTTCTTTCTCCTTTAACAGTCTCTCCATCTCTTTCTTTATCGCTGCTTCAGCCTCTTGAAGCATCTCATTACTGAAGCATCTTCCTCCATTTTCTTTCACCATGGAGTCGATCTTCTTCATCAGCTCATTGACCTGTGTGGGGTTTTTATCTCTGTTATTGAACACATGGTATCTTCCTCCACAGTCAGAGATCATCTTATTAAAGGAATCATTAGATTCATTTTGTATATATTCATCAATTGAAATCCCATCAACCTCCAGGTCATCTCCACGTGTCAAAAGGATGATTGTGAACTTTTCAGCGTTCTTCCCAAATCCTTCTTTGATGAGCTGTAGTGCCTCTTTTTCTTCTTCTGTGAATCTGCCGATCTGTAAGACCAACAGGAAGACATGTGGTCCTGGAGCCAAAAGACTGATGCATTTCACCATCTCCTCCTGAACCTGTTCCTTGGTCAAGTTTGTATCGAACAGACCTGGAGTGTCGACTAAAGCGACAGGACGACCATGCACCTGATCTGGTACTTTCTGACAAACCTTAGTGACTGATATTTGACTTGATTCAGCTTTAAACTCTCTTCTTCCCAGGATGGTGTTTCCTGAGGAGCTCTTTCCACTGCCAGTTTTTCCGATCAACACAATCCTCAGACAATCTTGACTCTGTTTACCTTCATCACCTGTAACATGATCAAAGGTCCAGTTATTAAAGACACCACTGCTAAATCACAGACTATTGTTCTATCAAACATTTTAGAAACACATTTAAATACTTACAGGAGTTTTGGTCTTTGTTTTTCAGATCTTTAATTTCAGCCTGTAGTTTAATGATCTTCTCTATTTGGACTTGTCCAAATGTTTCTACTGTATATGACAGTTTGTCTTTGGACATTCTCATTTTGTCCACAGTGTCCAACACCTCACAGACCTGCTGTTTGTCTCTGACATTAAGAATGACAGATCTTCCTCCATATCTCTGACACAGATCCTGGATGTCTCTAGTCTTTGTTACAAAGTTCACCACAGCTGGAGCTGTAGGATCTGACTCCACAGTGAACACAATCACACTGAAGTCCCTGATTCGTGAGCTGAATGTGTTGTAGATGGTCTCTAACTCTACCTTGTCTTCATTGGTGAGTGGACGTACTGGTAGGACCAGGATGAAGGCATGGACTCCCTCAGGTTCACAGAGGGAGATGGACTGGAGTGAGTCTTTCATCACTTCTTTCTGAGGTCTTCCATTTAGGACAGGAAGGTCCACCACAGAAACCTGACGTCCACAGACCTCCTCCTGATGTTTAACAAACTGTGAAGAACCTGAAGGAAGCTCAGTCAGACCTAGAAGGGCCCTGGCTACTGAAGTCTTCTCTGATCTTCTGTTCCCACACAGAACCAGGTTTAAAGGTGGTTTGATGTCTATGGACAGAGGAACCAGGCTGTTGTCTTCAGTTTCTTCAATCTTCTTCATTAAAAGACTGCTGTCTTCTACAGACATGTTGTAGTGTCGTCCTCCACAGTCTTTCAGGAGCTCATTGACAGAGAAACTGTTTCTACCCTGATCATGTGTGAAAACGACCATGGAGTGTTTGAAGGCATCTGGACCAAACAAACTCAGGATGGACCTCAGTGTTTGACTGTCCTCCTCAGTAAAATCTGATGGATTCACCAACAGTAAAAGAAGATTTGATCCAGGTGTCATGTCCTTCAATACTTTTCTCAGTGATTCCACCGTCACACTGTGGATGTGTGGAGTTTTCACCACTGTTAGTGGTTTTCCTCTCCACTCTCCATCAGTGGTCACACACTCTTTGGTTGGAAATGATTTTAAGAAAGATGAATTTTGCTTTCCAAGGATTAAATTACTAGCTTTATTCTTCCAGTTTTCATTTTTCCCAAACAGAACAATCCTCAGATCAGATTCTGTGAAGACAAAGAAAATAAAATGAAGAGTTTCACTAAAATGTAAAGTGTCATTATGACTGTAGGATTAGGGTTAGCTTAACAATTATTTTTAAAATGATTAATTGGGTGATTTTTTTAATCTATTAGTCAACTAATGTAACAACTAATTGGAAGATAAAAAAACTGAACTGAAACCAATAGACACAGGATGACAACCAGGTCCTCATGAGTAGTGGGATGCTGCAAACAGATGGAAGATTCACTGACCATGCCAGTACCGGGTTTGATGGCTCCTAGACCTTGGGCCACAAAGTTATCTTTTTTAGTTCAACAACATATGTACCATCGAGTCAAGCACACCCTTCCTCCATTGAATACCTTTTTTTAAACTACCATCAGATTATTTTTTTACAACCATCACGAGACTGAGCTGCAAGCGTTAATCAGAAACCTTTTGTGATATGTATGATCATTTTGACATCCAGCGTTACATTACACTTAACATTATCCAAGGACAAGTAGTTATTTAGCTACAGGGTGTTAGTTACAGTCTTTGTACAGTAACTGGCACAATGTGAGGTGGGGTGCCCTGCTGAAAGAGCACTTAAGCCATGGAATGATATGGGATTCAACTTTGTAACCTTCTAAAGAACAACTCTCAACCATTAGATGATTGTTGGGAGTACTAACACTACACAAGAAACTCTTTGGTTTAGCCTTATCCACTCTTTGGGTTAGGCTTATCCACTCTTTGGGTTAGCCTTATTCACTCTTTGGGTTAGCCTTATTCACTCTTTGGGTTAGGCTTATCCACTCTTTGGGTTAGCCTTATTCACTCTTTGGGTTAGGATTATTCACTCTTTGGGTTACGCTTATTCACTCTTTGGGTTAGCCTTATTCACTCTTTGGGTTAGGCTTATTCACTCTTTGGGTTAGGCTTATCCACTCTTTGGGTTAGCCTTATTCACTCTTTGGGTTAGGCTTATTCACTCTTTGGGTTAGGCTTATCCACTCTTTGGGTTAGCCTTATTCACTCTTTGGGTTAGGCTTATTCACTCTTTGGGTTAGGCTTATCCACTCTTTGGGTTAGCCTTATTCACTCTTTGGGTTAGGCTTATTCACTCTTTGGGTTAGGCTTATCCACTCTTTGGGTTAGCCTTATTCACTCTTTGGGTTAGGCTTATCCACTCTTTGGGTTAGCCTTATTCACTCTTTGGGTTAGGCTTATTCACTCTTTGGGTTAGGCTTATCCACTCTTTGGGTTAGCCTTATCCACTCTTTGGGTTAGCCTTATCCACTCTTTGGGTTAGCCTTATCCACTCTTTGGGTTAGCCTTATTCACTCTTTGGGTTAGCCTTATTCACTCTTTGGGTTAGGCTTATCCACTCTGCCACATTGTTTGAAACTTTGTACCTTATGTTTCTTTGGTTCAGCTAATATTTAGTAACTTGCGGTACACTTCTTCTGACTATTCTTTCTTGGTGGACCCACTGTCTTGTTCAACAGTAGCTCCCCCTGGTGTTAAAACTTAAAAATAGCAGAAGTTCAAATGTGGGCCAAACACACACAAATTTGTTATTATTAATATTATTTATTTTTATTTATTATTGGTATATTCTAGTTTGTCACTTGGTTTACATTTGTTGTGAGACATTTTGCACATCTCTTTTGCATTTTAAAAAGAAGCAAAATTAAACTGTTCAACTTTGAAATTCACTGCGTTGTCTGCTGATTTTACAAATAGTGAAAATAATTCAATGTACACATTCATATGATGCAAGTTTGCTTCATAAGTAAGGTGTAAAGAGTCAGGATGACAATGGCATATTTAAAGCACTTTATAAATGATGGTAATGGTAGTGGATATGTTTTGTACACATAGTGTGTAGCCTATATGATGAAAGCTTCGGATGCTGAGGAGACTGGTATGGGGGGGGGGGGGGGCAAATGAAATATTGCTTAGGGCCCCAGTAAAGCTTGGGCCGGCCCTGCTCTAGATGCTTGCATGACCTCCCGAAATGGTCTATTACGGATGTCCACCAACTCATTCGGATGGGAAGCATCACACCCAAGAGCAAGCAGGAGAAGGGATATAAAATCTGTATATAGAACTACATCGACAGGTGCGAAGGTAATTTGCAAATTAGCGAATTGCCAAGGAAAACATAACTGTCACAAATGACAGTTCCAGAACTGTACAACATCTGTTTTCATATTATAATTCCAATTTTAAATATTCTTAAGAAATAAAAGTTTATGTTTAAACAGGTGTACTTGCATTATTATAACATTAATATTATATCAGATGAAAAATTGTGTCAAAACAGCAACATTATCATTTATTGCAATAAATTCTGGGGTAATTTACCACCCACCAAACTTTTTTATTGTGACAGGTCTACATGTTGGACAGACTAATGTGTCTAATCATCCACATACATTCACATCCTGCCTTTATATTCAGCTGTGTTCATGTTTGTTATATTCTGGTTTAGAATCAGGAGCAAAACTGCACTAGATCAATAATCATTCAACTTATAAAAGTCTTTAAACATGTCTGTTGGGTCTGAACCTGGAAATGTAAGTGTTATTAGTGTATTAACTTACTCAACTTCTTTCTGCGCTTCAGGGGTGGAGACTCTGTAAAGACAGACATCAAGTTTATTAATGGAGCAAATTTAAAAGAACACAAAGTGCCCAAAGTTTATAAAGTTATAAATACAAATATACTGTATGTTAAAACTAGTGAAATAATAATAAATACAATATAAACAAAAACTGATAAAAACAGATACACAGTAGTAGGATGATCTTCTAAGACACAACCAGCAGATTTAAAATAGTTAATGGACTGTGCACATGGGACATGTTGAGGCCGAGTGATCCAGACCCTTGGATCTGAACAGAAAAGACTCCTTGAGTCTTCAGACATGTTTGTGGAACATCTAAAATCAGGCAGATACACGGAGGTTTACTTAGATATTTGTGTTTTTGTTGTAACAGGACAGTATGTCTTCAGACGTCCACTGTGGAGACACTTCCTGTGGATGATGAAGATCACTGGATAATTACTGCACAGATGAAGAGGTTTGAGGTTCTACAGGTTCTTTAACTCATGTGAGTACCTTCTTAATGATTCCACAAGCATGGTAAAAGAATAAATATAAATGTGTGTTAGAAGAGTCAAGTGTCTTTATAACAACACATTTAAAACAACACAAACTGCTGTCGTACAAACATCAGTGTGTCCCATACATAGACTAATTTATGGTGCAGCGCCACAGAATGAAAACCGAGTGTCAGAAATAAAATGCAGCTTTCTTTCTTTCTTTCTTTCTTTCTTTCTTTCTTTCTTTCTTTCTTTCTTTCTTTCTTTCTTTTTTTCTTTCTTTCTTTCTTTCTTTCTTTCTTTCTTTCTTTCTTTCTTTCTTTTTTTCTTTCTTTCTTTCTTTCTTTCTTTCTTTCTTTCTTTCTTTCTTTCTTTCTTTCTTTCTTTCTATAGTTAGTGGTAGTCTACTCCTATAGTTATGGTTAGTTTAGCAGACATCCCAAATCTCCCGGAAGTTCTGGGAGTCTCCCTGATATTGATGGTGGCTCAGTCAGATAAAATATTCCAGATTTTGGACTATGTGAGGGAGTTTTTAACACTGAAAGTGAGAGCGTGCAGACAAGACAATACCCCAATGCATCGTGCTTAGATTACTTCAATTACATTGTACAGGTACGAGAGAGAGAGAGAGAGAGAGAGGGGAGGACTGTTGGCTAAAGGTGACTGCGGTCACACCAGCCACCCCAACATTTTATGTGCGCTTTTATTACAGACTTTATGGTAAAGGCACGTCTCCACCATCTGATGTTTGACAGATGTGCACCTCTGTCCACTCAGCCTTACCCTAGTGGAGAGGCTTCAGGAGCGGACACACACTTCCTTGCTGTCGGGGAGTTTAGGGACCGTCACAAAATAAATTGAGTGGTAAAACTGAAAAAAATAAAAAATAAACTTTTCTCCATTAAATCAATTATATATTTATGTCAAATGTATAAATAAATATATGAATCAATTAATCAATACATAAATAAATAAATAAACGAATAAGTATTAATTTTCTAGCAGATGCTTACTCAAATTACATGTTTTTGTTCAATAGTGTGTGGGTCAAGTGGGTCATGTGACCTCTGGACTCCAATAGGCCTTCAATTTATAGCCCTGGTCTGGGCACAAAAAACACACCTCGTATATTTAATTTATGTCACTTCATTGATTTTCTACCAATTTTTTACTCATGAAATACACATTTTTGCTCAATAATTCGGAAAGGGGGTGGGGGGGGGGGGTTGTAAGGGTCGATAAGAATCTCCCTGAAATGAGTTTTAGGAACTTGGGATGTCTGGTTTAGTCCTAGTTGGGGTTGGACAAGACAAACAGTAAAGGGATGATTTTACTCACTGACAGATGAAGACTTTGTCCCAGAGACACCGAGTTCTGATTGGACATGTTTTAGCCCTTTAACAAAAGAACATTATTAACACCAGTAGAATTATACAATAGGATCATAGACTACCCCCCATACCAACATCTTTAACAACATCAGTGAGACCAGCACCTTTTTGCTTCAGTGTGAGGTCGTCATGATCATCTGTTGAAGACGATGATGTTTCTTCAAATTCTTCATAGCTCAGATGTTCTCCATTGTTCTCTTTCACTATTTGACCCAGTCGTGTTAACAGTTCATCATGTTGAAGTTTCTGTAGTTGATGTTTGTTTCTGCATCTTCTGATTCTGCCTATTTTAAGTGAGTGTTGTGTGTATTTTTTTATGGGTCCTAGAATCTGTAGATGTTTGTATTTTTCCTGGAGTCCTGGTCTCCTTTTTCTTGGTGAAATCAGAACCAGTGTTTGATTAAATGACTGATCATTGAAGTTTTCCAGGACTGATTCTATTCTCTGTTTGTGTTTTTCAGTGAAGTCTTCAGGCTGCAGAACCAGCAGGAACACATGAGGTCCAGGATGGGAAGCATCTGAACAGTTTTTGAAGAACTGCATCTGCTCATGGTGTGAGATGTCAGACAGTAGATGATCTGGGGTGTTGATGACGATGACTTCTTTATCTTTTAATGTTCTACTGATTTTGATACAGGAAGTGGGTTCAATTTTAAAAACATTCTGATCCAGGATCAGGTTTCCTACTGAATTCTTCTTAGACCAGTTGTTCCCCAGAAGAACGACCCTCAGCTCAGACACTGAAATGACAAATAATATAAATGTTGATGATTAGTAGATGTTAAAGGGATGTTTGAGTTGATTTAAGTCCTTGTCTGATGACATGAAGTGTTTGATGCCTTAGTGTTATGAACTGATGAAAGTCAATAATGACTTCTGTTGGTAGGCATGTTACGATAATCAATATATCAATTAGTTGTATGATAATTAAAAATTAGCTTGATAGGTTTGCCAGGCCTGATCATCTTTTTATTTACCAAAGCCATTGGATGATGACTTCACTTCGTTTTATCTGCTGTGACTGATTCCTAAGGTCCTGAGGAGTAAACTCTCCTGTCAGTCACTCTATGTGTGGGGAGGCGGGACATCCACTTGTTAGTCATTCATTGTGTGGGGAGGTGGTACATCCTCCTGTCAGTCACTCTATGTGTGGGGAGGCGGGACATCCACCTGTCAGTCACTCTATGTGCGGGGAGGCGGGATATCCACCTGTCAGTCATTCATTGTGCGGGGAGGCGGGACGTCCACCTGTCAGTCATTCATAATGTGAGGAGGCGGTACATCCTCCTGTCAGTCACTCTATGTGCGGGGAGGCGGGACATCCACCAGTCAGTCACTCTGTGTGTGGGGAGGCGGGACAACCACCTGTCAGTCATTCATTGTGTGGGGAGGCGGGACGTCCACCTGTCAGTCATTCATTGTGCAGGGAGGCGGGACAACCACCTGTCAGTCATTCATTGTGTGGGGAGGTGGGACATCCACCTGTCAGTCATTCATAGTGTGAGGAGGCGAGACATCCACCTGTCAGTCACTCTGTATATGTGGAGAGGCAGTACATCCTCCTGTCAGTCACTCTATGTGCGGGGAGGCGGGACATCCTCCTGTCAGTCATTCATAGTGTGAGGAGGCGGGACAGCTACCTGTCAGTCACTCTATGTGTGGGGAGGGAATGAATGTGGTACCTGAGTCAAGTCATGTAGTGGAAACACAGCTTCAGAGGAAATAACAATGTTTTATGTTTCTCAGGCAAAATCAACAGCTGACATGTGGGAACTAGAACCCGACCAATATTGGATTTTTGGGGCCAATACAAATATCAATATATTGGATGGATATTGGCCGACATATAGACAGTGGTGTTCACAGCATCGCTAAAGAGATACTTTAACATCATTTAAAAGCATTTCCACAAATGTTACGAACACCAGACTGGCAGCACAAATGTTACAAATGACAGTTTCACAACTGCACAACATATTTTCATATTATAATCACAATTTTAAATATTCTTAAGAAATAAAATTGTTTCTTTAAACAGGCGTACTTGCATTATTATAACATTAATATTATATCAGATGAAAAATTGTGTCAAAACAGCAACATTATAATTTATTGCAATAAATTCTGGGGTAATTTACCACCCACCAAACTTTTTTATTGTGACAGGTCTACATGTTGGACAGACTAATGTGTCTAATCATCCACATACATTGACATCCTGCCTTTATATTCAGCTGTGTTCATGTTTGTTATATTCTGGTTTAGAATCAGGAGCAAAACTGCACTAGATCAATAATCATTCAACTTATAAAAGTCTTTAAACATGTCTGTTGGGTCTGAACCTGGAAATGTAAGTGTTATTAGTGTATTAACTTACTCAACTTCTTTCTGCGCTTCAGGGGTGGAGACTCTGTAAAGACAGACATCAAGTTTATTAATGGAGCAAATTTAAAAGAACACAAAGTGCCCAAAGTTTATAAAGTTATAAATACAAATATATGTTAAAACTAGTGAAATAATAATAAATACAATATAAACAAAAACTGATAAAAACAGATACACAGTAGTAGGACGATCTTTGCACAGGATCAGCATTACCTATGGACCACTGGTAACTCAGAATAATTATGGAGAATATCTGAGTTCTTAGTCCCATGTGAATGCTCCATGTCTGTGATTTGCTCAGTAATAATTCTGCTGCAAATTACCTTCTGTGTTTTGGTTACCATTGTGAAAATATTGATTTGGTGTCGGTATAAATGAAACCCTTTCGATACCCAACCCTACTCAGGCTTCATTGCCTTTAGTCTTTAGATGAGTTTGTGGAAGATCTGAAATCAGATCATTTATAGATCATGTTGCACAGATAAAAAAAAAAATCTAATTATTGACTGGGGTCAAACAAAGAAAACAACTGAGAAGATGATACTAAAACTGTCCAAAAGATGATTAAGAAATAGGTTGGAGGCTCCTGTAGTCCAACGACATATTTAGTGACATTCCTTTGACCTTTCAAAGTCACTCAATGTCAAAGGTCATGGCACCAAATGAAAGTCCACATGTGACTTCCTATCTATTGTCAATATTAATCGCATTAATATCTTCAGCTGTTTTCAGTTTATAGCACTTTTAAATGTGTCCCTTTATGATAAACCAATGGGGATTTGAAAAATGTAAAAAAAAAAAAAAAAAAGTATAAAAGAAATATTCAAGAATCTTCAAGAATTTTCTAATTCTTGGAATACACTTGGAAGACCTTACTCCAAAGATCTACCATGACAAATAAAATTATTATGACTGAAGGTTTCAGAGAAGATTCTTGAAAAATAGTTTGTGGACGATGGACAGACGAAGGACAACTGATAGCACTACTACTCCATTGGTCATTTCAGACTGTTAAATTAAAAACCTAAAGGATAGTGTTGAACCATCATCTACCAGAAGATCCTAAAATTAAAAACCAAACAAAGCCGTCCTTCACACTTCCACTTCTGTGTTTAAGTGTTTGAGTCAAAGTCAGAGCATTACCCATCATGCCTAGTGCCTATAGTCTGAGCCTGTGGGGGCAGTGTTCTGATGTGGGCTTGGTTCAATCAGAATCAGAATCGTTTTTATTTCGCCAGATACATTTGCACATACATGGAATTCTATTCCGGCAGGTGGTGTCACTCTCAGAATAGTAATATAAAATACAAAAATATAAAATAGTATGTACAAGAATAAAAATAAATAATATTCTACAAAAAGGGTGGTGCAAAGTACACAAGGTAGTGCAAATCAGTGTGAAGTTGGTCAGGTTTACAATGTTATAAAATGTGGTCAGCTGACTACCAACAAACTTGATCCACTTCTGTCAAACACGTGCAGGAAAGACTTTTACATCATGTGACTGATCCAACTTATGACGGACAAGTCTGCAAACACCAGATTTTACTCAGGAAGAAAAACTGCAGCTGAAACACACGTCTACTGGGATTCATCGTCATATTCCAGTTGGATTAAATTGACCTGAATGTGAACCTGGAGCTGAGCTAAAGGACAAGAGATGGAAAAAGCAGATGGAGGAGCTGGAGGCTGTAGACGTTCATTTACAGTCCAGACCTGAACCACATGGACAACATATATGGATGTGATGGAGAAGAATTTACACTTGATTCGACTTCATCAACACAAGATGTTGGAAAGACTGTCTTTTCTTGGTGCGCATGTGTGTTCTGTGTGTTTAATTGCCCCTAAAAGTAAGTTAATTTGTCCTAATATTGAATGTTTGTGCATCATTCTTCCTTTGGAATTATTCTATTGACTTTAGATGGAAGCTAATTTTACTTTAGTTATATAGAGCTAATGCCGTGAAATTCCTATTTTTAGTAACCGTCATTCAGTCCTGTTGTATGTTTAGAAGCAGTTAGAAGTCATATGTCACATTAATTAACCGTTTATTACTCGTTTTTTTTCCACATTTTTTCCCACTAGGTTTATGCTGTTTGAGTAGTGCTCATCAGCTGTGTATTTAACTTAATGGCCTGAAGAGGGTGCTGTTACTTTATGTATCTGTATGTATCTGTGCATTAGTATATAGAGATTATAGGGAGCCTAAGTCTCCACCCCTTCCGGTCGGTCCACTGGGCCAAAGTTTGGGAAAAATTTAACATGAGAGTGGATGAGGAGAAAATAATTATTTTCTGCTCCACTTTACTTTATGCCCTGAATCACACATTTGCTGTACTTCAATTAAAATCATAACCAATGATGTGCGTTTGGAGTTTCTTTGATACGTGTTTTGTGATTTATTAGCGTGTAAAAATATGTCATTATTCAGACTCTGTTTGGACTACATATCAGACGTCGCATAGCTGACGTCACAGCAGAATCTTTCCCTGCAAACCTTTCTAAACCGTATACCGCCTTTTCTATTTTTCATTTGAAAATGCCTGTGTGCTTTGTGCCTCGGTGTAATCACAACACCATTTCCACATGTTCCCTCTACCGCTTCCCGGCTGACGAGAGCTTGTCCCGCATGCTGGCTCTCACTCGACCAACTATCTCTCCCCTGGAGT
Organism: Siphamia tubifer; assembly: GCA_020466265.1. NCBI lineage: Eukaryota > Metazoa > Chordata > Actinopteri > Kurtiformes > Apogonidae > Siphamia > Siphamia tubifer. The sequence continues at coordinate 7,182,296 of CM035791.1, forward strand.
AGCTGCCACTTTCCACATGCCCCGATTTAAAGTGGTTTTCTCCACATTTGATGCTCTTGCCTTCGTCCTGAAAGAAGGAGGTGAAGCTCACCAAAGTCACAGCCATTTTCAAAGAGTTTGATGGTGAAGCTTGGTGATGACGTCATATTTGTGAGACGAACGTTGTAAGCCATTACTTACTCTCACATAAAACCTAACGTAACTTTGGATGCCTGTCCAAAGTGAGTGCTTTCTCAATGTGAAAATGTATCTTTAAAATTCAAAGACATCATATGTGAAAACCGTAGCACTTTTCAAACGGGACCAGAAAATGACTTTTATCGCGTTCATTTTTTTATGACACTTAGGCACAATGTCCCGGAAATCGACCGGAAATAAATCGCGTCACTTAGGCTCCTTATATGCAAGTTATTAATAGCGATTTCTTTTATATTTTTTCCTTTATTTAGACCACACACACACACATACAAAATCACTTTGTTCACCTTCTTGAATCAATATAAATTGAAGATAAAAAGAATTCACTTGTTTACCCTGTGTTTTTTTTTAAATTGAGAAACCATCAATAAAAATCCCAGTTCCTAGAAACTTGTTGTCCTGTGTTTTTACCGACACACCAAGGAGACACCCACATCCTACTACACCTGATACAGTCCACACATTGTTTTCCCAGCCCTGTTCAATCCAACATAAGATGTAGATGAAAATGAATTAAACTATGAATGGAACTAAATAATGAGACACTGGATAAACTTTATTTAAAAATTAATAAATCAAATTTACTGAAATAAAATGAGTCTATTCATCAGAGATGTTGAACTTTGTGTTCTGTTCATTTTCTGTGCCTATCCATGAATTATTCTGTTCAGTGTTAGTTTCTTTTTTTGTCCAGTAGGTGGAGTATGAGGTCAGTATTAATCAAAGCTGAATTTAAGTGCAATCATATTTAAAATCATGATTTATAACAAAATGTATTAAATTACAGTTTTATTATTAAAATACATGTAATAATTTTCTCCTAATAACTTTCCTTATTGTCATGTTAAACATTATCTTCTGGATATTAAATCTGTTCTTCAGATTGACACATCACATCTGTAGAAGTCCTTTGATTGGCTCCAACATGCTTAAAGCTCCTCCCCTTAAATTCAGATCAGATTCTCACCTTTAGATGAAGGAGACAAAACTCTGCACGTCCTATGTAATAAATGTATACATGGCTGACGGTTGTAGTTTGTTGTACTTCTGTATTTTTGGTCAATTATATTAGTAATATTAGCAATTATATTAGTAATATCAGACATTAGTAATTTTGGAAAACAATGACACCCCAATGGTCTGTGCTGCTGTGGTGTCACATATCCTGTCAAACATGATGTTGCAATTGTTTTATTTTATTTTTTTTAAATCAACCTCTCAGCAGACATGTCAGCTGAGAGGTTATTTATCTGAAAATAACAGAGGAATTTATCAAGAAGGAAAATAAAGAAAGGACTGAAGTGGATCAGAGGATCTAGAACCCAGGGTTCCCCACAGGTCAACACACTAGTTACCAGTAAAAGTCAATGAATGAACCATGGAAATGCTGGTGTTGGAATAAAGTACAGCTGCATTTGTCCACATTTATGGACTTATTTAGTCCATTGTTCAGATTGGATTTGTCAGGTCTAGAACTGGAAACAGAATAAATGAACTTCATCCATTTAAACTTGTGTAGACTCACCAGAGGCTGTGGCCATGATCCAACTCTTCCAGTTCAGACAGATTCAGCTGCAGCAGCGTCTGATGGAACCAACACAGAACATGTCATCATCCATCATCATCCAACCACACCACTAATATTCAAGGAGAAGCAGAAACAGTTGAACATCAACTGTGTGGATCATTCATTACTGTTCATAAAGTGTCAGAGTCGCCCTGATGGGGACTTCAACCACTGTTATTCTCTTTATTACACTCACTATGGCCAGTGTTCTTGGGGGCGGGGCCAAGTGTTGTCTGGTTTTTTGCTCTCGCTTGTATTCACTGGTGACTGTGGGTCAATCTGTCCAGAGGGACGATGTTCCTGAACCTGAGTCTGTGATTGGTCACCACCACTGACCAATCAGAATCAACAGGGTTAAAGCTGTAAATAACTGAATATTTTATAAACCTTTCAGCCTCTTCACACTGAACTTTAGACCAGTTATCAGTAGTTTTATAAACTGATAGAGGCATCCATATCATTAACCTTGAACACATCTATATTTGATAAACATTTATTATGTTGTACTTTCCTTCTGTTTTTCCAACAATAAAATCTAATACCATATCTGACACAAAACCAAATAAAAATTAGAAAAAGCACTCAGAGAGCACCAAGGTAGACCACCCACCCCCCACCCCCCACCCCAGATCACCACCACAATCAAATAATTTTCTAGATTTCCCCATTACCAACCTACCCTGAAAATTTAATCAAGATCCGTCCATAACTTTTTGAGTTATCTTGCTAACAGACAGACAGACAGACAAGTGGAGGTAATTGTGTGGAAGTTATGTCAACAAGCAAAGGATAATGTGTTGGCCACGTGTCACTATCAGAAAAATATTTCCCGACGGGGCCGAACAGCACCCTGACGCCGAAGGTTTATTACTGCTACTACTCTAACGGACTAGATAAAAATAGAAGTTACAACGAAACAAATATTTACTTTCAAAGTGGCCGAACTACCTGCGGAGTGATATGGTACCATGAATCTGAAGTGACAAAACCCGTTGCTATTGGTAACGGGCGTTAATGGCACAGTGGGCGGTTATAAAAA